>OZ002740.1:82340039-82940039 GCA_963924295.1 Dioctria rufipes | reverse complement strand
GTTAAGTACCCAAGATCATCTAGTTAAATGGAAGGGGTTAAAAGAACGGCAAGATTTTACTATACTCAAATAAGTCAAGATTAAAGTAAAGTTATATACGTATGGCATCAAATTCTAAACATATAACTGAATAAATCAAAAGATTTGGGAAACATGTAGAATGCTATGTAGTTGTAAAAAGTACATTACCAGATCCATATAGAGAGAAGAAGTCTATTTTTTTCAAGAGTCCATCCCTTGATATAATCGGGAGAACTCCATCGTACATTTATAAATAGTACAAAAAATATCTAACAAGTTAGAGACTCAGAGGTCAATGAGAAAGAGCACAAAAAAGGAGAAGCCTCCAGTATGTCTAAAGGAAACAATGACCATTCGTAGAATGAGCATTCGTATAAGCAAAACAGCTCAAGCGTAAGTTGATAACCCGTTCTACCCAAAATCCCGCTATTGGAAATACACTTTAACAATCCCGTAGAGAGCAGCCCCACAAAGAAAAAGAGGACTTAGTTTATCCCACGGATATGGTCTAGCTTTTAGTAGCCTGAAATCAAGACCGCGCGCAACGAACTACACTCATCAAGAAACAGCCAGGAGCAATCACAGGAGTATTAGGTTTATAATGTTATACTTGTCTTTGTGAAAATAGAGCATTATAAACGTCAATAGATTTTAGAAGATTAGGAATCGAATAGATAGTATATTGTAAAGAGGGAAAATTTTGTTAAGCAACAGATGAGCTAAAAATTATTAGTGAAAATAAAACAAATGTAATAGAAAGAAGTGATAGAAGACATCAAAACAGAGAAATAAGGAAATAAAAAGAAAGAGGTTAAAGTGAAATTTGTAAAGGAAAGAAATGAATAAGTAGAAAGGAAATTGTTTGGAAAGAAATAAGTGCTGAGTTTATTGGATAAATAAGTATATCAAAATTTGCCGATGATTGAGAGTGCAAAAGCAAAAGTTAAAAGAAACGGATATATTAGAAAGTAGTTAAAAGGAATTGGTAAAAAGCTAATAAGAAAGAAATTAAGTATGAGAAGAAAATAAAAAAAGAAATGAAATGTTCACATGTTCATATCTATGTAAAATCGAAAATTGTAGTAGAGATAAGAAAATAAGAAAATTAAAGTAGAAAGTAATGAAAATGTACTACCAAAGAGTATACTAAAATAATGTCAAATGAAAAACAAGTGTAAAAAGTAATATATAGAAAAAAAAAAATTTTGTGACAATGGAAAAAGAAAAGATAATGTTTAAAGAAAATGTTAGGCAGAAAAGAAGGAAATGTAATAAGTATAAGAAAGATAACAAAATTAAAACAGGAATCAATGTAAAATGTAAAAGAAAAGCGTAATCTGAACCGAACGAAGATTAAAAAATGTTTTGAATTAAGACTGTTGCACTCTCCAGATCTAGTTCCCTGCGGAAACTAGTTTTTCCAAGGGGGGAGGGATGTGATGGCCCAATATACGGAAGATTCTTCCAACAGCCAAGGGCATTACAGCGAAATAATCAGCAATTGCTAAACAATAACCTCGCATGGTATTGTTCTGCAACTGTCGGTTGTTTTGCTGATTAGCCCAACAGCTGGCTGCGATGAGCGCTTAGTGGAGCAATCGACGATTACGATAATAATTTACCTCGCATGGTAATTATTATGTAAGGCGATGGTTTACGACTAAGCGACTCAGGTGCTGCAACCGGTAGAACAAACGACAAGGTTGTTGTCGTTTGTTATCCGCGTTGTGAGCAAAGAAAGTTTACTTCCGAGTATCGGACATAAAAGACCTATGACTGGTCTGGCGAGTGCCGTTAATTGTTCAGTCGCGATTCAACTTTGGTTTTTAGAGTGTCAGGTTACAGTTCGGTTCGGAGTACTTTTAAATTACTAAGATAGGTCAGTTTGTTTGACGTGAAATAATAAAGTACATAGGTTCAAGAGATTCGAGCGTTGTTTTTCTGAAGTTTTATTATAATTAATTAATTCGATTGCTTTTGGGACACGACAGTTTAATGCGCTAGGTAAATAAATAAATAAAAGAGGTAAAAACAACTGTCTTGTTATTTCGAAGGTAAGAGCAGCCACGCGAAAAACGGCATGTTCCGGCTTCAAAAACCGGACCAGGCGGTTGTTTATTTTCTTGTATTTACTAATTTTATTACCTTTTTTTTATGTTTATACCTTTTTTTATAAATTTGTAGTTAACATAACTTTTGTTTATAAAAACTCTAAACAGCGGACTCTCCTATTTAATTTGACCTATTACATATGTGTGTTATTTGTAGCCGTTAAGCAGTTATTAGCTTATAACCTATTCAGGTCATACCGAAATTACACAATTTTTTTCAAAAAACGATTTTCAGTCACTAAGGGAACAACTTACCTTGGAGAATAGGTTTGAGAATAGCTTTGAGAAAACATTAAGAGCTAATGACTCCGCAACCCTGTGTACTTTGATACAGGGTGCTTTATGAAAAATTCGAATTTTTTCTTAATTATCCTGTAAGTCTGAAACGGTTGATATTACCCCCCCCCCCCCCCCGCCATACGATCTTTTGTTTGGCTAGGTGAGTACTGTCACCTCCTGCTCTACTGACCACCATGGAGGAAACACCCTGTATGTCTATGAAGAA
This sequence comes from Dioctria rufipes, assembly GCA_963924295.1. NCBI lineage: Eukaryota > Metazoa > Arthropoda > Insecta > Diptera > Asilidae > Dioctria > Dioctria rufipes. The sequence continues at coordinate 82,937,402 of OZ002740.1, read as the reverse complement.
CATGTGAAGTAGAACTTTCTCTCCACTCCCACTCACCTGATTATGTCTATGTTTTCTTTTGATTATTCCAACTTCCGTTTTCAGATTGTTCCCAGAAATTTGCATGATATTCAATCTTCAGTGATACTTTGCTGTCGAGCACTATATACTAAAGTATCTCGAAGTGTAATATGTAATTAAAATTTTCTTTATATTTGTCCTAAATTGTTAATTTTATTAGCTTTAGCAGGAAAGCGTGCCACACTATCTAATGTCTGCCAATGCCAAGGAATATTTCGTAATGTTCTTTAGAGAGTGATTGTGTAGTATTACATGCACTTTCGTAAACTTAAGGAAAATATCGTAAAATTAGTAAAAATACTTGCATATCCGAACAATGAAGTACACTTACTGTCAGTTTACTACTAATTGGGTGCATTTCAAAGTATAGAACTTGATCGACAAAACTTCAATTTGTAAGTCGGGCGTAATGACGGAAACTGGTAAAGTACTTATACCGTTAACAAATTATCTTCGATGTACAGATCTTGCTAATAACTTCATAGTTAAGAATATGCGCACTTAACTATGTAGTTATTCGTGCAAGGTGAAAGATGAGTGTGGAAAGTGTTATTTTTAATTTAGGTATAATAAAGGAATCAGGGGAAGTACAATCAGTTACAAATGATTTGTTCTAATTAATTCATTTAATTCGATTAATAAAATTTTGAGGAATATTACCCATATTTCAAAAGCATGTAGGTATCTATAATAAAAAATAACGTGAGTGCATATAAAAGAATTTTCGATAACATATACAATGTATAATAGACATCGATATTTTAACGTCAATGAACGCACATCATTTAGATTTGCTATTTCCTGCTACTAAGCAAGTTGGGACTCGAATTAAATTAAATCAGAAATTATGGGAATGGCAGTAATCTAATATATCTGATTACCTCCTCAGCAATTTTTTAAAATTTTGAAATGTATTGTGAACATATTTTTATATTCAGGATAACCTCGCAGAAATTGATAATTATTCTTGTGCCCATAGTACATTTATCAATAACCCTTAGCGTTGAACAACGGGTTAAAGATAAGGAATCCAACCCATCTTCACATTGCTTTGTCTGTTGAATATGTACTTATAGTGTTTAAGATGAGTATGCTTCGTTAAAATTTTACAAAAAAGTGAAAAAAAAGTTGATGGAACGAACATTGACCCCAATACTATTGTTATATGATACGATTTGCAGAATGTTTTCAATTTACCAAAGGTGTTTGCTTCGATGTTTTATTATAAACGAAAATTGAACATATAATCTAACTGCTACATTATTTTACCAAATTCAAAAAAACATATCATATTGCGCCGTGTGGACAGAAGTACTTAGCGGCCGTTCAGGGAATGATTTAATATCAGTTCTTAAAAAGGTATTGACCAAAACTATACTGAATGTCTCACGTGGCAAACATATATTTCTGTGGAATGATTGATATATACCTCAAAACCAAAACAGAATAACTTCGACAGCTATATTGCAACTTTTGAATGACAACAAACAAAACAAATCTGTTACTCATAAGTTTTCAGAACCGGGTCATTCGCAAATCTAGGAAGTGAACAGCGTTCACAATGTTACAGTGTTAGACAAATATTTGAAGTATACAGAAATCACAGCCCACTATCATTGCTCAGGATTTTAAACAACATGAAATATTGAAAAGAAGACTAAGAAGAGATTTCTATGGGATGACGTTTATTGCACAACATAACTTTTTTCCCTCATTTTCTCTATTAATTCCTCCTCAAAACCCATAATTTGTCAAACTAATAAATGAAATTAATTTTATTCAAGTTTTTAATAACTAGTTTATTTACTATTATCTTTTAATTTACTTTGTTCCATAAAAATATCCAAATCCACATAATATGAATGTCAATTATTCACTGTCCACACAGAAATGTCAATTATCTTGGCGACTAATTTAGAGATTTTCCCAAACTTTTTGTTGGCAACTTATCGCGTCGCCCTCATTGTGTTAAGTACATGGGACTTCCATATATTCGAATCTTTGACAGCAACCAATTTACGGCGACTTTGTTGTGTCGTCCTCACTGTGTTTTGGCCATTAGACATTTGACATTTGACATTTGAAGTATACAGAAATCACAGCCCACTATCATTGCTCAGGATTTTAAACAACATGAAATATTGAAATTTGATTTTACGAGTAATCGAAATAAACTCAACTGGTTTCAAATGTTTTGCTAAAAAAAAGAGCTCAGCTTAATTTTCAGAGCGGTCTGTTTTCAAAACTGATGATTTTACTTTATGGAACAGGTGATGTCTTTAAGCTGAAATATAAAACTTCAGCCGGGAGATTGATCGTATCTTTAAAGCGAACGTCTTAAGGAGACCAGAAGAAGGTTTTCTTCGAACTCTAAAAATACTATCTTCCAGCTACCGAAGAAAAAATAAAGAACATAAAAGATTTGTCGCCTTTTTTATCTAAGCAGGATAAAACATAATTTCAGGTTGTATTAAATTTAAGAAGGTGTTATAATTGATTGAAGCAGAGTATTAGTATATGCAGTATGATTCTATTAAGAATTTCTATAGCCTATTCGAATGCATAGAGTTACCTGATACCATGAAATAACATTAATATTCATTTATTGGATATCCTTTAGAAAATCGTGCATGCTAGTTTTGGCATATACGATTTTCCTTCAGGTTTATATTAATTAACGATAGTTATTATACACTACCTAGTAATTTGAATTTTTTATCATTTAACATCAATGAAACAAAGCAAAGCGAAAAACTTTTATCATACAGTTTTTATTTTTGAAGGTTTTCTTTTTGTACCTTGAAATATTTAAATTTTATACACAAATAAATGTTAACATAATTTCAATATTTAATTAAAATATAAATGACGAGAAACTCTAAAAACTTTTGTGAAGGAAGAGATTATTTTCTATGTTTTAGTGTGGATTTAGAAGCATTCTTTTTTATAAAGATTTTTTTTATATATATATTTTCTGATTTTATTTGATTAAAGTATAAATTTTGACTTTATTAGAGCTATAGCGGGTGGCGATCGTTGGTCTATGGTGGGGGGGGGGGGGGCGAAGGCCGCCCCTTCTTATCCGCCACTGTTACTAGCTATATAATTTCGAAGATAAATAATGTATTCACTTTTTTTTTTTTAGTATAAGGACAGAAAGAATTTATGACAAAAAAAATTGAACAACACAGTGGCAGCTGTACTGATTATGCACTTAATTTCGTACCATAGCAAAAATCCGGGTGCTCAGAGTACTGTGACTTCGTCGGAAATAAACTAGAATTCATGTGTTACGTGAAGTAATCAATAATTTTTATGTAGATTATTAATGCTTGAGTAGTTGAGATAGTAGGTATATAATGAACACCAAAACTTGCACTTTCAGTACAAAACCACACATCTCAAAAACTTCAATTTTGAAATTTTTATTGCATTTTACTTTATGACTAAAATACTCTTGAATGAAAAGTTATACTATATATATATACTGGTTACCAGGCGTAGCCTTAGGATGGTCACAACGTAAATGTTTGAGGGGGGAGAAAAAGGTCGGAAGTAGTCGCTTTTAACTTTTGTTTTTATCATATTTAATGTACATATCACAAAACTCAATTTTCGGTCTGATTTGGAAAACCTGTCGATAGTATTATCCAAATCATTGTCGAACTCACAGCGGATAGACATTAATGACTCATATCCAAATACTCTTTCTGCCACGAGTGTAGTAAATGACTGATAGTAAGAGCTTGCACCTTGATTCACATTAAAAGGAATAGGTGTAGAAGTGCATGATATGTCACTGACTATTTCTTTTGATGGGAATCCAACTGATTTTGTTTTCTTCTGAAAAAAATTTATCAATGGTCTTATCAGTCTTTTGCTTTCCACTTTCGCTAATATTTCTACCTCCATCGCTAACTAGTAACTAGTAAACGTGAAGTTAAATTAAATAACACTACTTGAATTAATATGAAAGTACAGCAAAGCAACGGCAACTACCGCAGGCAGAGCAAAGCGAATGGTTTTTATTTTTATAGGCTTGCCGTAAAAATTGTGACGAAAAATTGTAGAATCTATTTTAGTGGTATCAATCCAACTGATCGTTTTCACCAAGCAAAGAAAAATGTTCAAGTAAATTTCTAAGAACAAAATGTATAGTTGCCAACGCTCATGAATATATTTAGCGACCCAGATCAATCGAGGTACCTGAATCAATATAACTCTTTGAAACCATTGTCCGCCGCCAATAGTGCATGAAAAATCTAAAGAAAAATTTTCAGACCTTTCTACGAAAACTGAATCCTTGTGCCCCTGTCCTAAAGAGTTAACCACCACAATCAATGCACCAATACGTTTGGACCGTTGTCGGTGAATAGTCATTCATTCAAATTCTTAAGAACAATTTGCAAGTGTATCTCTAAGAAACAATGGTTTTTGATGAAAAATTGATTGAGGAAGTGCGAAATCATAAAATAATTTAAGATATACAAGACAACCAGTATAGACGAGTTGACAAAAAGGACATGGCTTGGATGGATACTTCGAGAAGCTTAAATACATATCGTAAAGTTGTGATATTTGTGGCATTCAGTTTGATTTTAATTTAGTTAATTTCTGTGTTTTAAATTTTTCCTTTCCACACTTTGGTCCATTGCAATTCTTTCAAAATAATATGTAATATTCTAGATACAAATCTGTTTTAAAACGCTCAAAACTAATAACAAATGGAATTTCAGTATCTTCTTTCACAATCGCCGCTCACTGCCTGTCGTTGCAGTTGTACCTACTCCCACTTTTTCGACTACCTATTTTGACAATGTATTTTCCGCTGACGTCTACCGTCGGAAAATCAGATAGGTAAAAAGTTATTATCGCAGACCAATTTCTTAGCAGCAATAACACTTTTTAAACTCTAAAATGGGTGCTTTTGCATATGTATGAGTAATCGGCGCAACAAATATATAAAAGCATCTTCATGACTGGGCTGCTAGGCATTACGTGCCATTTCTTAAACAATCAAATACTAAAATAAATATGCATTCCATAATTACTTACTATCTTGTGATAGATATGATAGATGACTTTTCGACACTATATAAAAACGTACGTGTACACGTTTAAAAGATGTACTGAACATTATTCCCTCGTTGAATCTAGCTAGTATTTCCTAAACATAAATAAAAAAGAATTCACAAAGAATCAAATTCCGGTGAGAGATAATTCATAATACAAACCTAATTAATTACCGACAAGTACTCCTCATATTTCCTACGGTATCCCAAAGGTCCAGCGATGACATTTACAAGCTGAAAAGAACAAACTATTAATTAAATTCAATAAAACAATGCAAAACTTACATGAAATTACATGATCTCCATATAAGACACAAATTGTTGGTATATCAGTCAACTGACATTACGTCAACCAGATATTCTCGTAGCAGCAACTGGCATAAACGTCGCTATGGCAACGCCATGAGGAGTACATCACAGGACCATTTTCAGCAGCTATAAAAATGCAGCGAACGATAGCAAAATCACCCATTTCCAAATCAGAGTTGATCTGATTAAGTCCTAAGCCTTGGAGTCTGTTCTGAGCAAAATCCTTATCCAAACAAGAAGTTAATTCTAAAATCCTATAGAAATTAATTCTACACCAACAAATTGAGGTTGACTCAATCCTAAAACAGAAGTTAATTCTGGCGGCCCTACATACTTGAGGTTGACTCAATCCACACACGGAAGTTAATTCTGGCTGTCACAAATATTTGAGGTTAACTCAAATTATCATATAGGAGGTGATCCTAAAACAAACACATTATTTGAGGTTAACTCAAGTACGTCGGCTAGGAGTTGATCCTAAGTATTGCAAAAGAGAGGTTAACTCAAGCAATCTCACACAGGAGTTAATCCGAAGGCCTAGACAACGTTATACAAAGGTTGGTCTAAATCGATTTTCAGAGGTTAACTCTGCAATAAACACATTCAGAAATTAATTCTGATCAAGGTGGAAAGAACTTCCATCCCACACGTAGCAGTACTCAGATCACTGCACTCATAAAAGCGCACAAGACTTAACGTCACAAGTGCCATCATTACGATCCCAAACGCAGCAATATTCCAGTTTGCTGCAATTGAAAAGGTACGCATACGATAAACGTCATCAGTGCTGCCACCATGCCCACACGTACCAGCACGACAAAAAACTGCACAATAGAAGCAGAATAGTTGGTTACGTCTACCAATATCACCTATAGCAGCCATACAAGTTGTTATAGTCGCAAATTAATACATTTCACATTATATCTCGACTGCCCTCACGTAGCAGCTCGAGCAAAGAACTTCCCAACTGCCCTCACGTAGCAGTTCAAGAGAAACAGTTTAATTCTCGCGAGCAGACAAGTTTTATTGGCTCTCACAGTTCAATTGTCTCGTGCCTACTCACTGACCAAACTCTTCTTCTTCATTACAGGAGTAAGAAAAGAGCAACGCAGCACGGACCACAGCTACACCGACACCATCTGAATTGTTTGAATTGATGTTTTATTTTGAATTTTTTATTGAAATTTTTGTTAGGTATTAAATTTTATTGAATTTCTGAGTAGTCTTAAGTCTGAAATGAAATGAATTGGGATATAGATTTATAAGAAAACTGAAATAGCACGATTGAAAAATAAAATTTTATACTTTGAATATACAAACTGAGGTATCTATAAAACCGGTACCCCGTCAAACACACATACATATGCAGTCCGCTGTACAGAGAATTTTCAGAATGACTACAATTACTACTCATAAGAAGATAAGCAAACCATACAAACCAAATCGTATTATACTAAAATCGTCCTGTTATACTTTTACAGCTCGCTCTGCAGTCCAGCACCACATTCAATTCACCGCGAAAGTTAGGAAGCGCTTGGGGGGGGGGGCGAGTCATGAACCCCCGTGGCACCCTATATACGCGCCTGCTGGTTACCAACTAAAGACATAACTACACCAGTACTGAAAAATTTTCAACTTATAGAGTGATTTGAAATGTTTAAACATCAATTCCAAGGTCTGAGTTGTGGTGGTCCTGCATTGAGGGTGTGAATTGTTTTCCATATCACTTTTTCTTAGGAGTTTATGGTTTTAGATAAAGTAATCGGTTTATAAAGCCCAAAAGAAATTCTTGGATTGAACAGTGCAAGTGTACAGAACAATACAATGGAAGAAATAAGCTCATCAAAGTAATCTGTTCGGAATTTCTGCCCGAAAAGAGAGAAAAATCTTGAAAATTTATTATTTATTGTTTTGCTCAAATCGAGCAGCTCAGTTCAGTTCAGAAGCGCAACCAGACCCACCGATTTCATTATGGATCTCCATTTATAAGTTATCTTCATTTATATGGTTGAGTTGTGTTTTACCTGCAATTCAGCACTACACTGCAGAGCCCAACAACTCTTATTTCATCATTTTAAGTGAGTTTGATTAATTCGAAGCTTTGAATTAATTTCTTGTTAGTTAAAATATTGATTATTGGATTAAAATAATAATATTTATAGTGTGATTTGAGAGGCACTAACTGCTACAGCCTCATATCGCCAAGTGTGCGCACATTAAATGAGTCTGTTTTTAAAGAGATCATACCTCTGCGAATTTCCTACTGTCTTTCTATCCTTCCTATATTTCTTCTTTCTGTATATCAGAGTTTACACCCTGTTTCTTTGGCTTATCTATCTTGTATCATTCTATATTTTTTAGAACTTATTTCTGTAATTCAATCCATAATTCACCCTCTCCACCTCTCTCTCTATCTCTCTCTCTCTCTCGTTTTATTTCTCACTCACCATCATTCTCACACACATATATTTACCGACTCTCTCTATCTTTTATTCCCCGAAAAAGATATATCTGCATCTCACAAACTGAGGTTTGATGCGTTTGTTATATTCTTAAATCTTGCTGATAATTTTAGTGTTTGCGATTGTATAATAGTACATGTTTGTAAGAGATCCTACACTATGAAAAGCAGTGATACACGGCTAAACTCAACTTCCCTCAGAGTACGGACCTAGGATCATTTTATGTTATTATTAGAAGCCATAGTCGGATCAGGAAGGTATGTATGCAGTAGCAAATATTACACTAGTATAAAAAACTCAAATTCTGAGTCAAAAATTGCGCCCAAAAATTTTTCTTCCTTGGTAGGTACTTAAATCTACAGCCAAATTTTCAAGGCCGAAAATTCTCTTTAGCAAAATGTTATGCAAGAAGATAGTTCGTTACGGATAGGCTATGAATTCTTTGCACGTAAGTAAGTATCTCTTATTTTTTTCTATGATTTTAAATTAAATTATAATTAAAAGAGAGAAAAAAAGATAATTTATAAACATTAAAAAAAATATGAGTTCGCAAAATTCTTCTATTTCCATCTATCACCGATTCTAAAAATTTTAAGTTCGAGTCCCGTAAGATAAAAATTTAAAAATAAATAAAATATCCATCATAATATAATAATTCTAACTGTCGCCTTACTGCTGCCACTCTTACCTTCTAATCTAACTTTATAAATTCCCATTTTTCCTGTTGCTCAAGGAAAGATTATATTTTACCCCACGCTCATCGTGGTCATTATAAACTTTCATCCCAGGAAACCAAATTTCTTGCGCACATAAATTATGCCTTAAATTTTCTGCCCTCTACTCTGGTAGTCTGCTGTGACCTAGACGGGGTAGATTCTTGAAATTATTCAACGCTGTGCTATGCCATTAAATTAGGTCATGCCTTGTTGGATATATTTCATGCTTACTTTAAAGGTGTTACGCTGTTCGGTTAGCTATGTATGCTAGCATGACACCGGGAAAAGGTATGAAATTTTCTAGCTTTTTTTCATCCTTATTCTTCTGAAGGAAGTAAAAATTCTTTTCTTTATTAAGATATACCTACCTACGCAAATGTTTGTTTTTTGGTTATTTCTGAGGCATGTTTTCATTTATTTCATAGTGACAAATTCTTTCCGGTCTGTATAATTTATGACGGTTACCTTTATAAATATTCACAAGGAAAATTTAAAATCAAATGTTACTTGTAATGTGAGCGAATATCAACAATCCTTAAAAAAATCTTTATGTATGCAAGGAGGTATTAAAAAAAATTAAATAGATAATTTTAAAAGAAGTTGAAGAAGTGTTCAAGTAGTTGAAAATAGAGTGCCATATAGTATCAACAATAAAGTATTAATTCAAACTGAAGATATATCTGGAAGCTTTCAGAGAGTGCTTCACATCTCCGAAGGTGAGTTTATTGATAAGCATTTATTGATAATGTGCATATGCATATTAAAATATACAGGGTGGGCCAAAAGTTATCATGGGGTTTAAAAATTTAATAACTTTTTCGTTTATATATTTTTTTTATTTTTTTTTTTGTAGATTATAAAATATACAAAATGGAAATTTTTTTACGCTAAGTATGGAAAATAATGTCACTTAAATGACCGCCGTTATTAGCTTCGCAATGATGGGCTCTTTTTAGAGCATTTTCCATAACATCTTTCAACATTTGTGGCTGTAGCGCTCGAATTTCTGCAACAATGTTGGCCTTGAGTTCAAGGATTGTCTCGGGCTTGTTCACATATACTCGCTCCTTCAAATAACCCCCAAGAAAATAGTCGGGCGCTGACAAATCTGGCGAACGCGCTGGCCAATTAATTTCCGAATTTCTTGAAATTATTCGCTGTCCAAAAATTTGCCTTAAAAGTGCCATTGTGTCTCGGGCAGTGTGGGCAGTGGCTCCATCCTGCTGAAACCACATCTTAGGTCTGTCTTCAAGAGCAGGACGTAAAAAATTTTCTATCATAAACCGATACCGCTCTCCATTTACGGTTACAGCACTTCCATCTTCATTTTCGAAGAAGTAAGGCCCAATGATATTTTCAGATGTAATGCCACACGATACTGTACACCTAATGGGGTGCAATTGGCGTTGATGAATGGGTCTTGGAATTTCAGAACCCCAGAACCTACAGTTCTGCTTATTAACAAAGCCATTCAGATGAAAATGAGCTTCATCACTCATAATCAGATTTTCAATAAAGTTGATTTCATTTCTGGCAAACTGTTGAAATTTAACTGCAAAATTTAGACGTTGCCGATGATCTGCGGGTTTCAATTCTTGCACCAATTGCACCTTATATGGGAATAACAGTAAATCTTTTTTTAAAATGCGCCGTAGTGACGTACGAGACATCCCTAGCTGAGCAGAACGCCTTCTGGTAGATGTTTCTGGTGTTTCGTTAACACTTTGCTCTACACGTTCAATATTTTCCGCAGTGTGAATTATACGCGGTCTACCGGTTCGAGGCAAATCACTTACGGTGCCATGTTGGTGGTGACGATCAACTAAGCAACGAATCATGGCTTCAGAGGGCGAAATTGATCGCTGATTTAAGTAATAAAATTCTATTATTCTGGTTCTTTGTTCAGTTGTGAATCTCTCCATTATTTATTCTCCAGATGTTATTTATATAATCTAAAAAAAAAAAAATAAAAAAAATATATAAACGAAAAAGTTATTAAATTTTTAAACCCCATGGTGACTTTTGGCCCACCCTGTACTTACGACCACATATGTATATACAAGGTGTTTCTGATAGGCGATTTCATTTTTATAACCTAGTACAGAGCTTCTTAAACTATGGGTCGCGACCGCAAATGCAAATACGATTTTACAACTTTTTTTCATACATATGTATTTGTTTTTCATATGTATACATATATATTGTTACTTAATCAATAAATCATCACAAAATATTTATATATCGTCACCTCAGTACATGTCCTATAGACCAAAAAGTTCATTTTGTAGAAACCGATTTTTATAGTTTACCTTGTGAGAAAAGTGACTTCTTTTTACTGTATACTTCATTAAGGAATCTCACTAGAAAGTATGTCTACTTATAAATGAAAATCCTGAATATCTTTAAGGAAAATAAGTTAGTCTTATACATATTTAAAATTCAATAAAGTATAAAAAACGTTACGATTGGATCTAGAACGAATTTAGTACAATGACTTCCTATGTGCAAAATATTTAGGATATAGAACAAAATGTCTGGATATAGACCATTTAAGACCTGAGCACTTTTAAGTTTTCACCTGGGTGAATGGCTTATAGTAAGGCAGAAAAGCGAAAGTTTGTGCTAGTCAGGAAATAAAAAAATTGTTAATAAGTATATAAAAAAAAAACAATATTTATTCGATTCCAGTTTTACATAAATTATATTCAAAAACAAACATTTTCATTTATTGCACACAAAAAATTTAAAAAACAAAAATCAATTCATTTCATTTAATGATAGTCTTGTAAAATGTTTGGTCCACTACCGGCATATACGACAGCATTGACATAATGTCCCGTTTTTTCTCTGCAGTTAAGGACATTTTAGCATTAAGTAATTTTACGTATGGAATACTGAATTCCTAAATTATTGGCAAGTCTTTCCTTGACGATGCAGCCTCTGCTCTTCTTTGTAATTTTTTTTTTTTAATAATTTTACTCGCTAAAAAGCTCCGGTCAATATGGTTTTTTTTTTATAAAATAACGTAGTCAAATCTGTGCTGCAATATTTGATTTGCTTCATCTTTTGGTAAGGCACCATCTGAAAATTCAAACTGGCAGCGTTGTAATTAAAAAAGGTCCCTGGTTTCATCTGCAATATCTTCAGTTTCATATTTTTATAATTCATTTTTTTTTTCAACATTACTAATAAGGAAACAGGGCTATAAATTTCCAAATTTTTTAAGTGCTTTTCAATCCCGCTATAAACACAATCTAATTGCTGAATTTGGGAGTGACCTGTTTCCGAATATTTTTGTATTATACTTTTGATTTGCGGAATATTAATCAAAAATTGCAGTAGTGCCAAAGATGTCAATCTGTTCTTGTTTTGTGGGACACAAGAGTCTGACCATAATACAATTTTAGTTATTTCTGGAATATCTTCGAAGACTCTCTCCGAAATGTGAACCAAGGCACTAGCAATGTCGTATCCTGATCGTCCACTTTGTAGTTCATGCCAAATACTGCAGTACGTCAATTTATTCAAACTGCAATGTGCTGTTAAATTGTATACGCTAAATTTGCGCTTATAGAAAAAGTTTGAGTTGGCGCGAGGCAGAGCAAATACATTTTGTAAATCATATGATATGATAGATGTTACATCTAGTCCCATTGATTTTAACTTGAGATCCTTTTCTCTTTTAAGTTTGGCAGCAGCATTGCTTTGTTTGTGTTTATCGAACTCCAAACGTGCAATATTTGTTGGGGAAGATATGTTCTTAAATTTTGCGCATATGTCACACATATCTTTTTTCGGCTTAAAGAAGGACAAGTTGAAGTGTGTGCTAAATACCTCAGAGTATTTATGGAGTTTAACGGTATTTGAATATTCTTGAATGTACAGTTTGTGCATTTTTGGAATATTTAAATCTGGCGCCAAATACTGCTTAGAAGTTTTGGCACGGCAATAATGCGAATCCATACATGGAAACTTTTGAATGTGTTGCTTTATTTCTGCAATCTGCTGCTCTGGAGTGATTCTTTTCACATGTTTTCCCTTTCTTTGTGCCGCGGGTGTACCCGTCTCCGGAATTAAATTATTTCTAAAAACGGAATATACTCTCTGCTGACTTATGTCTAAAGTTGTTAAGAAAAAGCGTTGGCAAACCCGAAATACGTGTCCCTTATTTTGCAGCGAATACTGATATGAATAAGTGTTCTTAGATTTAGTTTGCAATGTACGTTTGCGTTGAGCAGGTATTCTCTTCACAAATTTAGCATAAAAACGACTTTTCTCGCAGTCATTTAATGTCCAAAACGCATCGTGGACCGCTTTTCGGTCTTCATCTGAGAATATAACACCGCATTGAAAAACACAAGTTTTATCACAGCCAACTGGCTTAAGACACCTTGCTTTATGCTCATTACCTTTCACGTCCAAGTATTCTTTACCAGATTCCCTTAATCTCTTCGCAACATTTTTTTTCCAATTCGTTGGCTTCCGGGTTCTTTTCCTCGAGTTGTTTCCATCAGATTCAGGTGTAGCGCAAAGTTCTGCAACAAATTCATTTGGATCAATTTGTTGGATTGTTACTGGATAAGAGCAACTTTGGGTCTCCAACTCTCGATTGCTTTGAGGTTCAATATCTTCGATCTGTTGCTGTATTTGCATGCAATGTTCCGGTGAATAATTTGGATCAGCCTCAGATCGTCGAAAGTTGATAGCGGTGAATCCAAATCGCGTAGCAATCTAAAAGGAATTAAAATAAAACTATTTGAAATTGGTATAAAGCTGTATACATCATACACACCTTTCTAAATGTTCGTTAAGCTGAGGTGCAGCAGACGATTCTGGAATCTCGCGTTTACTGGAAAAAGTATTCAGTTAAATCTATGTGCTTATTATATACGAATTAACTAAGGAAAAAGTTTACTTCTCGTTTGACGCATTCATTTTAAATCACTTTTCGATATGATCCTCACCCTTCAGCTGACCGTCATGCACTGGATTATTTTCGCTGATTTTCATTTATTTATGTAAATCGCGTCAACTTAAGGTTATCAATTGGACATAGAACAAATAAGCACAAAGTGTTTAGTTATGAGATATAGAATAAACTACATTATTCTTAGGATATAGAACAAATAAGTAATAACTTAACAAAAAAGTAAATATTCTTATACTATTGTTCTATATGAAAGAAAAACAAACCGTAATGTACAAAGAACAAATAAGAGTGAGCAGTGTGCAAAATTTTTGGTGCATAGAATAAATCAAGCACTCGATATCACTGGAAATATTTGATATAGAGCATTATCGATACCACCATTCGAAAGAGCGCAGGCGAAAACGGTAGAATGTGTCAAAAAGTGAAAAATTCAACTTTTGGTCTATAGAACAAATAAGTACTGGGGTGACGATATCTTTATTTGATATTGTTTGTGTTCCGAAAAAAGTCACAATCATAAACGGGGTCGTGAATGAAAAAAGTTTAAGAATCCCTGTCCTAGTGTCCGGTGTAGTTTTTGCGTTCCGTGATCGCGCATTATCTTTTGTTCAAGCATGGAAAATCTTGCTGTGCGTTGACATGGGATAGTTTTTCCACGGCGCGCACGAAAGCAAGAGCAGTCCTTTAATCGCTTATTTCGTTGTCTATGGCATTCTTCTGGTGGCAGCGCTCAGTTGACTGAAATTTATTTAGACTGTTTATATTTTTCTGGAATATCTTGCATATATTGAAAGATATGTTTATTAGCATATAATAATAATTTCCAAATTTCAAATTGCCGGGCTTGCTTTAAATGCTTACTCAAACAACGATAGTGAAGATAATTTAATTATTACGGGCTTAGTAGGTGCTGTCTCGGCCCTTCTATTTTAATTTCTAACTTGCGAATTAAGAGCAGAGGGCCACTGTTCTTAGATCCTGGAATTAATCTGATTTCTTTCGCATATTGTCCAGGTAATACTTGCAATTTATTGCATATGTGTTGCGCAGTATTTACACTATTATTTTTGTAGTTCATTCCAAAGAACTTTAAGAGATTTTTCTCTCCGGTTCTTTTTTTATATAGTCTTTACGTTTTGTATTGTACAAGTTCTCAAACCCTTGATAACATAAGAACAGTTTTTCAACTAACTGGCAGTTTCACCTTCAGCTCATTTTATTCTTTTTCTACGCAAAACTTTTCAATTAAAAACACAAGAATAAATGCACTTAATATTTTTCACCGCCAATGGTTCAAATTTGAATAAATCACCTGGAGCCGGATTCTGTAATACGGAGAATGTGGGAATTTGGGAGATGAGAATTACGTTTTCTTAGAACTCCTAATTCCCTAATTCTCCATTCTCAATTCACTCACATGTTTGAAGAATTAGGGAAAACGTAAGAAATGTGAAAGAGTGCGAATCGCCTGAGACGATTAGTGGTATCACTTTTTGTTGTAGAGGGTCGGACTTTTTTTCATATTTGAGGTATATCTGTTTATTATGTACCTTGCAATGTCGAAATAAATTAAAATTTCTTTTTTGTATGGGTAATTTTTGAGGGATGTAGGAGGGTAGTTTTCTCGAGATTTTCCGGGATAACGAGAGAAGGAGCGAAGATTCTCCTTCTTTTTCAAATGGGAGCTGAAGGCGAACAAGATATGTTGTGGAAATGGGAGGTGATTAACGGAAATTAAAACAAATAAAGGCAATATTAGGAGCTGCAATAATTCGCAGGGGGAACCTCAGGATCTGTAAGCCCAATAAAAAAAAAATAAGAATTCACTTTGGTAATTAGGTATGCCTCGGTATTATAGGCTATATTTTATTTCGATTAAGGGTAATTGGCAGATTTGAGGGGCGCCGGCGATAAATTTTTTGTCGCAATATTGACAGGCGCCTTCAGAAGTAAGGAAAGAATTCCCGAATTCTCTATTCCTCTTGTTAACTCTCCGGTGTTTTGCAAGTGGAAAAGTAAGTGGAAAAATTGTATTGTCTGCTTTCTTTTGCGTTTTGTGAAGGTATCTAGGTACCTAGGATTTTCAAATTGAGTTGTGTCTTCACAACATATCCTGGCTATATTATTAAAATCAAATTATGGAAATCTATGCAATACTTAAAGAGCATATTGAATTTTGTGTCTCACAGTATCCGCTAAAAATTATAAATCACGCGAAAATGATCAATTTGGTGGGCTTCCAGTACAGAAGAGATGCTGTAAAATTTTTAAATATGCACGGTAAAGTTTGTGTGTAGGATGAAATCGCATTTACATTTTGTTCCTTAATTAAATACGTTATTAATTTTTGAACCCGATAAACGGTTTTGGAGATAACTGTAAAAGAAGTTTAGCAGTCTGTTCGCAAAAAGGTGCACAATTGAAGTACTTGGATAGGGCCGAGTTCTAATCACTAAGTTATAACACACTGAATTAATAAACAACCTTTATTAATTTTGAACACAATATATTAGCGTGTCGTGGCAGGCTATACCGCTTATGTCGAAGACTCCTAAAAACTATGTACTAATGAAAAATAGCAGCCACTACCACACATAAAATTGAGCAAGTTGTACATAATGAATAAGCATAACAGATGGTACATTCTAATAGAAAAGTTGGGAGAAGTTCTTGAGAATACTGAATACAGTCTTTTTAAATGTGAAAAAATGGCCGTTCATCTCATCATTGCGAAGAACTGTAAGTCCTAGAAATTCACTTCCCACGACAAAAATGTTTACAATGGAGTATTAATGAATGTGAAAAAAAAGAACGGAAGAAATATATGCAAAATATGGGAACTGGGGTGTATATGACCCTAGTGCAAAAACACAGTTTTCGGGATCACGTTAAACTATCAAAAACAAACTACGCCACTCAATTACCCTCTCCTCCCTCTTTAATTTGGTAGTAACCTGACGTAGTTTGGACAACCGCCTATGAGGGGTGGTACGCCCCCAACCCCCAAATTACCCTCCTCTAAAAATTGCTCACCTATATTTTTGTACTCTAAGCCCTTAATCCATCAGAAAAAAACCCTATACTATACAGCCCACCCACACAGAATTAAGCGCCCGTGAATATTGCGGCAAAAATATTTACCGCCGAGGCCCCTAAATCTGCAAATTACCGTTAATCGAAATAAAATATAGTCTATAATAGCCGTGCATACCTAATTACCAAAGTTAATTCTTCTTTTTAGGGTTCTGTGCCAAAAGGGTAACACCGGGAGCGGGGTTGTATCTCGTGAACCGATAGGTAGACAGTTGAAATTTTCACAGACTGCGTATTTCTATTGCCGCTATAACAACAAATAGCAAAAATAAAATAAGATTAAAAATTTAAGGGGGTCCCCATACAAGAAACGCGATTTTTTCGGTGTTTGCTTCCTCGTTTTATTCTCATTCATTATGATAATATAAGCAGGCATTTTTTTTTTAAATGACAGCATTATTATAATTTTTTCAAATGACAGCAATATTTTTTCAAATGACAGCATGACAGCATGACACATGACGCCTACTCTCATTTGAAAAAATAAATAAAAAGTACATAGTGTTAAATTTTGCACGATGGTATGGAACTCTTCGTGCGCGAGTCCGACTCGAACTCGGCCAGTTATTTTTTATTGGGATCCTGGGCTTACCCCTGCGAATTATTGCAGCTCCTGATATTGCCTTTATTTTTTTTTAATTCCCGTTAATCAGCTCCCATTTCTGCCCCGCACTCTGCCCTCCTCATTTCCTCCACATATGTTGTTCGCCCTCAGCACCCATTTTTCTTGATATCACATACATTCTCCCTTTTCTCTCCATTCTCTCGTTATCCCGGTAACACTAGAGAAAGCCTGCATTCATCAAAAATTACCCCTGCAAAGAAGAAATTTCAAATTATTTCGACATTGGAAGCTAGTAGACAGATGTACCTTAAATATGAAAAAAAAAAGTCCAACCCTCTACCACAACAAGTGATACCACTAATCGTCTCAGACGATTCACACTTTTTCACATTTCTTACATTTTCTCTAATTCTCAAACAATGTTAGTGAATTGGGAATGGAGAATTAGAGAGTTAAGAATTCTAAGAAAACGCAATTGTGATCTCCCAGATTCCCAAACTCTCCGTGTTACAGAATCCGGCCCCCTTAATGCAAAAGCATGTGAAAGGGAAATTGATAAAAACAAAAAAAATCTGAATTCCCGGAACTCATAGAAACTAAGTCAAAGAGCAGTTGATAAAAACTTCATATTCCTGCGCGATGCTCGTTTGTTGTTCTGTGCGCGAACTCCACGATCTTCGCTCATCCCCCTTTCCGAACCGTGCGCGACGCCCAAAAACTACGCCGCCCAAACTAGCCCATATTAAGTTTGTCTCTCATTTTTGGCATAGAAATAATATTAAAAGTTTTTTCTGTCCGTTTATCAGTCCGCATATTGAGAACTCTAGAACGCAATAACTTAGAGAGCTAAATTTTACACAGTGCCTCAGAAGCAGAACGTGTTGGCGTGGAGAGCTCATATTTTGTACATGGCGTTTTCATAAGAATTAGAAATACAAGTTCAAAATAGACCAAGTCGGGAAACCCTTTCTTGGTCTTGCCATACAAAACTTATAAATAAAATTTGAAAATTTAGTAAATCGGGCAACCTATTCTTGGTGTTGCCATCAGTGGCGAATCCAGGGGGTTCGTGGGGTTCATGACCCCCCCTCCCCCTAAATTTGAAGAAAAAATATTTAATTAATTGAGTTATTTGAAAAAATATATTTTTTATTTTATACTTTTTTTATTTGTATAATTCAACTTAAAAAAAAATTTTATTCCAAAACTTAAAAAAATAAAAATTTATTTCAATTAATGCTATTGTATGCGTGATGTATGTGTATAGGTTTTTCTCGGAATTTGGGTTTCGGACCTCAGAGAAACACTTCCCAAGCCACGAAACAGACTCCCTCGCTACCACATCAGAGCCCTAACTTAACTTAGTCCTAACTCCTGAAATATTTCGGGGCTTACCTTAGCCGAAGGCAATTACTCTACGCCTTTTCAGGAAACTATGATTAAGACATCTCGCACACTTTTATTTTATTTATATACCTGTATATATTTTTTACTTTTGCTTTGTTCACAAACTTCCTCTTATGGTTATTTTCACAAAACGTTTATTTTTTTTTTCTTATCGCAACTTCTATTTTCTTTACCTGTTTACAATTAGTGTGTAGCCTACCGCGGCGGACGATGGTTGAAATGAAATTTAATATTTTCATAAATATCAAACCCTCGTCTTGCTATCGTGCATACAATGTTGCACCCACAATGTATGCCGCTCGCAAAAATTTGCTGAAAGGAGGCTTTTTGGTGAAGACTTGATCGTTTAAATCTTCACCGAGTAAATTTTATGCGCCCGATATGTATGTAGGTATATATGTACATACATATCGTATTTTTATTTTCGACAAATCTTACTGAAGGTAAGATTTGTTGTGGGGCTTTTTTCTATTGAAACGACTTGAGTTGAAATTTAAAACTTGTATTTGTCCCAAGTCATTCTATGGGAAATACTTTTTGTTTTTAACAGAGGAATTTGAATCAATTACTGATGGCAATTTCTTCGCCTTAAAGAGAGATAAGCCCCTTTTCAGGTAATTTTGGCATGTAACACTCCTAACATTCTAAAATATTTGCAGCGTTCTTATGTAAAACCACTGACATTTAAAATATGGACTGACTACGTCCATAGAAATACACTGCAGAAAGTGGGCTCATTTCTATATAGCGTTCTCTTTCGATCTAAGCACCAACTACTAATTCGCACGTCACATAGAAATGTGACCTAACTCAAAATTTGTCGTTTTTGAGTTAATTACACCATGAAATTGGCATATTTCTATCTGATTGCTTTTGCCGCTAGATAGCGATAGTGTCACTTTTCTGTTACTTAAGAACAGAGATATTCTTCATAGAACAGTGTGCCAGTGTCACTTTATGAGTTGTGACGATCTTCATAACAAACGTAAATATGTTTTCGACATTTTAGCAGTATTATTTTAAATTGTGTCACCTTTCCCCAAAACAGCATTTATTTCTTACAAATTTTATTATGAGTTATGACATTTTTCCACAAAGTTCAAAGTACGGAATTTAATTCTTAAAAATCGTATTTTGAGTTGTACCACTTAAAAATAACTTGTAAAAATATTTATTTCGCAACAAAGAAAGGCGACACAACTTAAGAGGATGCGGGATTAACAGCTAACCTCGCCAACTGCGGTAACAAAAACTTAAAATTTCTTTTATATAAATCTTCAGAAATATATTTACTAACAAATTTAAGAGTTCAGACTATTTTTAGCAAACAATTACTACGTTAAGCTAGAATTAATTCTATGTACAGCTTTTCGTTTTTTCGCTCTCCTCCTGAAAAGTTGCATTTTTTGCGTTGGGTCACTTTTCTATGTAACGTGCGAACTGAGAAAGGGCTGTAAACAATAAATAAATAAGTGGGTTTGTCGAAATAAATGTTTTTAAATTAATTATTTGGGTTAATAGAAATTCGGGAGGTTTCACTTTTCAACTTTCCGCCAATGGATTTCAATGTTGGCACAGACGTATGAACTATTTTTGACACAAAAAATTGTACCCGCATGAAATAGCATAGCGAGCAGCCCATATTATATATGCCAGTGTGTAAAACTGAGAAAAGTTTGGCTTGAATGACTCCTGCAGTTTGCACCCTATTCTATTAAAAAATTAGTTTTTGTAAAAAAAAAGTATACTAAAAAAAGACACATCATCCACACCGCTTAATGCGGATTTCCTAGTTCCAAGTACTGCAGTACTGCGGTGGCTATGCGAACTGACTTACGGCGTTGGATGTTTTTTTTTTTATTTATTTTTTTGCTCGATTTAATTTGTAAGATGAGCCCCCTAATTTCAATGCTAGATCCGCGCCTGGTTGCCATACAGAATTTTGGGTTTGTAACTTAATATAATTTTTATTTTCATACACATATAATATTATAAGAAGTCGGTAATATATCGAGTTTATACCCGCGTCATCGCCTGCGAGGAATTAGTTTAAATTTGTGTGTGTGTTTCGTATGCTATATATAGCATTATAAGATCCTCAATTCGTTAGTCTCCTGATGCACAGTTATAGCACTATTTTAGAACACTTTTGTGTAGGCCAATTTAAAGCAGAGCATGTGTGGAGGTTGAGACACACTTGATTCAAAACGCGTTTTCGCATCGTTTCTAGTTCATCATCAGTCCAGTAGGAATGCCATTATCGTATGAGTAATCGAGGAGCATTTTGTTAACAGGAAAGAATCACTCGTTGTGAACTCCGAACTGATCAAAGCTGTAGCTCTCGTTTTTAGCTCAGAATGATCATGACCTGTGTGAAATGCTCAATTTATGCCCTTATTTTAACTATCCTATTGAAATAAAATCATTTTAGAGAAAAATCAGTTTCGCATATTAAATTATAAATCCTAAAAATTCTTTTGGCGGCATTTATATAAATGTGAATTTTGGAGGATCGTTTAGGTTGGAAAATATTTTCAAAATGCAGATTGACTATTTTTCGCCATTTTTAGATATTCATTTATTATTGGTAATCACACAAGTAAGAAGTTAGATCTTTAAGTTAGTACAAGCTCGTAACTATTATTTCAGCATTAAATAATCAAAATTTAAAAAACTAAAACAAAAACACTAAAAGATAATAATCACCAAGCAATTCAAAAATATGTAATAATCCAATAGAATAAAGAGCAAACAAAAAATAAATGAAATTAAAATTAAATATAAATGAAAACTAATAAGATAAGGAAAGTAAGGAAGAAAAAAATAGGAAATAGTGGTATTAGCTGTACAAGTAAATAAATAAATAAGTATTTAAAGAGGTTAAATAAAGGAAAAGCGAGTGTTTAAAACTGTTAAGTGTGCGAGCTCCCAAAAAATGTTTAGAGCAATTGGAAGACTATTCCGAAGTCTAATGGTGAACACAAACAATTGGCGTTTGGAAGTTAGTGAGGTGCATCGCGATATAGTAAGTGCAATTGCAAAGTCATGATATATTTGTGTCTACGGTATTTAATAAGTTTAGCTAAGAACAAAATACAACGAAATTTTAAATATAGCACAAAGTTTGAACAAAGGAAGGAGGAAACACACTATGATATATGACCATATCTGCGATGGCTGCAGACATATCTTACAACTGATTTGAAAGCAACAATAAGCTTATATGATGATTGCAAAACGAGGTCACTAAGCACTTCACATTAGTATATAATTAGCGAAATAAAGTAATAAATGTGTGGAGAGTAGTATACATGCACTACATGCCGATAATGTGCGAATACCAGCATATACCATATAACTTTCGTAATAAATTGTCAATACGATCACTTCACGATAAATATAGCTCTTAAGTTTCGAGCGGAATTTACAAAGCAATTACTAGCAGAATTAAATATTATAGAGGGGAAATTGCTTGTGTCGAGCAAGGTTTTGTGACCATTGATTTAAAACCTCCAAATTCATATTCAAGCAATATGTTGCATCCTTAACCAATCCAACCGGTTTGGACTGGAACAGCTGAGCATTAAATGTATAAAGGTCTATTTGCCAATAATTATCACAACCAAATACCTAATTAACGAACATAACAAATAGAAGTGGTGGTAATATGGAGCCTTGTGGTCCTCCTGAAGTTATTCCTAACAAATAAGAAAGCCTGCTAGGAAAAGACTGCCTGGGGCCGACCACTCAGGTAACTCAAGATCAAACTAGCAGCATGACAACTAAAATTAAATTCAGTGAAAGGTTTTTTGCAAAATATTTCATGAACAACGGAATCGAAAGCAATAGAAAAATCAAGAAATACAAGTGCAGTAAGCTTATCATCATCTAATTCTAATGTCACTAGTTATTTTTAATAGGGCAATCATACAGCTATGATTGGCTCTAAATCAAAATTGGTAATCATGTAATAATCCATTGGCCACAACGTGCCTACCTAACTTGAGATTTGTGCTGATAAAATCTTCTCTATAATTTTAGATAGGAAAGAGAGGATAGTTATAGGACGAAACTCTGACGAAATAGAGAAGCTTTTACGTTGAAACCAATAGCGGTTTCAGAAGACGAAGAATGATGGTTATTGAGAAAATAGTTATTTAGTTCATGTTGCTATTTTAATGACACAAGAAACACGATTACGTACAATTCGATACTTTCCCCAAAAATGGGATGATCGAAGCCGCTTCCGCAGACTATAAGCTCGGTTTCATGCAGTTATTAGAGAAATAATGTGATTGGATAGCCAACGGCAATGGGAACTAACAATAGTTCTCGTAACAAGGGGTACGTACATACCTGTCGTGCAATTCAGGGCAGAGCACAACAAATTTACCTGCTCATCGACAGATGAAGATGAGTGAACAACATGCCATGGAATTGACTCTGCGTCTTCAAACAACACTTGCAGTGTAATGCGTTGACAACATCTGAAGGGAAATTTAGCAGAAATATTTTGTACATCTAAAAGTATATCATACGTAAGATATAAATTATGATCAGATATCCCTGGAAGAGAAATTTGATCATCGTATAAAATCCAACTCACATAAGCACCAAAAAAGCCATCTAGAATTGAAGACGAGCGGCTAATAAAATGTGCAGGCTTTTCATTAATACGATGTAAATCGAGGGACGTCATTATTGTGTGTTAAAAGAATAAGCGAGACCCAAACGCTGTAGAAAGTTGTAATTAAAATCGCCACCCATAATTATTTTCTCATAGCGTGGGACATAGTATTACATTTTCAACATGATTACATAGAGGGAGTTTTTATACGCACTCTATTAAAATTTTAATTGGGACCTAAGCCTAGCTTACAAAATATGTACTCTGCTGCCATACCATTATCATCACTTCGTGAG
The DNA here is from genome assembly GCA_963924295.1 of Dioctria rufipes. NCBI lineage: Eukaryota > Metazoa > Arthropoda > Insecta > Diptera > Asilidae > Dioctria > Dioctria rufipes. The sequence continues at coordinate 82,913,865 of OZ002740.1, read as the reverse complement.
ACTGGTGTACACTTTATACCATCTCTGACGTACATAGCGGCATCACCGCCGCGCCTATTCGCTCTGTCAGGAGGGTATATTTTAAAGCCGGGAATGTTAATAAGACAATTACTAACCTCAAGTTTCAGCTCAGTTTCCGACATGCAAATCACATCGAGAAATAAATATAACATTACATGAATTTCATTCATCTTTGCGTGCAAACTTCTTGAATTAAAATGCGCAATCCTGAGATCAATTTTCTGTTTGCATAATATATTTATTTATTATTTATTTATATACTTCTTGGGCTTTTTGATAAGTTCATTCCCCTCCGTAGGAAGAAAGTCCCGAGTAAAAGCCGTCCTCGGTTCACTTCAGAAATAAGATCACTGACGGCCGAACGTGATTATCTTTTTCAGCAATTTCGGAGTCTCAGGACGGCCGCTAGCCAACGTGCATATAAAGCTGTTACAAATCGTGTGAACAGCAAAATACGATTCGCTAAGCGGTCTTTCTATACACATAGACTTAATCCCAACTTAAATCCCAAGAAATTATGGATTAACCTACGCAAAGCGGGAGTATATGGTTCTGTACACCCTATATGCGATTTTCATCTTAAAGATCTCAATAAGCACTTTGCGCTTACTCAATTACCGGACCCTTGTTTAAGAATAGATGCACTTCTATCTTCCTCTGATAATTCAATCGATGGGTTCAGTTTTCGCTGCGCGGATGGTGATAAAGTTTTTAATACTTTTATATCCATCAAATCTGTGGCCTCTGGTGCTGATAATATCTCGCTGGAATTTCTCAAACTAATCTTGCCCTGGATCATTTGGCCAATGCAGCACATATTCAATATGTGCCTCACAATGTCAATTTTTCCAGTTTCTTGGAAGATTGCTAATGTAGTACCAATTCCAAAAACAACTTCTCCCAAAGTCTTTTCAGATTTTCGGCCCATTAGTTTGTTGTGCTTCCTTTCAAAAGTATTTGAAAAATTAATCTATAATCAAATACTGACTGCGTTTATTTTGTTGATTGCTTGGCAATCTGTTTTTGGGCTGGCCATAGCTGTGGGACTGCACTTCTTAAGGTGACCACCGATATCCGCAACGCAATAGATATTGACGGAGTCAGTGTATTAACTCTTTTAGATTTTTTAAAGGCGTTTAACAGTGTAAACCATACTATGTTACTACAGAAGCTTTCGTTTCACTTTAGATTCTCTAAATCAGCTTTTCTTTTTATCCAAACGTTTCTTGTTGGAAGAACCCAAACGGTCTCATTATATCAGCAGGTATCTTCGAATGTTCTACATCTCATGTCGGGTGATCCTCAGGGATCGATACTGGGTCCCCTATTGTTCAGCCTGTTCATAAATGTCTTACCACTCGTTGTGAAAGATGTCATCATCATTCATCTGTACGCGGATGACGTTCAAATCTACCTGAGCCGTCCAATCGGTCTAATTGAAGACTGCATTGAACAACTGAACTGTAACCTAAAGAGAATCCATGATGGTTCTCTTAAGAATTGTCTTTGCCAAAACACAGGGAAGTCACAAGTCATAGGGATTCATTCTTGTATTAATGACTTTACCTTATTCCCCAACATTACATTGAATGGTATGTCCCTGCGGTATACGGACAGGCTGTGACAATATTATTACCAACATATCAAAAATATATGCTGGACTTCGGCGACTGTGGCTATCTTCTAGTGTTCTTCCGACTAGTTTACGTCTGAGACTTGTGAAAGCTCTATTTTCCGTAGTTTACTAATGGCAGCCTGGTCTTTGGATCACTTGACTCCTGCTGTAGGCGGAAAATATATACAGCTTTCAATGACTGTCTCAGATTTGTCTTCGGTCTCAGAAGTTATGGCCATGTCTCCCTTTTACAGGATTCGCTTCTCAGCTGCTCTCTTGAAGTCTTGTTGAAACGTAGATTGTTTCTATTTCTTTTTAAAGTTCTTCATACAACTCAGCCGACTTATCCCTATGAACATGCCACATTTTTTAATTCTGATAGAGGTCTGAAAATATTGTTGCCGCGCTTTCGTACAATTGTTTTTGAGCGTTCTTACTTCCTTCTATCTATAAGATTGTGGAACGCCCTTCCGGCTCGCATTCAGCGGGCGGGTTCTTTTGGAGCTTTTAAGAGGCTACTTATTCAACACCTAGTATAAGGTTGAATGGATATGGTGTATACTGCATCGGAATGTTTTTGCGCTTAACATCTTTTTTTTATATATATATATATATATATATATATATATATAACGTCTTTTTTTATATATGACATCTTTTTCTTTTATACAATGCAACTGTAATCCTATGTGGAAGTTATATATATATAACATTTGTTTTTTTTTCTTCTTCATTTGTAATGTAAGCTAATATAGTTTTATATTTTTCTCTTATCATAGCTTATTTGTAGTGCTTGTGTATCTCCTAGTTTTTAATCTAGAATCCTGATTATCTAGTGGTACAGTTTTATAAGATCAGATTAAGCATCTTAATGTACCCTTAAATTGAGTAAATAAAAATTGAATTGAATTGAATATTAATTAAAGTCTTTCTAGACACAACATGATGAGAGCACGCACATACAACTGAAATAAATCGGAGATAAAATACAAAAACATAACAGGTAAACTAAAATAAAATGCTAATATAGCTATATAAAAGAAAAAAAGACATAAAAGCAAAATGATTTGAAATTAATAAATCTGTAAAATGAAAAAGTAAAACTTACCAAAAATAGTACAATGACAATTTATATAACCTATGAACATCAAGTCCGTCATCCTCAGTGAAGGAAATAATAATTATGGAGTGCTGTTTAATAGAACTAAACGTCCAAATACGAGTTGGCTCACCTCTCTTATTTCTGCGTATATACACATGCCCAAACGACGTGAAAGTAACTACAATTATTTGTTCCTTTTTTAGCTTTAACTCAGCATTTTAGTTTTTTTTTTTTTTAATAACGAGCAAAACTAACGCGGGTCTGAGCTGCGTAACCATCATATGTATACATATGTAATAAATGGGATGCTGACACTAAAAAAATATATGACTCATGAATTGCACAGAATTCAATTCTATATCAATCCCTTTCATCCGGTCCAGAACTGCTCCTTTTGGAGTTCTGTCAGAACAATACTAAAATCTAACCGAAGTCATCAGAACTTCTAAAGTAAAACACTATTTTACGAGTATACGATATTGAATGGCTTCTCATTTGGAGCTAGCATACATGAATATTTCGTGCCTTAGACTCCCACGAGCAGACCACGTTAAACTGATTATGCGAGAAGAAAGGTTTCCTCTAATGTATTTCCGCCACCTTCAACGTTTGTCCTTGTGCCTTATTTATAGTCATAATGAACTCAACTGGATGAGAACTCTTACTTCAATAAAAAAGAGCAGTTTTCTATACACACATATACCAGACCTGTCAGTGACTTTGATATGAAAGAGTTATTTTTGTTATCAAATTTCGCTTTATGTTTCGAGATAGTCCTTTTAGCTCAGTATACTTTAGCCAGCGCTTTTCCACCTTTTTTAAGAAGTGAAATAATCGCTCGATTCCGTTCCGTGAACAAATGCAACTGTACGAAATGAGGTACCCATGTTTCCGATAGCTCTCTTATTGCCAAATGTTTATGCAGGATATGAAAATCTCGATTACCTGAGATTTTTTTTCATCTTAGCTATTGCGTGCATCGTCAGTCGACGGTGGTTAAAAACAATATCATGGTTTTTCTTGACCATCTATACAGTTAAGTTCCATTCGGACTTCGAAGCATCATTCGTACACTTAAACTTAAACCTTTATGTGTATATGATGGAAAATGTGGAAGATAAAATTACCCTTTCCATTTGTGTGCCATCAGAACATCAAAAAGACTGTCGCACCTACATTAATAGTTGCACACCTATTCCACCAAACTATTTTACAAACTCTGATTACATTTTAATGCTAAATCACCATCTCATCATAGTCCAATACAAGTGAGACCAACATATTTCATTTGTTCAAATTGTCAAATGCATTGTCCATCTATCTTTATTTGGAATTTCAAAATTCACCTCCATTACATATAAGTTTTCTTCAAGAAAGAATTTTTTGGGATATCTCCGGTATATGTATAGCAAAAGCTAAAAAATGTTCTAATTTGTTATTTCATCACACAACCCATTAATTTTTGATGACAAGTTTCAAGTCTTGGTTTGACTCATCAACAGGTCCCAAATAGCGAAATTGGGTGATTAGAAAAACAAATGAAAAAATGAAAAAAGAAGAAAGAAATGAAAAGTTTAAGAAAAATAGAAAAAAACAATTTTTTTATTTATTAAAAAAATTTTAAAAATTTAAAAAAAACAGATTCATTCGAAGCGAATCGAACCTGTATACGCCACGCAGTGGGCTGAAAAATGAAGAAGAAAAAGGAAGAAGAAGAAGCGTTTCGTGTCAGCAGAAAACCTTCCACTCATCGGTGCAGCTTGGTTTTCTGCCTGCTGCAGACGCTTGAAAATAGATCAAACCGATCTCTTCTCATATAAACTCAGAATAAATTCTGGGTGTGAATTATATGAGGAAAAAACACTCCTATACAATCCCAGGAGGAATAATGAATAAAAAGAGATTACTCTTTTGGACTTTTTACCGGGTTAAACTTAATTTTCTTCAAGAAAGAATTTTTTGGGATATCTCCGGTATATGTATAGCAAAAGCTAAAAAATGTTCTAATTTGTTATTTCATCACACAACCCATTAATTTTTGATGACAAGTTTCAAGTCTTGGTTTGACTCATCAACAGGTCCCAAATAGCGAAATTGGGTGATTAGAAAAACAAATGAAAAAATGAAAAAAGAAGAAAGAAATGAAAAGTTTAAGAAAAATAGAAAAAAACAATTTTTTTATTTATTAAAAAAATTTTAAAAATTTTAAAAAAACAGATTCATTCGAAGCGAATCGAACCTGTATACGCCACGCAGTGGGCTGAAAAATGAAGAAGAAAAAGGAAGAAGAAGAAGCGTTTCGTGTCAGCAGAAAACCTTCCACTCATCGGTGCAGCTTGGTTTTCTGCCTGCTGCATTTTTCAGCCCACTGCGTGGCGTATACAGGTTCGATTCGCTTCGAATGAATCTGTTTTTTTAAAATTTTTAAAATTTTTTTAATAAATAAAAAAATTGTTTTTTTCTATTTTTCTTAAACTTTTCATTTCTTTCTTCTTTTTTCATTTTTTCATTTGTTTTTCTAATCACCCAATTTCGCTATTTGGGACCTGTTGATGAGTCAAACCAAGACTTGAAACTTGTCATCAAAAATTAATGGGTTGTGTGATGAAATAACAAATTAGAACATTTTTTAGCTTTTGCTATACATATACCGGAGATATCCCAAAAAATTCTTTCTTGAAGAAAATTAAGTTTAACCCGGTAAAAAGTCCAAAAGAGTAATCTCTTTTTATTCATTATTCCTCCTGGGATTGTATAGGAGTGTTTTTTCCTCATATAATTCACACCCAGAATTTATTCTGAGTTTATATGAGAAGAGATCGGTTTGATCTATTTTCAAGCGTCTGCAGCAGGCAGAAAACCAAGCTGCACCGATGAGTGGAAGGTTTTCTGCTGACACGAAACGCTTCTTCTTCTTCCTTTTTCTTCTTCATTTTTCAGCCCACTGCGTGGCGTATACAGGTTCGATTCGCTTCGAATGAATCTGTTTTTTTTAAATTTTTAAAATTTTTTTAATAAATAAAAAAATTGTTTTTTTCTATTTTTCTTAAACTTTTCATTTCTTTCTTCTTTTTTCATTTTTTCATTTGTTTTTCTAATCACCCAATTTCGCTATTTGGGACCTGTTGATGAGTCAAACCAAGACTTGAAACTTGTCATCAAAAATTAATGGGTTGTGTGATGAAATAACAAATTAGAACATTTTTTAGCTTTTGCTATACATATACCGGAGATATCCCAAAAAATTCTTTCTTGAAGAAAATTAAGTTTAACCCGGTAAAAAGTCCAAAAGACTAATCTCTTTTTATTCATTATTCCTCCTGGGATTGTATAGGAGTGTTTTTTCCTCATATAATTCACACCCAGAATTTATTCTGAGTTTATATGAGAAGAGATCGGTTTGATCTATTTTCAAGCGTCTGCAGCAGGCAGAAAACCAAGCTGCACCGATGAGTGGAAGGTTTTCTGCTGACACGAAACGCTTCTTCTTCTTCCTTTTTCTTCTTCATTTTTCAGCCCACTGCGTGGCGTATACAGGTTCGATTCGCTTCGAATGAATCTGTTTTTTTAAAATTTTTAAAATTTTTTTAATAAATAAAAAAATTGTTTTTTTCTATTTTTCTTAAACTTTTCATTTCTTTCTTCTTTTTTCATTTTTTCATTTGTTTTTCTAATCACCCAATTTCGCTATTTGGGACCTGTTGATGAGTCAAACCAAGACTTGAAACTTGTCATCAAAAATTAATGGGTTGTGTGATGAAATAACAAATTAGAACATTTTTTAGCTTTTGCTATACATATACCGGAGATATCCCAAAAAATTCTTTCTTGAAGAAAATTAAGTTTAACCCGGTAAAAAGTCCAAAAGAGTAATCTCTTTTTATTCATTACATATAAGAATGATTGGATAGATTACATGGATAATAAAATGTATCACATGACTAAAGCGGACCCTTAAACTCTGGATTCATTGCATATAATTACATTCACCATCTCTCTTTCATTCAAAATACAATTACAAAACAATTTCAGTTCATCCAGACGAAAAGACTTGTGAATATTTTGCCTGAAGCTAAGGGTCCTTTTTAGCCCTGCTCGGTTAGATTAGGGACAGTATATTCAGCTAGTATTATCTCACTATCAGGCATAATATGAGGGTGATGATAAACACACAACTTGTATTAGTCGGCAATGGACTAAAGTCAATACTTCTATCTACCAACCACCCTTGGTAACTCTCATCCGTCCCCTTTCAATCCTCCTAGCGTACGATTTATGGACAGAGAACTAACATAGAACATCTACTTAATTCTATTAAGCTTACAAGTTCCAGTAGTGCCCTGCATGTCCTGCAAGGATTGCAGTGACTCTATTAACTGTTAGACGGGAAGAATCTCTTTCAAGTCAAAAGGATCCTGGTAGAACAGTGATGTGGTGGCTGTCAAATGGGTCGATAATTTAAAGCCTTTGTTGCTATGAAAACATCTACCTACTGTAATATTTTCATAGAGACAGATCCACTGACAAAGGAAGCATAAACTGGAATTTCTAGCCACAGTGGCCTCATACTCGACAGTCTATTCTATGCTAACACTTTGCGTACAATTCCACCCAAGTTATAACGGTTGTGTGTACACCTTAAAAGTCAAGTGTTGAGTATTTAACTTTGGTGGGTGTCAATGTAAAAAACACTTTTTACGACATTTTTGAACGCTCCTCAAGTAGTTTTATGATGGATGTGTTTGCTCACAAACTTCATGATTTACGACAAGTGCGGTTAACCAAGTGCCCAAACATGTCGCCACGGAAAGTGGCTTTATTGTGTCGTTGACGATGGTAATAGAGTTATAAAGTAGATTTTACATTAGCTGTCACTTTAAGAAGTTTTCAGTTTTACTACTTGTAATCTATTTGATGTAATTTTCTTATGCTGATGTGTGCTACGAAAATTATGATTTCCACAGATTTTTGTATAAAAGCTTTTTTGTTTTGTTTTTTTTTTTTTAGACCGTTGAAGATAGTGTCAATAAAAGAAGTGATGTTGGAATATATCGAATTTAGGCTTATTTTATTTAAACTTATTTCTTATAAGACTTTTATGTCCGAGATAGATAATAAAGGCTGCACTTTGTTTTATTGATATGCAAACTAATTAATTTTTCTAGAAGCTCAATTTATTCACGGGAAAAGTGGGGCTTAACTTCTTTGTGTTTTGCTAGATTAAGTCAGTTGTTTCCGCTTACCAGCTAGGAGATATAATCAGGATCAGGGCCGGACTGGGTCTTCAAATCAGCCCGTGCAAATAACGACAAACCAGCCCCCAAGAGTCTTCAAAAATGACTTTTTGTAAGAGGAAAATAACCCAAGTTATTTGAATGATTTCCTACTGAACTGGGAGAACAAGGAGAGCAAGACAATGTTTTCTATTAATATTGAATTCGATGCTAAATAAGAAGAAAGAAAGAAGAAATTTATACAAGACATATGTATGCACAGAATATGTGTAAGAGCGCTCGGCCCTTTTATACTTAAACTAAAACAGGATTTCCCTGTGGAAACCGTATCCGAGAGACCAACAATTTTACTTACACAGCTGTAACAAGAGTAAGGCAAGTGAGGCAGACGTTGACACGGGGGGGCGCTACCCGTTGAAAAAAATAATATTAACAACATTTGCCTTTGACAAAAATAAATTATTTTTGAGTTTTCACGGTTAAATAAAGTTTTGGTGCTCGATTTAAATTTACCCACTTGACAAGGCTGAGGTTGGTTTGTGCTCCTGACATGGATTAAATTTTTACCAGTGCTACAAAATTTGCGAAAGATATGGCTATACCAGCAAACAATAAAGAAACCAGAAAAAAGAAGCGACTCGTACTTTTTGAATCAGAAAATGATGATTGATCCCAATATTTCCACAAAATAATAGCTTAGTATACCAATTTTTGAATCGATTGATATTCTGTTATTCTAACTGACGAGGAGGTATGAAATGTTGAAACAAGTTTCAGAAGATTTTGGATACTTTTCTGGCGATCTTCTTAGGAAAATGTATGGCAATCAGTTCATGACTATAGCCTCCAAGAATCCTATCTAAATATCTAAATCGTCAGAGTTAGCTGTGAACTACTGTGGGTCAAGAAAAATTGTCAAATGTGGGCGTTTTGTAGAGCGAAAAAGAAACGACAGAAATGTTTGTCATTTTGAGAAAATTATAAACAAATTCGTTCCGAAAAAAGCTAGAAAAGTCCACCTATAAAATCTTGCAAATATTTCTATCAAATTGATTCACCTCAATATTTTTAATTGTACTTTACTCGCAAAAAGTTAATATCCACTAATAATTTTATCTGCAATTAATATTATTTAGGTAGTATTCTTCTCATGATCAATTGTTGCTCAATTTTGTACAGTTAGTTGATAGACTACGTCAGAACAGTTAGAATTATATTGAAAATTCTCTGTAGTGTACTGTACTACGTGAGGTGGGGTGCCCTTTTGAATAGATAACAAAGTGTATTAGTTCAACAATATAAAATGTTATTTATAAATGCGCTATTTCAGTTCTTCTTACATCTAATATTACAATTCATTCAGATTTAATACTAGTTAAAATTCAATAAATTCAGTAAAAACTTCATTTACAAAGCAATTCATCAAAATGGCAGTGAAGCTGCGATCCCGTGCTCTGTTTTGCATTTTCCTTACTCATGTAAAGAAGAATAAGAGTATACGTTAGTAAGTTGGCACGAAACGGATATTTCATAAGAGCAGCTTTAGTCTGCTCTCAAGTATTAGTGTATTTTACTCGAACTGCTACGTGAGGGTAGTCGAGTTGTTCTTGCTCGAACTGATACGTGAGGACAGTCAAGTGGTTCACATGAAGTTTGTAGTTTCATGGATCTACCAACTTGTGTTGCTGCTGTGAATAATTTAGAGAAGATGCCGACCAATTTGCTCTGCTTTGAGCGTGCATTTTGGTGTGCTGGTACGTGAGGGTATGGAGACAGCACTGGTAACGCTTGCCTTGTGCGTACCTTTTAGATGCAGCAAATCTGAATGCTGCTGCGTATGAGATTGCAGTAATGGTACTTGTGATGCATAGTCATGCGCGCTTTTATGAGTGCAGCGAATTGACTGCTGCTACGTGTGGGATAGGATTTTCTTCCATTCTGGTCAGAATCAACTTCTGAATTTATTAGTCGCAGAGTTAACTTCTGGAAATGGATTTGGACTAACCATTGTATAAAGTTGTCCAGATTTGTGAATCAACTCCTGTGTAAGATTGCCTGAGTTAACCTCACTTTATGCAATCCTTAGTTGTACAAAATTTGACGGCTGTCTTTCAATTGCAACTATATTTGTTATAAACAGGTTTGTGCCTCACAATTTCTTTAATTTTAACTCTACCATAGAAAATGAGGCTTACATGAAAACGTGCTGCATGTGAAATTGGTAAAATTAATTAAATGATGAACCAGAAAAGCAGGTTAAAATCGAAATCAGTTGCAATTAAATAGGTTAAACCAATTGAGGAGTGTCTTTTCAAAAGGGGATATTTACGTCCTAATCGTTTTTTCATAAAATCGAAAAAAACTGACTGTAGCAATACCAACAGCTTTACAGAATAATAGGAGGAATGTATGGAAAGGATATGATAAGTTATCTAGAATACATTATTTGGAAAAAAAATTGACTATTACTTCCGGTAATATTGGCTTGCAAAGTTTGGAAATATCCCCTTTTGAATAAAAATCTTTATAATATCCCCTTTTGTTCAGTACCATTTTGTAAATATCCCTTTTTGTGTAGTACGTTTTTGTAAATATCCTTATTTGATTTGTACATTGTACTAGAATAAAATTATTAAAGCATATTTTGAGTATTCTTATCAGATTTTATTTTTTAATTCTTACTTCTATTTTTACTCAAAAATATAAAACAGAAACTTCTCCCTTAAAAATTTATTTCGACTATTGAAATCGTACTGTAAATATCCCTTTTTGATATGAAACCAAAGTAACAGTAATAATGTCATATTTTTTAATGTAAATACCCCATTTTGATCGGAACAAGTGTTTTCAAGTAAGATTTCCTATGAGTTTATCGCGTTTTGTTTCGGTTTACAGTGACGAAATCTTGAATTTCAGAGTAGAGAATATAATCTCATACTTAACTTAAAAAAAATGAAAATTGTAAATATCCCCTTTTGAAAAGACGCTCCTCAATTGAAAGGTAACATTACGAACTCTTGATTTTCCACCTGGTGAACCAATCCACTAGCTCGAACGTTTGTTAATAATTAAATTATCTAAAACAGTATACTTCTGTATCACATGGTCAATAATGAAAAGTACACAATCTGCGGTTTCCAAATTTTGCGAGAAATCATGCATGCACGTTGGCGGTAAACTGTCAAATTTTGATGTACTATAATATCCGACAAAATAATTGGAATGGACCAATGATTACGTTTTTCGATTTGAAACCTAATACCTTTGACACACAGCTAGTACAGGTATCATAGTACACTCAAAAACTACCTGTGTGTCGTTGCATACCAGCATAATACAAGCTGAGCAAACTGATACGAGGCTAGTATAAATACTTGGGTTTTTTCAATGGTGTACGGAGCTTTTTAATGATTTCCGCGCGATTACAAATAGTGACAAATTTATCTAGCTTATGACTTTTTGTTCAAGTAGGCCTTTTCGGGGATATTCAGTAGTTTATGACATGCGCCAAGTTGGCACTAAAAATATTTCCGACTATTTCTTGAAAAGCAAAAGTCAAATGAAACTATAATGCGATGTGTCACCTAGCATAGTACAGTGAGTACAATGCTATCCGAACTATGGTACCTATACTCTCTGTGTGTCAAAGGTATTAAACGCTTTGCTATCACTCATATCTCAGTTATCTTTATATGGTGTACAATAAGTTCCGTATTTCAACGCATTGCGAAATACTTCAACTTCAGATACCTCAGTGATATTAACAAGTATTTCAATCCAGGAGTTTTCCATTAGATACTGCCAAAACGGATGTTGAAGTATACTGAATGAAAATACTGCTGCGCTGGCGTACGATTAATTTGGGGATGCTTCTGTAATTCACGTTGTTAGGAATTAGAAGGGATGCAATGCAGTACTGCATCTATCGTACATTAGGTTAGGTTTTTTTTTTATATAAAAGGGTAGAGTAATAATTTCTCTTTGAAGCTTTGTGGCGGATTGGCGACACGTGGCGAAACACCTTGTACGGACACATCACAATAGTAGGGTTTACGCTAACTTTGTGAACTGGAAAGGTATATATATATATAGTAGGCCGCGAATTTAATATGTAAAAATAAAAATAAAGAAATTTAGTTTTTAAGTCAGAATTGAACGAGAGCGATTTAAAAAAAGGTTTAGTTTTTTTTTAGATGTTGTTACGCTGTTCAATATTAGTATCATTATAACGTTTGATTTAAAAGCAATGTAAAGAAGAATCGACTGAAAGATTATCATTGACGTTCTACATAATAAAGAGGATTCTACATGATACATAATCTTTCACTAGACGGATAATTTAACGAATAAAATATAGTGCAACAATTTTTTTTTCCTTAGAGACTACATATCTAGTTCGCCGCAGACTTTCCCAGTCTGACTTAAACAGAAGTAACGGATTACGGATATTAAAGGCTGCCGAGGAACTTCACAGAGCTGTGCTGTTACAGAGTTGAACACGGTGTATCGTACCCGTCTTTAAGATAGTGCCAACACCATCATAATATACGATCCAACTTCGACTGTCATAGGGCCAGTTCGAAGTTGGAGCAAGAGATTATTACCGCTATAACAAGAGGCTACCACACAGTAGACTTCGCAGTTCCGAGCATCAGAAGGCTCGTATATACATAACATATCATTTCCTTTCCTTTCTTCCATAACATCAGGTAGATATCGTCGACGTTACGAGGGACTACCTATTGGTGTCACACTTCTGACACCAGGCAGGGCCTGGACGATCTGTTTCTCCAATCTGATTCCTTTACTTACTCGTCATCCACGACCAACTAATAAGTGGGGTAATTTAATTTACTCCATAGCTTTTTTAAGCAATGACGTTTCATGTGTCAACAATAAAAAAAAGTAAGGTAAGAAAATCAAAAGTGAACTCCATTATCAGAAGGAAACAGATTTGTTTCTTTCTCGCTTTTCAGAAAATAACGATTCTTTAATGCATGCACAGTCGGATAATTTGTGAGCCAGGCTAGCATTTCTAGGCGAACTATCAAGGATGTTGATATCATGGAAAACACATCGGTACGGACATAAAATAAGACGGTATCAGACGTAGAAATTGGTTGCATACGCCGGTGACACATGATGATGCACACTCGATACACCATACTAAAAACTGTTTTTTTAAGCACTATTTTAAGACATTTTAGTGTATAGCCCAATTTAGACTCGGAAGATACACGAGTATTTTATTTCATATGTAAGCGTGCACTCAGTTTGTGTGCATATAGATCATATGCAAATAATGAATTTTTTTGGCTGCTTCAAGAACGTGTATCAACCGTGTGTAAACTACGTGTACCATGGGGTGATACACACTCGATACAAAAAGCATTTTTTACGTCCTGTCTAGTCTTGAGCTATATCATCGTGTGTCAGGGGACATACAGGAAAAACGCTCGAGTGGATGATAGTTTTTATATTTATAATAATGTATATGTATTATTATGTTTGTATAGTAGTCGGATTATAGATCTTTGTTAGCTTAGAGTATACAAGAGCATATAAAGTGATATGCAAGAAAGATTGCACGCGCGTGTACGCACTACAAACAGTTTATGGCGTAACTTCCTACTCCTCCGCAAATGTTGTAAAAAATTAAGAAGTATTTCTCCTTCTACTACTTAAGTCTGGTATATTACGACCAAAAGAGTCCTTTGTTTACTCATTGCTAACTAGCTAAAGTTACCCGTTCTTAGAACGCGATTCTCTTTTAATTCCACAAATTAATTTTTTATTTTATTTATATTTTCTAATTATATTAATTTTTTTTATATTTTTTTTTTGTTTCTTATTTTTTTTTATTCTATTTCTAAGTTTTTTAATTATTTATTTAAAGAAAAAAGCTATGCTGGGCTTCGAACGAGTTACAGAGAAACAGATAGAGTCTGGGCTTTTCTGCACGTCATTACATTAGCATTAGAGTAGGTATGTATGAATGTGGTCATAGCTGTAACTTAAATACTGGAGACAGACTTGCACTTTCACTATAGATATATGGATATTGCCATTATGTCAGTCAATTGCAATATAAAATTTCAGAGATATACTCGCGGTGTACAATAGTAAGAAATTTACTAGAGAATTTACAATTGCTTTATCATTTGATTTGTCATTTAATTTGTTATTTGACTTAAGCAAGTTCCGCGCACGTATAAAATTGTTAAATTAATAAAAACGAAATAGACACTTCAACTTGATATGTGTCAAATTGTCAGAAAAAGTTGCAGCCAGCATTGCAGTAAAGAATTCATTCTAAACCGTTCGTGTATTGAATGATTATGGTTTATAACTAGGTTCATATTGCAATAAACTCGTAAAAGCGTACATTTTTTGCAATTTCAATATTGAGTTCCAATGTCTGAGTGTACACCGAGCGTATACCGAGCTGTTTCTCAGTATATAGAGACAGACTTGCGGTTTAGCACAAATACCAAAATTTAAATTGCAAGTCTGTCTACAGTATTAATGAGCACGCAGCGAACTGAGTGTTTACTCACACCCGTATATATTTTCTATTTATATAAGTAAATGTAGGCGAATTCTCTCTACAGTAATTGTGAAAAAAATATGTAGGGTTCTATTAAGATATCAGCATTAAGATTCTAGCTCTGCTCTGTCTACTATATTCAATTATTTTTTTATTTGGATCTTCTCTATTACCCCAAGTTTAACTACGCATACAGTTAAAACATACTTTGAAATCAAACCTTGGCATTGACAGTCTTTAAATATTTCTTGATTTCTGTAATTCCAAAAACTTCAAGTGATACTAGTGAATAAATGTAGTATTCTTGTTATTTGCCAAGCACCACAAACTTTTATCACAGTACTTGGAAAATATTGAAAAAGTTTCATAGTGCTCATCATTGAACGCAATACGTATCTTTTAAATATTGAAGACTTGTTTAAAAGACAATTTGAATACAAATATTTAGTAAAAGTATATTCAGCGCTCTTTATAAAATCTCCAATACTTTCCTGAATGGCACATTAAATAGAAATATTTAGTAAAAATATAGCGCCATCTAGAGTTGACATATACATTATTTTTTGTTGCAAATGCGTTTTTATTACTAATATACGTATAAAACATTATTGGTTTGGTTTTATGAATTTTGATAAGAATAAATTTTTTGATCTGATTTTCCCTTTTTGCTCGCCGATCTTCTTGATAAATGGACTGATTTTATTTATTAATTTATTTATTGTAGAACTAAATTTAGGGAACCAATTTTCCCATCTAAATTTAATTATTATTATTTATTATTGTCATGTATCATTTCGTCCTTAAGTTTGTAACTTCGATCCGGCCGCGTTAGTTAGCAATTTGGGCAAGGAACTTGGGTGCAATGTTCTTTCACACATACCCACATATCTAGGCACATCTTGCTATTAGCGAGGGATCACATATGCACACTAGGGGATCTGTAAAATAAGCCACTAAATCTATAGAGGAAAGTGACAAGCCAAACCGTGCTAGCATAAGAGCAGGCACAATACAAACATTTGAAAGCAAATAATCAGCGCAGGCACTCTAATGGAGCCGAACAGCAAACAGAATCAAGATCAACTTGCGCAGCATAAACTAGTCCTCGTAATTATTAAGATTTACAACTTGACTTTAAAATATTTTTTGTTTTTTCTGAACTCATAGAATATTAAAAACCTATAATATTGATAGTAACTTCATATACTATAATTTGAAAAAGGATTTCATTTTCGTATAGAAAATATCACTTGTAGAAAATAGTAGCGCTCCTGAATATGACCTCTGTATATTTCATTCAGCACTGCAGTAGTTTAAATTTTCGTATTTTTGTATTCGAAGGATTCCATCAAGGCCCGTCAAACATGAAAAGAACAAATGGGTAAAATAGGGACATAACTAATTAAGAGCAAGTAAAAAGCTAGAATTGGTCTAAGACCAATTCTTATGATACCCTGGATGAATGCCCATATGCAATTTTGTATGGTCACCTCTCTGAACAAGTATGATTGTTGAAGTGGTTTTTCGCATATATTTCCACAACGGTTCATCGACAGTAAAAATGATTATAACTAGACATTGGATTATATGCACTATCAAACTGCTAAAATATGCACAAAAAAAGCCCAAATAGAATTAAAAATTAGTTATAGTTTTTATGGCAGTATATTACAATATACTTCTCTAAATTTTCAATTTGAAATTTGTGACGTTTGTCACTTAATATTAATTTGTAGGCCGAAAATGATCGTTCTACGTCTACCGATGTAACAGGGCAAAATTTAAAATTTTGCGCCATGTCCGCAGAAATCACCTTAGGTAAGCTTTGACCTTCTCTATTAATGTAAGCATTTATTTGTTTAATTGCTTCGAAACCCGGATTTTTGGCAAGAACAGTGTCTAACTTATTTTGGAGTTTTAATGAAAATGTGTTCGGAAGTGCATGGATTAGATCCGCCATTTTTTTCTATTATTGTAATTGAATTACAAAAAGGAAGATTTTTGGTCTCTAGCTTTTCAATTACTTCGGGTATTTCACTGAAGTGCGTTTTAATGACTGCTATATTTTTCCTTATTAAAGTGTCTTCAAATGCTTGCTGACATGATGCAATGGCCAGTGCATCGGAACCGTTAAATTGACCGACTACTCCTCTTATGGCCTCAAAATGCTCAGCATAGAACAGTGCTGCGTTCAACCAGGTACGCCATCGCGTTATTACAGGTTCCAGAGGTAGTGGCAAATTCGGAAGTTGTTCTTTGTAAGTCTGTATACGCGACGGTGCTTTTAAAAACACTTTTTTTGTTGACGAAATCAAGTCATTGACATTTACGAAGTATTTCCTGATTTCTTCTGCAAATCGATGGAGTCCATGTGCCAAACAGGTTATGTGCAGTAAGTTTGGGTAAAATACTTGAAGAACTTTGCCAGCTTTTAGCATATATGGTGCAGCATCAGAAAGAAACACACATATTTTTTCGTCCATACAGGAATCGGGAAACAATGATTTTATGGAATCATTTACGAATCGAGCAATAGTTGAATGGTTTGTTTTCTCTAGGATCTTACAGGCAATCAAGTGTGGAGTAGAAGGTTCAGTTGTTAATTTTCCAATTATCAAATTGGCTATATATCGTCCACATGAATCTGTAGTTTCATCAGTTGATATCCACACAAAATTGTTTAAAATGTCAGCCCGAATTTCTGCTAAAACGTCTTCATAAATAGCTGGCAGGTAATTTTTACGGATCGTTGATTCTTTTGGGATTACTTGATTGAGACAATACTTCTTCAAGAATTTTCTGAATACATCGTTATTGAGTTGGTGAAATGGAATATTGCAACCGACAAATAACTCACACAAATCTTTACAAAATTCAGTCTTCTGTGACGATGGCGAAGTAGACGAAGTGATTTGCGTCAGGAGTTGTTGACGACTGGTCGAGAACTTATTTCTTGCTCCTATATGAGAAAAATTGAATTGATAAAAATTCTTCTCACTTTAATTGATCAAAATTCTTACTTATATGAGAAGCCGTATTTATGTGTTGGTCAATCTGATACTTCTTCGAAGACGTAATACTCTTGTTACAAACTTTACAGTATATTACTGCACCATCAGCTGTAAATTGGCCTCGGTAACTTTTAATCCAACTTTCCATTAATGTCTGACAATTCTTTTTAATGGGTGGCATTTTCATGAACGAGTACGGGATAGTAAGCGCACAGAACACACAACAGTGAATACAACAAAAACAAGATAGGGAACTTTTTAATTCACGCGATAATGAACGCACAGAACACACTAGTAAATACAACAATAAACACGACTAGGTAGTCTTAACCTTATAAACGATGTCGACAAAGCACGGTCGATTACACATTACGCTGATGGAGCTCCCGCTGCAACTACACCACCGAACGAAACAAACAAACTTCATCTAACATCTTTCTCGCCTACTATCTAACGCATTTGAAATTGATAAACGCAACTTTTTATGCCGAATTATGCACTATAAACGAGAAAGTACAATAATATGCAATAACGTTGCAAAAATGCAATTATATGCAATTGCATATGCAAACATGCAAATGCATGTAATCCAATCTTTAGTTATAACTAATTTCATAGGATTTCACATTCTGAAGTACTTTTCATTACATTAAAACCGTCTAGGACTGATCGCTTGCACAGTATACTTAAAAATCATAAATTTTTATATGGCAACACCAGGAAGTGGTGCCCAGTTAGGTCCATTTTTGAAATTTATATTATAGTGGAAAACGAAATTTTTGTACGGCAACCCCACGAAGGAGTTGTCCGATTTGTCTCATTTTCGAACTTAACTTTATTTTTTTTTAAGTCCGTTTTTTAAGTATACGCGCTCTCGAGACAGACAGACAGACGGACGGACGGACATGCAAAAATCAAAATAACTTTTAATATTATGCGTGGATCTCCAATCCATTTTGCTCTACCATCATTATTTCTGTTACAAACGGAATGACAAACTTAGTATACCCTTTAGATTGCATCTAGGGTATAAAAATTGTAAAATGAATAATTTTCAAAAATAAATAGCACTGCAAAGTAAAAAATGTTTTCTTTTCTTTTTCACTGATATACACAAGAAAAGTTTGGGCATGAGTTGCAGTTCTACAATTGTGATAATAGTTATGGATGCCGAAAACTTTTCTTGTATGTATCATTGAGAAAGAAAAAAAGATTTGTTATGCAATTTATTTATGAAAGTTATTTATTTTAAAAGTTTTTTTTTATTTTCAACTTTTAAGTCCTCTCCTTCTTTTCTTTATGTGTCGTTCACGTTTACTATCCTTAAACTCTTCTCAAAATTCCACACCCTCGTCCCACTTACGCATAAAATGTTTCAAAGTTATAAAGTTATTTAGTGTTAGTGAATGGAGATAAAAGATGAAAGGAAAAGTGGAACAGAGAAATAGTAAGCAAGATGTTGAGAGTTAAACGCAAAGTAGCAATACTTTAGATAGTCCTTTTAAGTTACATAATTAATTTGGCGATATTTCATATATATTCTAGGTAAATTCATTATTAAAAAAAATAGCTTATTTGAATCAACTTGGAAAACTTTTAAAAATAATAGTCAGAATCAACAATCGAATTTCGGAAGTTCCATCTATTTGTTGCTGGTTTTCTATGTCTCGTTTCGAATCGATTCAGGGAATCGATATTTTACAAAAGATTGCCCATCTTTAATACCCAAAATAAATCCATATAATTTGAAAGGTGATATATCCGATGTATGTATAAAATTATGTGTAGGTATACATATATTCGTATTCTACATATAGTAACAAAAATACAAGGATTTTCTACTTAAAGTTTAAAAAAAAGTCAAGACATAGAATATCAAGTTTCAATATTCAGAGCCACACAAACATACTTCCTGCTTACAGATCCTGTATGCAACTTTCCACCGCACACAAACTATCATCAATTTTGTTAAACCTGCAGCAACAGTGAACCGAATAAATGCATTTATCTCTGTTCCAGTGAAAGCGTGGCGTAAAAAAGTTTCCTGTGAATCATCCCACTGAATTTCGTTCGAAAAACATGCAATCTCTCAAATTTGTCGTAGAAATGTGATTTACGTAGAAAACGAGTCGTTCTATGATCAAATATTCACAGAAAAATCGAAAACATGGAAAAGACGGGAATTAATGAACTTCTGCACTTCTAAGTAAGTAGGTTTATAATTTAGAGAAGTGCATCATTCTCTCATACGGAAACTGCATATGCATATGCACATGGAATGTAGGAATATGGAAAAAAATTTACTACAGCTAATTTCGGTACAACCAATAGAAGTTTCACTTGCTTTAATTCAACAAAAATTATTTATGAAGGTCGTGTAAAATTGATTGTTTTACTCTACTCGTTGTCCGTTGTGGCTGCTTTACTGCTTTCCACTATGTTGCTATCAGATATTGAATCATAATATCTTTTACTGATATGTCCTGATTCGATGTAAATTGTATTACCTTGATGCTGATTGTTGATGAACTGTATTTGAAATTATGAACTTTTACACTAGGATTGTACTTGCTTGTTTGTTGTCTTTGCCGCTGTCGAAAACTAAAAGATATTGATGATTAACACCAGCGCTCTTTTATAGCCGGCTTCGCCATCTTGTTTTCATGTTCCCCAGGTATATACTTAGTAAATTTTACCACCTTTCAAATAAATCTTGAAAATCTGGAGTTAGATTTACGTGAGGCATTCTCTGTTGCTTAATTTCACAATTTTAAATTAATTTTTTCCTATCAGCGAAGCTGAGATAATCAACTTCTTGTAGCGTTTCACCAAACTGACTATGGTGTTGGTTATGATATTTTCCGCTGCGGAGCTTAACTGTTGTATGTCTCTTCCTTTCCTTTTTTCTCCTTCTTACTAATTAGATAGGTATAAAATAAACTATTATTTATCAAATATCTTTTTATATGGAAGTTTTCAGTGGGTTTTGCCACCACGACTACTTTCTTCAGGAAAATACATCCCAATTTCATATGACAAACGTTGAAATAAACTCGAGGAATATCAGTTCGCGGATTGTCTCCTTTCGTTTCGCTGGTATGTTTACGTCGCCAGTTTCGTGTGTTTTTCAGGTAAATTTTGGGTGAATGTGTTCTACTGGTGTTAAATTGAAAATATAAGGTTATGCGCCAAGCGGATACATTTTCTTTGCTTATTCAGTTTTTAGACAATAAATTGTTAATATTAGCAATTTAAAGTGTCCACTTACACCCTTGAAATGCTTGATGAGTGTTAAGTCGAGGTAAATTGCATTAATTTACTTATTTCTGCAGTTAATCTTTTTCTCCGCGGCATTAGTCAATAGGTGATTTTACTCAAGGTTACTACCTGAGCTGCTCACTGGTCCATTATTAAATGTAGAAACTATTTAAAAAAAATATGTAAAGGGGTGTCTAGTCACTTCAAATTTACCTAATTATGTGTTTTTCGTATTGTTTTCATATGTATTAACATCTAATGTTTTGATTTTTAGATCCCTGTGTGGGATGATAGTACCTGATGCTTTCCCAGGTGAAGGTAAGTATGTATAAACAGATATTAATTTCCGTCTTTTATTTAATTTTGTTGGCTGCATAACACATACAACGCATTCTGAATGTGTTCCGGAAGTTCCTTACAACAAACAATATTTTGAAAGAAATTTCGGAAATTCCATTTTAATTTGGGATTTGTTTCCTTAAAATAACGAACAAATTTTTCTGAGTTTCCTTAACTTAAACGCTTTTGTGTTACACATGGTCCTTTTGGCACCAATATACAGAAGAAGAAAATATGATTTTTTTTACCAAAATAATGTATTATTATATAATATCAACCGTAACATATACTAAATCCTATTTTTCAGGCATCACTCAACACATCTCATTCTTACAGCGAAGGTGTTTTACTTACGGCTTCTGTTGAACACAGCTGAAAATAAACAAGAAATTAATATTTAAAAAACAGACTGCTCAATACTTCCCTGTACATCCTCCAGTCCAATGGTCTCAGATTCTTCTCCGAACTTCAGCTAATGATCTGGAAAGAAAATATAAAGATATGTTATTTAAAAATCACTCACAAGTCACAACAAAGCAAAATTATAATAAAACTACAAACTAGAAGGAAATTACTTGCAATACTACCAAGAAAACAAATATCTTGGAAGTACAACAACAATAACAATCAAAAGATAAAAATTCTAATTTCTTTGCGAAATTCATATTCTCTGCACAATAAACATTTACTAAATATGCATTCATGTTTAAGTGTGCAAATTACATGAATTAGCAACATGTATACTATATATACCATAACTAATGGATTTCAACAATTTTCGCCATTGTTGACATTTCATAATCACTTTTCCGAAATAATTTCGCATAATTTGCATATATTATGGAATTTATTCATGCTGGAACTATTAATTAACACTTTAAAAGCATTATTGTACACTTACCTGGGTAATTAATCCAATGAATTGTAAAAAAACAACACTAAACAAACAAAACACTTTCGCACTTGAAAACCGCGGATACTTGTGTCAAATTGATGGCGTAAACAGTCAATTTCCCTAAAAAAGGTGTGAAATTCTCCAGGTAAGCCAATATTAGCGAAAAAAGATAAAATTAATTTCCATAATGAGTGGGAAAGAGAACGATGTCGGAACTAGAGAAACGAATTAGAGAGAAAATTCACGTTCCATATTGGAAATCGACATAATTTCGTAAGGAGCCGCCATATTGATATTTTTGCAGAAATTAAAATATTTAAGCAAATAAATAAGGAAAATTCATGGATAATGAAAAATAAATTAGATGACAAATTTTAGCATATCTTGACATAGGTACTTGCACATGGTAGGCAAGCACGAAAAATATGTGGATATTCCATTTTTTTTTTGAGTGTTACCTGTGATAAAATGGCGGCTCCGACACTATAAAAAGGCAGTGCTTCCTAAGAACACTCTCATTCAGTTGATCGTGATTACACATGCCATTTGGTTATAATATCACAGTGATTTAATAAGTGCAATATAAAGTGAAACTTCAGGAAAATTCAACATAAATAAACGTACCAAGGTACATTATTTTCTTGGTAGACAAATAAGGGTGTTTCGAAAAATTGTCTTTGGTATGGAAATTTGGTTGGTGTCATAATTTCAAGATATGTATTAAAAACTCTTTTCTGAAATAAATTTATTTTGTTGGTGGCAGCAAATATTTTAGATTTAGGTTTGCCCACATAACTGCTAAACTCATGCTCGCTTAGCATATTTAGCGTTTCATGTGGAGAAACAAAGTAATTTTAGTTAGTCTTAAGTGTCATAAATAAGAAAATTGAAGTGATTAATAATTATTAAATTCAAGTACAGTGAATTAAACATAAAGCAATTTAAGTCTGAGGTATAAGATTGAGTACGTGTGACGCTACGACACCTCAAGCACACATACCAGCAGACAAAATTAATAATAGAATAAGCATAGTGTGATTAGACAATAAGGCTGAAATAAGAGAATATTTAACATTAAGTAATGAAGAATTTGTTTAATAAAGTAGCAGTAAACACAAGCACACATGTCTTGTAATTTTAACACACGCTAACCCAACCAAAATGCCGTAATAGAGCTGTGGTGCTCACTTTCAGCTACATTACAAAACAGCTTCAGAAATCAGTATCAATACTTATATTAAGCCGCTTCAGACATGTCTTTGTGATAAGTTGACGTATTGGGAAATTCTTCCACTATTTTTTTTACACTGCCTTCCTCGGGGATCAATATATGAATATTGTTGCTTGATAATATTTCGTTTTCAGTACGCGAACCATCTCGTTGCCTTCCGAACATGGCTGCTCCATTTCATCTATTAGTCCTAAGAATCTTTCGAAAATGATCTTTTTAGTTTCAATAAGATCCATATATAACTGGCAAGCCTACTTCCTCCGAACACCGAAAGCACTCATTGAGTGATTTTAATATTGCCTCCTGATCAATAAATCTTGCTTCAAATGGTGCACTTTATTTGTACCGTCTTCTCAACCTTGTTTATTCCCAATATCAATATCAACAAAGTTTTCAGCCATATTAATATCTGTATCATCAAACTGTTTTCAATGTTATATATCATTTATAACTGAGCTTGATGTACCTGGTAGTTTATGAAGCTCTTTCCTGCACCCAGTTTTTTAGATTAAATCAATTGCGCACTTTTTTCAATCAACCGAGGTCTTAAATCTTGAACTCCATGACAGTTGTCTATTACATAATATAGTCAGCTAAATAAAGAATTTTTTAAATACTTCTTCCTACTCAATACTTCTCTTTCTTAAACAACTTGGGGCGTCGGACGTCTATTTAGCCCGATCGTAAATGTCGGAAAAATCTATAAAGTTCATTCCAAAAAGGGGTTCATTTCAATTATTCTGATATTCGAGTGAGTCACTTCCCCTGTATTTATGACCATTTGTAATCATCATTATTATGTGTCAGGAAATTTCTGGAAATTTATAACTTTCCATAAAATCCAGAATTCTGTTGGATCAACTCTCACCACTTTCACAGATAATTACTTAATACTACTTTGATGAAATTTTCAAGAGACTAAGCATTTATTATGGACAAATGATTGGTAAAACTTTCACATTCTGCATTAGATGGAAGACAGCTGCAACCATGGAAATTGTGAAGGATGTAACAGCTTTGCTAAATTTGCCTATGATATTGGAAAAAAAATATCGAAATACCAGGAACCTGAAAAAAATTCTATGAAGTCTACGAAATGGGCAGTTACTCTGCGCGAACAAAACTGAACAGGACAATAGGTAAGCTCTTTGCGTTCCAGAAAGGTAAAAAGAAACCATAAGAATATTATACCCAAATTAAAAAAAAAAACAATCAAACCTTTATTATCCAAAACATATTTAACACAGCCATTCAAAGCAAAACTCATTTTATGTGTCTACTTTAGAACCCTAGAGTCAACTGGACTATCACAATATATGCCTTCGCCAATTTTAATTTTATATATAATTACATGTATAATCTTTGCAGTATTTCTTACATTTTACTCCGGTATTCATATGGGCGAAACACGTCGTACTCGAGTTTACATTAACAAAAGCCGATTCCCCCCGCAAATCTAAAATCAAATTCTTCATAGAGATAGGTAAAATGTGACAATTTTTTAAGCATCTTCAAAGGCGAATGCAGTGAAGAATATATTAAAGATGTTTAAAATGTAATGGTTAAAATATCATCACGACCAATAGGGTGGACTAAACATCAAGTGATATTGATTGTTGCCATACATACACTCCTTCAAATCTTGCAGGTAGATCAGAGTTAAACTCGGTGTTGTAGAAATCAAACTTAGTAACGCGGATAGCTGGAGAACCTCAAAGTGTGATTTGATATATCTAAAAAGATGTTGAACTTTTCAATATTTTAATCAAAACAGGTCTCATCAGCATGGTCCTTATATGACAGCCTACTATGGAAGGCAGTGCTCATAACCAATTAATATGAGAATCGGTACAATGTGTAAGTTCTACATGAAAGAAATTTAATTTGCCATGCTTCTGAATGAAGTGGAGTTGTTAGTGTTAAATCCTAGAGTCTCCAATAACGAAATCGAAGTCATGGTATGCATACAAAGAACACCGTGCTGTGTGTTCTGCGTAACGTAAAATAATTCGGGTACTATTAGATGTTGTTAATCAAACCATTAACATGCGTTAACAGCGAAAAACGAAAACTTCTGGAATTGAGGAATAATACAGGCTTTGTCTACCGGTTTAATTTTTAACTCGAGCCATAATTGATCTAAAAGAAATTTCGGCGATACATTACTACAAAAATAATTTTTCAAATTTCATAAGCTTTTACATTCTGGAGAATTTATTAAGAACCACTGGGACCGACCATATGCGTAAAACAATTTAAAGTTTTTATGACAATGATACGAAAGAGTTGCCCAATTTATTTCATTTTCATAAATACATCTACGATTTTTTTTATACAATTGACATGTTTAAAGCTTCTTCATCTCTCTGAATTGACGCGTTATAGAGTTATTGTGCGGGCGAACAGATAGACTTATGGACGTATGGATATGCTTGATTCAAATGCCTTTGTACATTACACATTGATATCCAATAGTCCAATCCAAATTTTTCATACCCTCATTATTTCTACAAACGATATGACAAATTAGTTCACATCCACAATATAAAAAGGCATACACAATAATTGTGGACAATCAAAACATACTTTTCGTTATAAGTATGAAAGCTTTCAGCAAGAAGAAATAACTTGAAAGTAAGTTTTTTATCATTTCAATAGATAACAAAAAAGCATGGAAAATTCGAAGAAAAAGAAATGAGGGAACCCTGAAAAATAATATCTCTACGAAAAGTAGCAGGAGCACCATAATCGTTTCTCGAGCTTCCCTTTCTTACGGCAATGCAGTGTAATGGGGCGGACTACAAGCTGTACATTGGAGAAAACGCCTCATGATGATTCTTGTCTTTTTTCATTCTTTGTCCTTGGCTGCTTCTTTTGTAATTTCAAGCGTCCATTATTCCGTTGCTGTATTCCTTTTAATGGTTTTTTTCATGCTTTCTTGATAAAATCCTTGATAATGACAGCTTAAAATGAATCGTTCTTTCTTATACATACCTACTTAGCAGGGTATAGTTAAAGGGAAAACGAGACGCTGCATTTTAATAGTGGCGAAAATTTGTGTTATCTCTCGAACTCTATTAACTACTAAAGTTGTGGAAATGCAAAAATTTCAAATTTAAGTTCAAATTCCTAACATATACATGTCGACCTAAAAAGACGGTAATCTATTATTAATTTAGATTTTCTATAAAGAATTATAAAATTGTGCTTTGTTCAATTCAAAGTATTTTAATTTATATTGTTAGCAAATATTTGTTTTTTTAGGGGCGGGGATGAGCTATCGCATCAGCTTACTATAAGAGAAGGTGTTCTTATCTGAGTGTAAGTTTTGAAGATTTCAGTTCGATTTCTACATTTATTTTTTCCAAATTTTAATGGAAGTGCAAGCCAGTATCAATGGTGGTTCCATAAATCCAGAGCCTATCAAAGGAATATCATCTTGGAAGATGCTTAGCTTCAGCCGTCTTTCAAACCCTGGTGGAACAAAAAATCATGGATACTGTTCAGGAGCTAACCAAGAAGTTTGGTCATTTAATCCTTCATCGACATCAGCATGCCATTGGAGAAGTCAGTAAATTGAGCTAATGGCTTCCACACAAGCTTATCATGTCTAACCCGGCGATTACACGAGTCAGTAGAACTGAGACTGACAGCGGTTGACACTTACATGGGCTCGAATAAACCCCTACTAACTACTCTTTTTTACTGACTAGTCTGAACAGACAAGACTTGTCAATAAACTGTGAAATATAAAATTAAGATGGCGGAAATTGAAAATAAAAGGTTCTAATAGAAATTTGTGTTTATATTTCTACTCTTCACACTTTTGAGTGGTAATTGACTGAAAAGAGCTTAATATACATTGTAATTTTTATTTTTTAGAAAAAAATTACGAATTAAGCCAGAAATCGTTAGATATGCATATAGAAGAGGAATGTCTGCACCGCTTAGGCAATTGTTGATCGAAAGCAAATCGTTTTTTGTCAGTAAAATTGACAGACAAAATTTGGACTGTCCGTCAGCTCTATTGACTCGTGTAGTCGTCGCGTAATCGCGCCTAGATAGTGAATGCGTGCTCCTCTTTGCGTGACTGGAATGAACCTTTTTTTTTATGACGAATTGTGACTGATAACGAGAAGTGGGTTCTTTATAAAAGCATCAAGCACCAAAGACAGTGGGTATGGAATGGACAAACACCCGGACCTCTGGCTAACCGGGGGTTACACGAGATAGTACAGTTTGCATATGCAGGCCTTCCTTCCAACGTGATTTTAAATTTGAAACCAGGGGCCGGATTCACTAACTCAGAGAGTTAGATGAGAGTTATTTTGACACGTAACTCTCCACTCGGAGTTCTGTAACTCGGGGAATTTGTATTGAGATTTACCAAACTATCTATTCCACTCGACAAAACTCCTGGCTGTTTTAGTTGTGGAGAAGTAGGAAGAATATTTTCAAATTGAATTATGGATTCACTCCATATCCTGGCTATGTTTGCAAAAACAAATTATGGAAATCCTTGCAATACTTACAGAGAAATAAGTGTGTCTCAAGGTACCCGCTAAAAATTTTAAATTACGCGAAAATTGTCAATTTGGTCGTCTTCCAGGACAGAAGAGATGCTATAAAAAATTTATTTTAATATGCACGTTAAAGCTTGTATGAAGGATGAAATCCCATCTACATTTTGTCTCCTAATTAGATATCTAATTAGTTTTTGAGTCCGGTAAATAATTTTGGAGATAACTGCAAAAGAAGTGAATCAGTCCTTCTTAAGATGAAAAAATGGCCGTTTTTTTGGTACAAAAATGGATATATTTTCAATTAATCATTATGAAGAACTGGTAAGTCATGGAAACTCACTTTCCATTAGAAAAATGTTCACAACAGAGTACTAATGCATGTGAAACATAGAAAGGAAGAAATATATGCAAAATTGAGGAACTGGGGTGCGTATGACTCAAGTGCAAAAAATCCGTCTTTCGGCGGTAAAAATTCAGTTAGACTACGGTTTCCAAGAGATTCCGCCGACCCAAAAGTACAGCGCAAATGCGTTGGCGTAGAAATAATAATCCAGTCGTATGTGAAATTTCTAGTGGATATAACAAAAATTTAAATTTTAATAGTAGAATGAGATTTGAAATAATTGAAGTTATTTTGCTGCAAGAGGAAGATATAGATGAAGAAGATTTGTTATTGTTGAGTCTAATTAAAAGAAATTCCGTAAATGAAATATTGCAGAAAAGAAGAGAAGAAGAATCCTTTGAAATTTTAATTAAAAGACATTTAATGGATGACGATACTTCCGTTTATCACCAACGTTGTTTCAAACAGTGTTAAATCATATTAATAGTGATATTGCGAAACTTCCACGCAATAGAAGTAAAAGTCCTATTACTCCAGCTAAAAAACATAAATTCTATTCGTAGCACAACTAAAATTTCAAATTTAATAAACACACAATATAAAAAAAATTTTAATAATAAATAAATAAAAATCGTCATTGTTATTCACTTAGTGGAGGAATTGTCGTCAAAAATTTCTGCATCGTATTCCTGTGGTCGCTGGGTTTTAATTTGAGATGGAACTGATGGCAAAGTATATGGGATACAACAAAATGGTATTTCAGAATCGGAAAATGTAGTAGGAGTGCAGAAGAGGAAGTGTGATGTATTGCTTAAAACTTATAATTCCATTCTAGTCATGACGTTCAGAGCTTCTAATTTTACCTTTGCAATTTGCATAGGGGGAAATGTCTTTACTGTTGAAGCGAGGCTTGCAAAAAAGTAGTCAATTTATTTGCACGTTTTTTCCTTTGAAAAAGTTCCGTCAATGATTTCCATCGGATCTTACAATCAATATCTGTGAAATTGTTCATGACAACTGGAGAATCATCTAAGGAATATTTTGCTATTGTAATGCTTGCAATTACAGATGCCCATTAGCGATTTATCTCTGCTGATATTGGATCATATGGTCGTGAAAGTGATGCTAGAATTTTTACAAAACCTGGTTTTGGAAAACTTATATTAAGAAATGAATTTCCATTCCCTGCTCTCCCCGCTATTGCAGATACGCGGATTATAGTGCGTTATATGTTAATCGGAGATGAAGCGTTTACTTTAACGGAGACTATGATGAAACCTTATCCCCACAGACAGTCTTCATCTGAATAAACAAAAGCTATGTATAACTACCGACATTCGGGTGCAAGGCGGACGAAGAAAATGCTTTTGGGACTATGGCTCAATATTTCCGTTTCTTTCAGCGCCCATTGCCTTGACACCTAATGTGGTTCACAAAGCACATTTCACAATTTGATGAGGAATTCAAAAATTCCATTTCCCGGGGAACAAATATTTAATAAAACAAGACCATCTCTACCAGAAAAAAATCTACTAACTTTTAAGGCAGCTCAACATCGACAAACAAATTATTTGTCAAAACAAATGCGTGAAATTCTTAAAACGTATTTTACACAAAGGCTCTATACCGTGGTAAAATATCAGATTAAGTTAAGTTAATTAAATATAATAATAAATATATGAAAAATACATAGACTTACCTGTTTTATTTAATGTTTTTGCAATTATTTCCCATATGTTGTCTTTAATTGCAAGGTTTTTATAACTTTTGGATTTTATATCATAAAGGGGAGGATGCGTTTTTACTAAATCAATGAGTTCATCATCATTCTTCTTTGTAAAATGTACTCCTCTTTTAGCTATAACTGCGTAATGTGAAGTGCAAACGTCGACTTAAAACGCTGACGCTAATGCGTCGGCAGATTCGAGCGCAAGTTCGTCAGACGTGTTCTCGGAAATCATTCATATAATTTCCTTTGTGTTTGCTTACAGCGCACTTGAGCTGGAAAAATCTGTTTGAAACCGAGGCTTTATGAAGTTAAAATGACAAAAAAACTACAGTACTCGATTACCCGCTTCTCCCTCTTTAATTTGATACCAAACGTGACGTATTTTGGACAACCACCAATGGGGGGTGGTACGACCCCCATCACCAAAAGCACCTACCCGCGCCATTGTTCACCTACATTTTTGTACTCTAGACCCTAAATCCGTTGGAAAAAACCCCAGTACCCTACGATCCTCCCAAATAGAGTTAGCTGTCCTTCAATATTTCGACACTTCTCACGTTTGCTCTAACTCCCCAAGTATGTCAGATAATCTTGAATGGTGAGTTAGGGAGTTTTAATCGGGGGAAAACGAAAATTCTCATCTCCCAAACTCCCAAACTCTTCGAGTTACAGAACCCCGGCCCCAGAAGGCAGTACGCTTGTGTATGTCGTATGCCTTGGTAAATGATATAATGAAAATGATCCCAGAAAATTCTATTTTCCCAGTATAAATTTATTTATTTCTCTCAAGCATTTCCGTTCCACCATCTCGAAAACTGTATAATGTCAAATTACTATCACCTCAGCTGCCATGATTTTTCATCATGCAAGTCCGTTGAAAGCTGAGCTGCCTGCATGGCAGTAGGGATTACACGTGCAAGAAGTATGCAAGTTGCATGCAAGCTAGACTATCTCGTGTAGCCCTCGAGTAAAAAAAAGTCTTTATCCACGTAAGGAGTTGTTATCTGTTCGGTGGCCGAGAGGTTTAGTTCCCTTAAATTTATAAATGATAACAAAGAACGTCTACATCTTAAGGGGTTTACTCAGCACTAGAAGCAAACTGAGTATCTCTGGTTCTAACACGCCTTTCACTGCAATAAGTTCAAATCTAAGTTTCCATAAGTTTAAAAAAAAAAAAAAGAATCAAGAAAAATATTGCAAAAAAAGAAGTTGTGACAAAAATGTTGAAACAGTTTTTCTGAAAGGTCAAAACAACCAAAAAATCACTATTTTCGATTTGAGCGACCTCTAAACATTAATGAATTTCACTGAAATTTTGCATAGAAGTTTAAAATTACATTATAGCTAACAAATTCTGAATGAGCATTTAACACTTTTACTTTTTGGGCCACCCTAATGGATATAATTAGAAATAATATTTTATGCAATTTCCAATGCAAATTTTCTGCGCTTTATGTTTTTATGTAATATTTGTAATATGTAAGTGTTCCATCGCGGAAGAAACCTGTAAAACCAAAAGAAAAACGAGCATTCTAAATATGTAAAACTTAGGGTAAAACAACTAAAAGCCTTCACATGATGTCAGAAAACACAGCATTCCCACGATGTTACAGTCGAAAGCTAAAAAAGGAAACAAACGAAATATCATTCACACGTAAATAAAGTATTTAAGTCCCAGATCATAAACAATAACAGTGAACTAACCATTTCATCATATGAAAAATTTGTTGACAAGAAATTTTACAAGTGCTGTCCTATCAAACATATGCTGCTGTATGGCTTCAAAGCTAAAGCTAACGATCAAAACCCTCAAGAATACTTCCCAAGCCATGAAACAGAAAGATATATGTGGGCGTTGGGAGTCCGTTCTTTAAAATGTTCTATATTGATACTTATGGAAAAGTACCAAACATTGACTTTATATATGCTATAGATTCTAAACTACTCAAAAAACCGGAAAATAGACTTCTAGTAATATACAGCTTGGCTCCTTACCTTCCCAAAGGCTTACTTAACAAAATAATAAAATAATTTTGATTTAAAAGTAACCTTATCGTTACCATTCGCTCACTAACTCTTAGCTGAGTAATAAATGCATAGATGTATGTGCAGCTTGAGTGCGAATCTGTAGGCAGCTACATTCCATATCATAAGCCCACGGCATTCCATGACCGCGCAGCGACATTACAATGGTTACTCAGCTGAGAATTTTTGTTTGAGAAATCACAGTCATTTGGTGCAGATGAGTTTTTTTACATAATTTTATTAGGAAAGGTATAAAAATTTTAATTCGGTTCGGAATATAAGATAAGCAAGATTAAGATTACACTAAAAAAAAAATGTTCGAAGAAATTTACTAAAAAATACAGAGCCATCGCAATTTCCTGCTATACTCGGAGTACACTACCTTTAGTTTGTAAAATACAATTATTTGGCTAGTAAAACTATACTACACAAAAGTAAGTTTACATTCAGAGAGGAAACGCTCCTTACTCATTTTAAGTAAAATTACTTAACCAAGATGAATTTTTCTAAATATACCAATTAATTTTTCCTCTACTTTCGTAATTTTACTGCATACGAAATTTTTCCTATAACCAACTATTTTTACTGCACGCACTAGATTTGGTACGAAACGTGAAGCAACCTTTTAAGTAACGACAACGAGAAAAATAAATAACGAACAACAGCGACACACAATAATCGCTTTGTTTCACTGATACTAGGATTTTTCTAATATAGCACTTATAATCTTTTTCTAATATGAGTAATAAACCATGCACATATTTGGCCTAGATCTGAGGCATAGTTAGATGGGGCTAGAGAAAGGTATCTATTAAAACGCTGACACATAGTGGATCTAATTATAATAACATTTGGTGGACTTCAATATGAGGAAATTTTGCTCACATTCCTTTTTTCACTTCTAGTGTTGTTTTCAATAATGTCGGAATATTACTAAACTTCAATGCGTTACACAGTAAAAAATAAGACATAAATTACTACTCTAGAAGTAGTAAAAATGTACACACCGGAACAGCTATTTCACTATTTTCAGGTGAAATTCACAAATTTGTGTACAATATTAATCAATGTGTAATATTCAGTCCACAGTATGTAAAATTACTTATATTGTATGTATATTGCATTTTTTACGACGTATGTGTATAAAAGCGCAAACTACGTGCGTAAAAACTCAATTTAATGTGTAAAACAGCATATGGGCATGACTTATGAGTCGATTAGTATGCCATTCGGTTATTAGTAGTGAAGTAAGCAGGACACGAAATTAAAAAGTGGCGATTCTTTCTCGGTTGTTTTGGTATTGTGTTATTTGTGAACAAGGTAAGCTATACAATATGATTAAGTGTGAATTGTGCAGTTTTGTGTTTAAAAAAATTAAAGCTTATAATAAGCATCTTTATATCCATCATTTGAATGAATATAACATGGAATTATATATTAAATTTATTTCGGATTTTCTTAAAATTTTTTTTACTTTGACCTCAATTGTTTTTCGCAAAACGGTGGTTAACATATCTTTGTTTTTTTATAAAAACTGAAAACTGTGGACTCTCCTCTTTAATTTGACTTATTACACTCTATGTGCTATGTGTAATTTCCAAACATTTATTTCCTTATCATACAGCTCAATATTTTGTTCAACTTTTAAAAATTTAGTTAAATTTATAAAAATACCACTGCTAATTTTAAATACTTTCTTTTCAAATTCAGATGCCGGAGCTGTTGATTATCTGTACGTGTTTGTCAATAATCAGGTAGTTAATGCGGAATCGAATAGTTGGCTAGGAGTACTTATTCGAAGATTTGAATATATTATATTTTGACTGAAAAATATCCCCATAGAGCTTCACAGACCCTGGACTTTATACAGCGGTACTACTTCAACATTCATACCGAAACGCCAAGAGGTGAAAAAAAAAGCAAATATATAAATGCCATATCTAAAGTTTTGCGTTTAATTTCTAATGTTTTAGATAAAATAAGTACAAGATATAAAAAAACGACATAAAACTCATGTATTCGTTGTAAAAGAAGTAGATTTTGTTTTTAAAAATAAACATTTTTTATAATTTATTTCTAGAACAGTTTTATTCTCTACATGAAATCATAGGGTATAGCAACTTTGTTATTCTGCTTGTTAGTTGCTATATTCTATAGAGATTGTAAGATCTTACTTGCGAAATAGAATGAAGCGGGGTGTTTTAAAAGCCACACGGTAGCGTAATTACGAAGTGGGGTACTTTTACGCACAGGAAGTAAGTATAGTATAATACTTCTGCAAAAAATGTGTGAAATTAAAGAAGTGTATAATACAAAAAATGTAAAATTAAGGTAGTGCGTAAAATTAAAAAAGTGTGTAATACAAAAAAAAATGTAAAATTAAAGTGGTGCGTAAAATTAAAAAGTGTGTAAAACAAAAACAATGTAAAATTAAAGAAGTGTGTAATACATCATCTTCGAAGTGATACTACTACTCTGTCTCGCGTCTCGTCATTTGTAGAGAATCTATTATTAAACGATCTCTCACAAAAGCACATCAGCTTATCAAATACGAGTTACCTCCACGGAAACATATAGCTATAGAATTGTTTTACGTAACTGGACCATTACTTCAACTGGTGAACCTGCAAGGCGCAAATCCTCCAAGTTACCAGGGGTGTTAACCTCTAACCGTTGCACTGTTTCTATCATTAGAAACGGTCCTAGACAATATCTCCTCAGCACCCCCAGCAGACCCTACTTACCCTACCCGGTCCCAGAACTGAAATGAATAATAAAAAAATTAATATTACACCCAACTTTAACTGAATGTAATGAAAAAAAAAAGTGCTACGCCAGTTTGGAAAGTAACTTTAAAAGTTGGCGCATTTAATAAGGATTCTAAAATGGTATAACACTTGCTACAATATTTCTTGATTAAGGAAAAAAAAAATTTTTTTCTTCAAGAAACCCAGTTTCGAAAAATTTCTTTTCACATATTAAAAAAGATTCTAGCTTGCCGTAAGACCGTAACTTTAAGATTCTAGTTTAAGTGAGACGGAGACTCATTGCATGAAATGTGAGTGAGCAAGATAGTGATGCTAGCTCATCAAATCATTGAGTTTTTGCAAACGTGCATCGTCTACTCTCCACAGAGGGCCGACTTCCAAATCAAGTATATGGTCAACGAAGAGTTCCTTACCTTACGAGGACGTAGTACCTCAAGCAGTTGAAGAAGACCCAAGTACTTCGGTACGTGCAAACCAGGAAAGCAGAGGAGTGCCTAAAAGTATAGCTCACCGAATTTTACAAAAACATGAGCGCCGGAATTACAGAAGCAATTGAATTTGTCAAAAATGGAAGATTTGCCCGTCTAATGACCCGATCTTTTTTAAGAAGTTGTCGAACTTGTATTGTAGCTGAAGGAAGGCAGTTTGAACACCTTTTGTAAATAATAAATCTTAGCATCGTAATAATTGGTGTTTAATTTTAAACTTAAGGAAAATTTGTCCTAAGTTCAACAAAAAGTTAGGATCTCTAACTCGTTAGCGTCACTGTCTGTCTCACTCACACTTTATGTAATGACTCTCCGTCTCACTCAAACTACAATCTTAAAGTTACGGTCTTACGGCAAGCTTTTGGTACGCTAGAATCGTTTTAGGTGAAAAGAAATTTTTCGAAGCTGGGTTTCTTGAAGAAGAAAAGTTTTTGTCCGTAATCTAAAAAATATTGTAGCAAGTGTTATACCATTTTAGAATCCTTATTAAATGCGTCAACTTTTAAAGTTACTTGCCAAACTGGCGTAGGACCCTTTTTTTACATTACCGTCAGTTAAATTTTGGTGAAATATTAATTTTCTATTCTCGGTTCGGCAAAATGTGACATTTTCTTCCTAGCTGGAACAGTTGGCTTAGAATTTAATGCAACATGTTACATAAGCATTATTGGGGATTACATATGAAATTGAATAAAAGTAAAGATTTGTGTCAACAGGAGTTAAAAAACCATCACAGGGTGTACATTTACTCGAAAATAAAAGAAATATCTATAATTTGAAAAATAAATGACTTAGATTTTTTTTACATATTTCTGGTAACTGTTATGATTTAGTCTATCACCCGATTCCGGCTTGACGTCGACGTACGGGACACCATGTATATGTAGGATTATGAGCTTGAGCATTTTAGTGAGATACAGTTCTGTGAAAAATTTTAAATTTACAATATTGTCGGTTATTTTAACGAAGAAGAATTTGGTAGCACTGATATGGCTGAAGAAGAAATATCACGTGGTGTGTTTAGGATGTATACATTTATTTTGTTCTTTATAGGAATATGTTGTAACTTTTTCGTTCGAGGGATGTCTTACAATCAACAGAAAACGTATTTGGAAGAATTATTAGGTGAAGACGATAGCTCCCACGATTTAGCACAGAATAATATCGACGAAGAAAATGGTTCTAAGGACGAATAGATTCCACCATCTATAAATGATCAAACTTGGGTTGAAGAGAATTCAGATGCTGAAAACGTTCATATGGGCACAAGTCTTCAAATAGAAATTGAAGATGAGGACGATACAGATAGCGATGATTACTAAATCGAAAAGCAAGTAGCGTATATTCTAAATGGAATTTCGAAAATCCTGGAAAACCCAAAGTGCGGAAACCGCTAACTCAAGAGGAGTCTGAACGATTTTTAGGAATTTTAATAACGGCTGGCGTTCGACATTCCGGTTCAGAGCATGTGAAAGAAATGTGGAAATCAGATTCTTATCCACTCTATCGTGCAACAATGCCAATCAACAGATTCTGGAAAATTTCCAGATTTCTTCGTTTTGATAATCCGTCAACGAGGAATGAACTTTTGGAAACTGATAAAGCAGCACCAATTTCAGAACTCTGGCTTTTGCTCAACAGTAACCTCCACTCGCAGTATACTCCAAATGAATACCTCACCTTTGATGAACAGCTGTATCCGTATAGAGAGAGAACTAGATTCAGACAATACATGCCATCCAAACCCGCGAAATACGGGATTAAAATTTATTGGGTATGTCGACGCAACCCATTCCTATCCCCTTTCAGGACCACTTTATACCGGAAGGTCGGCTGAGGTTCGTGAAATGATTCAAGGTGAAACGATTGTAAGAGATTTGTGCAATAGATATAAGAACTCTGGTCGAAACATTGTCACTGATAATTTTTTTACAACTCTTCCACATGAACATTGGCTGATGTAGTTGAACATGTCACTTGTGGGAAAATTGAAACGTAATAAACGGTATATTCCTCTAGCAATGCAAAGCCAGTCGTGAGCCTTTGTCATCAACGCTGGCTTTTAGTGAGGACAAGGTTCATATATTCCATAGAAAGGAAGAAATTTAATCATATTATCTACCATGCACCATACAGCTGACGTAAGTGGCCCTAAGAAAAAGCCAGAGATTATACATTATTATAATAAAAACAAGGGCGGGGTCGATACGATGGATAAAATGCTATCGCATTTCTCAAAGAAACGGATAACAAATCTCTGGCCTGTTGTAATTTTTTACAACATAATAGATATAGCATGCTTAGCAGCTTTCATAATTTATTCAAAAAATAATCCGTCTTCAGTTAAATAAACAGATTGCCGTCGAATATTTCTCGAAGATCTAGGAAAACAACTAGCAATGCCACATATATAGGTACTCGCTCACACATTCCAAAGGTTATTGCACAATCTTCTACAAAAGTAGGAATAGAATGTATGTTGGAAAGACCTCTGGAAAACATACCGCCAATACAACAAACTTTTGAGAGTTCAACCAACTCAGAGTTTACTGGAAGATGCTATATATGTCGAAGAAGCTTAAACAGGCAGCGTAGGACAATAAAGGAATGTTGTGTTGGCAAATTACCTATTTGCCTTGAACATAGCGACGTTTTCATCAAATTCAATTCATGTGAATTATGAGCCAACCACATTTATTTATGTATATAAATATTATGTAATCAATAAACTATGTGATATTGTTTTTCTAAATCAGAATCTATATAGTTTTACCTACATATACGTTTCTTCCTAGCCATACAATAGGTGGCACAAATGTGCCATGCCGTGGACATACGGATATAAAAGCTAAAACTGTAAAAATTCCATTTTAGATATATGATTTATTTGTAACATCTCGCTCAATGTTTTCACTTTTGAGCCTTTTAAGATGTTCCAGAATATTAAAAGAAAAAAAAAAACTACAAAGTGCTAAAATCAAACACATAAGTCGAAAATGGCACAATTGTGCCGTGCCGTGGACATGAAAGTTAAACGGGCACCTCCCACTTTTTTTTTTTAATTAGGCCCAGAATTGGGACTCAACAGTAAGTATGTAATAAGTTACGAGTAAATACTCAATTGTAAATATATAAGTTTTTGTAAAATCGTTAATTTTTTCTGCATAATTCTAAGTATTACTCCAGAATTTCAAATAACAAAAAATCCGCCAACAAATTTGAGTTTTTTGTGGCTCCTAATTTTTCAACGTTGTGGGTAGAGGGGTAAGAAAGTACTTAATTGTAAGTTTCTGCTTGAGGCGTTAAGAGCATTTACCCGATGAATAATTAGCGAGGATGATACATGTTTCAATGAGGAATATCATATTATGAAGCAAATGCGCCACAGCTATGACACCCTAGATACACTTATATATATATTAAGGGTTATTGCAATAGCTTACAGTTATTTCTTTAGATCAAGATATTACGTATTTACCTCATAATGGAGGGCAATTTAGCAGTCATATTATTATTGAGCTTATTTTTGCTTAGAGTGACTGACGATTGTATACATACATTTGATTGCATTAAGCTGCTTCATTCAGAATAATTCAGCTAAATCAGAAATTATAAAAAACAAAATTTTGCACCTTTTCTGTGATTTTATCTTCTCTTCGCTGTTTGGTTTGGGACTTCTGATTATATTTTAGTTGGCCTTTAAAAGCAACAAAGGTTCGCAGAGATACATACACCTCCCTAATTTAACATATTTTAAAAAAGTTTTTTTTTATAGTGAACGGCAATTCTCTAACTACTAGAAATGAATAAAACTTCTGAAAAGTTTTAATTAAATGTATTTAAACATTCTCATTGTCTCGGAAACCTGCTATTACAAATTTCTCTTATCTTTCGAAAGAGAAGACTCGATGAGTCGTCTCTAAACTAAAAGAATGAGAGGGGCGAGAAGTTCAGAAATAAGTGAAGACGGAAAGTTTTAATTGTTGATGCGAAATCAATGAGAAAACTTAGTCTTATAGTGGTCTATCCTTAAGTCCGTTAATAGCCTCACCAGTTCTAAGCGATACCGAAAGAGCGACAAACAATAAGTTTTGTTTTGTATAAGAGGAGCTTTCAGATCAATAGCAGATGAAACATGTTCCAGTCGTTTTTGTAATGGAGGCAACGGAATAAATGTAGATATTTAAATTTCGCCGGCATTAGTTTTGCACAGGTGTGAATTATTGATAATTTTATAGATCATATGCTCCTCTTATCGCAGTACCAACTGTATTTCTGGAAAGGTAAGACGTAAACGTATTGGTGGTATTGGAATCATTGTAAAATGCCTCCAAATTGTAGAAAAGGGAGCACTAACCTCATAGAGAAAATTGAAAACTTGACAAACATCAAAAGTGTTTCCCTTTATATGTACATTCATACATATAAAGTTATGCTCAACGTCGAAACCGAAATACAGTAAAAGAAATTAAAACAACAAACTTATTAAAATTAAGTTTAGTAAAGAAACCCGTACCAACTGACAATTAATGCTAAAGATAAAGCATAGATTTATTATACAGCCAATCGTTAATTTTATGAACATACTATGTAAGCAAGAACTGGCCTCAAACTTCTCCCTGCTGCTACATGTTTGTAATCGTATACTACCATATATGTATTTGGTTTTTCTATTAAAGCATCAAGTTTTTTTCTTTACCTATTGCAATTAATCACGTTATGCTGTGCGAGTGTGTAGAATGGGTTTTGAATGGAGGAAGTTTAATTAACTTTTGTGAAAATCATTTCAAAATGCAAAATGGCAATTGTGTCCCTGTGTAGATAGAAATCTGAGGAGATGGATAACTGTGCTTCAAGAACATTTAGAGGAGAAAGGAGTTCTACATATCGTTCAACTTGATTTGCAAATCTCATTATTCAGGATATGAAAATCTATATATATATTTTTTACTAAATGAACTGAAGTAATTAGAGTATTGGTGTAATTTAAAACATTTATTTTAACTATTTTACTTATTTTTAGAGCATATGACAATTTCTATGATGAAATAAACTTTAAAAAATCTTTATTCATAACGCAGTATCAATTAATATATCCGAGAGTGTTTATTTCAATGAGCTTCATAGAGAAAGTATAAAACGTTCAAAGCTCACGTACTCTGAAAAGATATTATTTTCACCATAAGGTGATTATATCTAGGTATTTAAATTATTGACATTATTTGTGTGTGGTCTGCTCGCAAAAAAGGAGTGGTTTCAGTTTTTAAAAGAACCCAATTAGTGTAATTAAAATTTATTTGTCCTACAAAAAATACTAATTCATATAAAATTCAATAATAAAAAATCTAACCTCTCACAGACAATAAAACTTAAGGGGTTATACCTTCCAAACATTTTTTATTGGCTTAAATCAAGCCAAAACAACCCTAGAATCAAAATCTACAACGCACAAGTTCCAATCTAAACTAAAAATTGTTTTTAAAACAATTTTTCCCAAACAGCTTCGATGCTCCAAAATCGCAATTTTCGGTTATTTTAGCGATGCTCGCATTTGTGAATTTCGCCGCTTTGGATATTAGTTATTAGAAGTTACCTATGATCAATATCGTGTTTTAAATTTGAATTATAGAGGTTGCTGCATCAAATTACGACGGTTACAACGTCTTTACAGCATATGTTTACTCACACTTGCACTGTGTTCAGTTGATCAGTCGTTCTCGTCGAAACTTCAAACGCGTTTTTCTCGAAAACATGTTTTCAAAATCGGCGAGCAATAGAACTCAAAAATTTTACATCCGATTGACTTGGAGTTTTAACTGTAGCTTCATCGTTTGATTATCTAGTAAAGTACACATGATTTTAGCGATTGTTTAACAAAAAGAAAAATTTATGAACAATTTAAGACGATTTTTTTCGACGAAAACACGATTTTTTGTTAAACCAATCGCCATCTCGCGAAAAAAAAAAATTTAAAAATATAATCATATGTATGTACTTCACTAGCAAAACTCATGTAGCTAATGAAAAACAAAAGATTTTTTTTTCTAGTTGGAGTTGGACGAGATTTCTACTGTTCGCCGCGGAAGACCTTTTTGAAATAGCGGTTTACGATAATCACTGCACAGCCACCATTTTGTAAAAAAATGTCAATAAAATTTTTTTTTTCTCTTCTTCAAGAGTTGCTTAATCAAATGCTATATTTGTATGACATTAATCTCAAAAGTCCTTAAAAAAAATAATTGAAAAAGCTCTGTTTTTAGAGCGTTTGG
Organism: Dioctria rufipes; assembly: GCA_963924295.1. Lineage (NCBI taxonomy): Eukaryota > Metazoa > Arthropoda > Insecta > Diptera > Asilidae > Dioctria > Dioctria rufipes. The sequence goes on along the minus strand of OZ002740.1, from coordinate 82,872,467 downwards.
AAGGTATAAGCCATTAAACCTAATGTAACACTTCAAAATTCAGCGAAAATTTAATAGTAATATTCGATAAAAATAAATTAAAAATTCAATAAAAAAATCCGGTGTAAATTATGTGCCCGAGCTTTTCTCCTTATATCTGAAAATAAGAAGAAGAGCTTATAAATTTTTTGGAATTAAACTTCCACACACGGAATTAGACTTCTGTATACTTTGGAATTAGATTTCCACAATTAATATTTAATAAAAACAGAATTAAGTTGCTGTATTTACTGGAATTGAAAAATTTATGGGATCCCTCCTGCCTTTCTTATGTTATGCTGCCTTGCAATGGCAGCTCCGCTGAGAATTATTTTCCAAAAATCGCTCGATGATGGTTAATTCCCGCAGCCACGGAAAAACTCTTTTATCATAACTATCCACAAAAAAGGTAGTACAAATTAGATTTCTAACTATACCTACCTATTGAAAAATTATCTTGCATGCCCAAATTATTGGAATCTATCATTTACTATCAACTATCAACTTCCTGTAAGATTTTGGTCTCTTCAAACCAATTTGGATTTATTTCTGCAAGTCTACAACAACTAACTTGCTGGAATTTGTCTCGGATACCATTGATGGGTTAGCAAAAGGCTATCAGACAGATTATATTTATACAGACTTTAGTAAAGCGTTTGACAAGTTATCTCACTCCGTGATATTCTTTAAAATGGAAAATTGTGGGTTTCCGCCAACATTTCTAAAATGAACGGAATCTTATTTAGATAACAGAACATACCAAACCTTATTCCGCCATTCCATCTCAAGAGTCTTGAAGGCTTCGTCTGCCGTTCTTGAAGGAAGTCACTTGGGCCCGTTGTTCTTTATTCTGTCTCTTGACGACATTGTTTCTGTCATGATTTATGCTGAACGATGTTAAGCTTTTTGCTCAGATTAAATTTGTTAACGATTGTGAACAGGCACAGGGTGACCTTAAAATTTTTTCAATTGTTGCCAGAGCAATAACTTGGAACTCAATATCGGCAATATAAGGTTATGACTTTAAATAGGAATCAGACACCAATCACTTATGATTATGAATTCTCGGATTCCTCTATTCGCCATGTGGACTCTATCTGTAAGCACAGATTGAATTTCATCTCTCATATAAACTACACGGTATAAAAAGGTTGTTTCTATGCTGGGTTTTATAAAACGTTGTTCCCGATAGTTTCGAATCCGGGCAAAACATTGCGTTTGTACACTTGCTTCTTTTACTTAAATATGCTATCCAGGTCTGGTCTCTATTTCACAGTACACACGTCGACCGTATCGAGTCTGTTCAGTGAAACTTCTTACGATTTGCTCACAGGCACCTACTCTGGAATAATTCATTGATTCTTCCAACCTATGAGGATCGCTTGCATCTTTTAAATATGCACTCGCTGGAGAAACGTCACATGGTCTATGTTCGACCAACCTACAAGGAGAAAAATAAAATTAATTCAAAGACAAAAATCTTACCCTCGACGACCTGAAATAAATAAAATGAATTAACTAAGTGAATTTACAGAATTCAATATAGAAATAAATGAATACACATAAACAATAAATCATGTTTATATAGCACCTTACTATGCAGGCAAATAATAACAAATAAAAAAACGCATATAAAATTCCCTTTGTAAGAGATTCACGGATACCTAGGTGAGCAATTAGCGAAAAATCAACTCACCTTGACAGGTACCCGCGGAATTTACAAACGAGAGATTTTACACGAAATCTACATATAAATTAAATTAAATTACATACTAACCTGTAGTTCAATGGATAATTCCCTCGTTGAATAATTGTACACCACACAAAACACACAATTTAAAACAAAATTAACACAAAAACAAACTCGCGACGTTCAAAATGTCAAATCGGGGTGAAAAGAGACGCAGAATCGAATGGGCGCGTTCGCGTCGCGTAATTTTTCACGGTTTACGGAATATTCGCGAATTTTCGAATTTCCCTTTGCACCAATAAGTGCTAAAGAGACACAAGGGTGTGAGAGGGACACGAATAAAGATGACCGAAAATGAATTTTGAGAGGAATTTTGTAAATCGAACTAAAAGATGGCGTATCGATAAGTTATAGCACAGATTCGGAAAACTTATCATAATTACGTGAAATTAAAAGGGATTTCTATGGGAAAGATGTCAAAAAATGCAATTTGTAATTTGACATCAAATGACTACAACAAATTTACACATTATAGTCAAATTAAGCCTAAAATTTGCATAATTCATTTTTATGGATATGAAATCGGAACGAAATTCTCTATAAAAAGGGGGTTCATTCTTCATTCTGTCTTCTTATTTTCAAAGTTGTCAAAGTGCGAGCACATGCAGTAGCATTCCTCCCACAATTTGCAAATAGTTCAATTAGTCATCAGTAAAAGGAAATAGAAAGTTCAGCAAACTTAGTAATTTTTTTCAACAATAGAATCGTCAAAGTTTTGTGTTCAAGGAAAAGCAGCAACAGCAAGAGTTCAAGTGAATTTATTGGTTAAATTTAATAGCGACAAATCTAAATTAAATTAAAGGTAAATTTGCATATTAGGTATTATTTTCAATTTGGGTTAAATTTCATTGTTTTTGCATGCCAGGTGTTGGTTATACACACATGTATGAATTTAACAAGAACGATTGAAATTTTTATTCTTAATCTTGTCCTTTCAGCCATTTTAACTAATTTACTCAAGTAAATCGACATTTCTAACAATTATTTATCGTGTGAAACATATGCCATTAGGTCAGTTTTTGCACAACATAATAATTCAGAAATTGGATCTACCTTGAGTTCTAATAATTATTTACTTTCAGCCACTAGTAAATATATTAGTTAAGAATGAGAAAGAAAAATTTATTTATATATGAAATTGTGAAGTAGCATAATTTTCTGAGTTATTATTATTGAAAAGAAAGAGATAAATTCGAGTAAAAATATAATTCCTTTGTACATTTGAATTTCCTTTAATTACTAAATACATAATACATACAGTGAATCAGTGAATTCTAAGTGAAGTTTCCAAGCTTGTACGTCTAAGTTGAGGGAAGTAAATTTTTCATAGTGATAGAATTTTACAAGTAATTAATTTTCTCATAAACTTAACATTTGTTTAGTCATTAGTATTATTTGTGGCAATAAATAATTAATTGAATAATAGAGTGACAAATTATCCTTTTTTATTTAACCGCTACACTCCACCAGAATATTTTCTTTCAGCATACGTGGATTCTTGTTTGCAATTGCAGTTTTCTTTCGAAAGTCAATTATAGGAATTGACAGATTTCATTAAACTGTACTTTGCGAACGCAGTCTATTCGTATTTGTCAATCAGTCGAATTGACATTAGCTGTGGGAAAACAGTCTAGGACAAATTCTTATGACATCCTAGACGAATGCCCGTATGTAATTTCCTATGGTCACCCAAGCGCAAGTTTGATTTTTGAAGTGGTTTTTGCATATATTTCTAGATCGCACAGCATAAATGATTATAACAAATTTCATAGGATTTAGTGTTCTGAAGAAATTTTCGATATAATAAGAACATCTAGGACTGATCTTTTTTATAGTATACGTAAAAAACCAAAAATTTTATATGACAATTTCAAGAATGGGTTCCCGATTTAGTACATTTACGAAATTTCAGCTGTTTACGTCGACGAGTTCTCAGGCTATTACTATTACTTTATTTCATGTGTTTTTTTTTTTGTTTTTAACAAGCTGACGATTTTATTTCAACTCACCACGATGTCAATTGTTTATAAGAAAAAGTTTCAGTTGGTGTACTATTACTTAAAAAATTCTTGTTTACCAATTTCGTAGCCTCCCCCACACCTACACCAACCACTTGTACTAGATCAATTATCGATATAAAAATCAGCTGGCATACTATGACGTTTTCACTTGCAATGCTACCTTCCGCCAGAATGTTACACAAATGACAGATTTTTGAGTTTTGGTTGGCTTGCATTTAAAGTGCGACTTGAATTTTAAGTTGGCGCGTTCTAAACCAGTTCTTGGTATCCAAACACCAACAAAACAAAAAACAATAAAATCAAAGATCTTTTGAATCCTTCTGTTACAATTTGTTTTGCAAGAATTTTTCGACCGTAGAGATTTATTTCTGAATAAGTAAAGAAAACAGGCACATTTCAGCCTGAGTCATATCTATCAAAGGTGAACATAACAATTCTTTAACTTTATCATTGAGATTTAGTACACATTGGATATATTTTCTCAAAGCTTTTCAATATTTTCTAGGTTTCCAGAATTTCACCATATGTATGTATCTTAATGCCCAAATTTTTGAAATTATAATATTATTTATTTAGTAAATCTGGCATGAATGGTATTTATTGCTTCTCAAAAATATTAAATCGAGAGAAAAAATACCATTTTCGCCTGAGAGGTAAATAGATTAAGTTTATCTCCGAATTTTCAAATAACTTCCAAAGTATCCCGAAAATTTATGTGGCAATCTATTCGCAACATATAAAACCATCAAAGGAAATAATCCAGGCTATTTATAACAGTTAATTCCTAGTTCCTAGTATAGGAAGGAAAACATTGTGTTTGGGTGGTACAAAAAAGGCTGCTCTCAAGCACATACGTGTACATTTTATGTTTGTAAACTTGAAATAAAAGCAAGGGCATTTCTTGTTGGTCTGATTAAAAGTTCTCTCATTCGCTAAATAGCTTACATTCAGTATCAAGGCCTTTAGGGATAGCTGCACATAGTTTGATACCACAAGGAAAGAGATTGGTTGAATTACTGTAAACCTCCACTGTGTTCACCTACACAAATAGTATACATGCATATATGTACATATGTATATAGGTGTATATTTAGTCTTCTTCTATATACGTTTGCAACCACAAAACATCATACACTCGAGCAATTCCCGTTTGGAAAAGGTTAAATTGCGTAAAAAGTTGAAAAAACTGGAGAAATTACTTCTGGGATTTTCCCTCATCCAAGCTGAATTTATCTTCAATATTTTCTCTGCCCCTGAAAATCCAGTAAAGTCAATTCCTTATAGTAATTGATTTTTCTTGGCCATGAACAAATAATTTGACCATTGGGACTGGGGAAAAAGTTTTTCACAGATCTCTTTTGGTTGTTCTTCTTCAAAACGATTGTCCTATTTATGTTGAGTCGTATCTGCTTTGCTATCAATAAGAAGCAAGAATAATTTGCAATAACTATAATATGCCCGTACATAATATGCGATGCGACGTCTTATCTTTTTCAATAATTAGAATGTCTGTTTTTACGGTTTACGGTCCATTCGATTCGTAACTTTTTTTTATATAATACACCTTCCAAGAGACATATCAGCTCCCTTCTTTGTCAACTTTATTCTATAACATACATTTATTGTCAAGGATATTTAGTTTTGTCGATTGCAGGAATCTTTTCGTTGTTTGTTTCATTTAAATCTTCCATGATAACATTTGCATAACTTTTCGCTTAAAAGTTGTTGAAATCAATTAAAATGTTTAGTTGTTTGATACAAAATCTACATTTCCACGTCAATATTTGTGGTAATTTCTTGATGGTCAGTAAATATTTATTTCCGGCTCGAAGGACCCAAATTTAATGTTGATTAATCTTACTGCTTACTGGTCAGTTGCACAACAACAATATTACACAGGCATCTATTTATTCGGTACACGCAGATCCAAATTCTTGCCCAGAATTTAGGGTGTATGAAATAATTTTCATTTTCCAGCACTTAGGAATTAAGATTTAAGATAAAAATCACTTGTGTCGCTAGCTCCTATAAAATTTGAGACATTATCACTATGCACATCTAGGGGGACAGCCCTACAAGATATAAACCTCTGAATGGAGCCAGAAACGCTTCAGTTAGAAAATCAGTAACCAGCTCCATGTGGATGGCCTTGACGACGATGCAGATATAAAGTACAATGTAGCCTTTAACTGGAACGGCTCTCCGTTGTCTTCGGATATGCAGCTTAAATCCTGCATAATCTACTCCTGTTCGTAAGAAAGGACGTTCAGGCAGAGCTGTAAAATACTCATTACATAATGGATTTAATACCTCTTAATTACAAATACCTAGTATTTAAGAATTGACAATTCCTATTAAAGCTTCCTGTACTGGAATTAAAATTTTACAGTCTCATTCCCGGAATAGCAAGTCATACTTGAAAATACCGGAAAGTAATTAAATTTGCGATTCCATTACAAAAATACCTACAAATTCCCAAAAGTATTTAAAAAGTATTTGGCATTACTATATAATTCCTTTCAATTCTTTTCAAATACTTTCAATTACTTTTAATTACTTTGACAACTTCAGTATTAAACATGAATTATGAAATGAACTGAAGCAATTTTCTTTTTAATTTTATTGTAATAAAAACTTATCTCTGGTTTCGATGTTCTCAATTTGGAGAAGTACGTTTGCTTTAAAAAAAATTGTAGGCCAAGAAGTTAAAAAATACAAAGTCACTCTCTAGGAAAGTATTTACTGTTTGCTCTTCCTTCATATTTAAATTTGAAATTATATAAAAAACAATAGTTAAACTTAGTTAAGTGCACTTTATTTAAGCAGAAATGGCTCATCAAATAGTTATTCCCAGTTTTTAAACCTAATTTTTTTGGCAGTGATTTCTACTTTTATAAGTAAAGTTTACAATTCCAGTTTACACTTTCAATTAATTTTTAGTTTTCCCAAAATTCCAGTTTGCCTTAGTTAAGACTAATTTTTCAAAATTAAGATCACTAAGAGCCTGTCTTTTCGGATGGTTGATTAAGCCTGCTAAGGAAGGAAAATAACCGCTCTACTGCGCCTGATGAAGGCAGTGGTGTATTGTACTTCAGTGCAGCTTGTTTAAGTCGCGGATACTTGTTCGAAATACCCACTTCAGTGTCAAGATATACAGGAGTAATTTTGTCTGATAGTGTTATTTCAATCAGAACTGAGAAATTGGTACGTATGTTGATATGCTCATTCACATTCTTAGAGAATTAATGAAATTAATCAATCTGTTGAACACAGCTGAAAATAAATAAAAAATATTAAAATACAATATATACAATAATTGCTACTTCCCTATTTCCTATTTCCGTCTATGCAGCATCTGAAATAAGAAAAACATATAAATTAGTTCAATATAATTAACGCCAGCAAAGATATAAAAAAATTTACAAACAAAAATATATAGTTACATGCAAACTGCCAAGAAACAAATTTCTTGGCAGTACAACAACAACACTACATGCAAACATAAACATTGGGATTTCTTAGCGAAATTCATGTTTTCTGCACAATAAACATTTGCAAAACATGCATTTAAGCTTAAATGTGCAAAATACATAAATTTGCAGAATCCGTACAATTGTTGCCATTGTTGACATTTCACTAACAATTTTTTCAATATAAAATTTTCGCATAATTTGCATGATTCTTGCAAATTATGCACAGGCAAATCACTAATTCACACTTATAGAATATATAATTCAACTCACCTTAATAATTAATCCATTTGTTGAGGAGAAATCCATCCAAATAACACGGCACTTCACTATTTAAAATCCGTGAACCGAACTGTCACTGCGACAACGTAAATAATCAATTTTACGAAGTTGGCCGCGCTCTACCTGTTGGCAATAGTTAGAAAACGCGAAATTGCCCAGGTAAGAAAATATTTATAAAAAAAGGTAATTTTAATTCCCATAATGAGTGGGAAAGAGAACGATGTGGAAACGAGACAGAAGAAAATTCGTGAGAGAATTTATGTTCCACACCGGAAATCAACATAGTATGATAGGGAGCGGCCATATTGATAAATTTTAGAAAAATTGAAATATTTCAATAAATGAATTAGGAAAAATTATGGATAATTAAAAATAAATTAATTCACATAATTTGGAATATTTTGACATTACAGCATGGACTTATAATGTGCAAAAAATATATGAAAATTGCATTTTTTCATGCGGAACTTGTCCGAAAATGGCGGCTCGGACATTATAAAAAGGAGGTGCTCCCTAACTAAACTCTCATTAGTTTGACAGCGATCGCAAATGCAACTTCGCATAGATCTAGTGTTCTTCAAAAAATCTAAAAGTGGAAAATTATTCATTAGTGCAAATTACTTCGAATCTTTCTAGCATAAATCAACGTGCCAAGCAAGGTACAGTATTTACATGCTAAGTAAAGATTGCAGCAGCAATTTTAACTTCTGTGGTGTTACAGGTTTTTGGTGAAATTATAGGCTAAGTATTTTTTATACATTTTTAAAAATATATTTGGTGGCAGACATTTTAGTTTTAGGTTTTTTCACATAGCGTTTAACTCATGCAAGCTAAGCATATTAGACGTTTCATGTGAAAAAACAAAGTAGAATTAATTAATATTAAGAGTGATGTGAATTATATTAAGAAGAACTAATAATAATAGACAGTGAATTTTCAAATATAAGTGAAATTGGTGAAAATCTGAGGTATAAAATTGAGCACGTGTCACGTTACGACACCTCAAGAATACATGCCTACAGATAATTAATTAAATTAATTAAGTACATTTGAAGTGAAAAAATAAAATAGAATTCAGACTAACGTAAAATAAGGAATTTTTGCTCAATAAAGTAACAGTAAACACAAGCTCAAATATCTTGTCATTTTAACATACCGCTACACTAACCTACCCAAAATGCAGTAATATAGCTGTAGTGTTCAATTACCGCTACATTACAAAACAAATCAATCAAATTTTAATAATTTTAGAAGCTGCAAAGGATTTAAAAAATTTCAAAGCTACAAAAACAATTTTACTTAATGTTTTATTTTTCCCAATTCCTTCACATTTCATTTATTATTTCTTTTTTCTGCATATTTATATTTCCAGTTCGTTTTCTTTTGTATCCGTCTCTGCTCTTTTATAATTTTCATCGTTCTGTTTTCCAATATTAGCTTCGTTTATGCTGCGATCGTCGAATTCACTTAAGTCGCCTCCATTTAATTGTTGATTAGATTCGTCGTCATCTAGATAATTATGCAATTAGTAAAAATTTAGTTTCTAATTTAATTGATAAGTTTTTAAATACACTTACCACTTTCGGTTAAGTCTATAGTTTCGATAGGTACCTCAATAATTTCGCAATAAACGCGATGTTCGTCCCCAAACATATCAACAAACCACTCGTCATCCATCTCTTAACTTCAATTGCAAAATAAAAAGGAATGCTATCAATGCACTAGTTTTTTAGCACTTTAAAATTTCACTAATCTGTATGGCTAGGATTATCACTTACGTATACAAACGTACTTCTCCAAATTGAGAACATCGAAAATAGAGATAAGTTTTTATCACAATAAAAGTAAAAAGAAAATTGATTCAGTTCATTTCATAATTCATGTTTAATACTGAAGTTGTCAAAGTAATTAAAAGTAATTGAAAGTATTTGAAAAGAATTGAGAGGAATTATATAGTAATGCCAAATACTTTTTAAATACTTTTGGGAATTTGTAGGTATTTTTGTAATGGAATCGCAAATTCAATTACTTTCCGGTATTTTAAAGTATTACCTGCCATTCCGGGAATGGGACTGTAAAATTTTAATTAAAGTGCAGGAGGCTTAGTACTGGGAATTGCCAATTCTTAAATACCCGGTACTGGTAATGGTACTTGAATTTTACAGCTCTGCGTCCAGGTGTAACTCGACTTATTTGAAGTTACCACATCAATTGCTTGTTTGATTTAGATTTTTGAATCCATGGATGAAGTTGTGGGTGAGCTGTTTAACTAGCGTTTGTACACAAATTTTCCAGTAGATCTGACGTGCAATGCTAACCAAAACTGAGGCTGATGCATGTAGATATCCTTCAGGAAGATTAATAATGAATAAAGATATCACCTTGTGATTTTTCGGGAGAATAATAGGATGTTTGGGCTCATAGTTACATGGTACATATTGAAGGTGACCTTATACTCGTAGTATACCTTCATAATCAATAGAAGGACTTATTGATTTTAATTTCTTTTTTGATTGTGACTCCTGATTTTGGGCTAAACATTGCATATATTCTTCAAATGTTGCTTGTTGAACCCATCGAAAAATTGTTTGTGTTGCCAAGCATAACTCTTGCGTTCTTATAAAGCCTGAAAGCCGATCTTGCTTGATAGCCTGGAGATTTCCCAAGTAGCGTAGGGATATCGAGAATATACTTAATGGTCAGTTAGCGTCCAAAATGATACCCTTTATATTGATTTTTTTCATGAAACATTTGACAAAATTTTTTACGTTCCTCCATTTTGACCAAGTTCTCTGATCTTGACGAAATATGTTTACTTGCGTTAAGTGATGTGTTGTCTGTGAGAAATTGTGGTCCGTTCCAACAAGTATAATGATTTACAAGAAGTGAAGTTGTTAAACCACGGCTGGCGAATTATTCCGGGCTTTGCTTTGACGGGATGTGATATGTTTTGTGAAATTTCTTCGAGAATCTCAACAGCATAGCTATTCTATCGACCCGGGATATCCGATAACCAACATAACATAATTTCGGAGTACGTCCATATATGTAACTCTGTATTTGGTAAATTTAAGGCGTCACAAGACTTGCGAGAAAAACAGCACCAAATAGTTCCAACCTCGGAAGGGATACCTGCTTTAAACGAGCAACTCTGCATTCTGCCATAATGAGAATTGCTTCGTTTTCGCCCTAAGAATCAAAAACATTACTATGAATTACCGCAGCATAGTTACTCCCAGCAGCATCTGAGAAACCATAGAGAAGAACCAGGTGCTTACTGAAATGAACCCAACGACAAATTTCGATTTTCGCACTGCTGTAAAATTCTTCTCGAATTCGTCTCCATTAGTTGATTACCTCGGTGAAAGAGAATCATCCCAGATTTTAAAGAAGAGTTTTGATGACTGTGGTAACGGTGACAACCAGCCCCCACGTTTTGTGAATACAGGATCTGAAATTTATTTAATTGAAAATAATTGGTATCACTGTCTGAATCCTATGATAATCTTAGAACCTTTCCATAGCTATTATCAATATCAATATCAAGGGTGGTGTTTGATTTGCTGACCGCAAGTAAATTTCTAATGAATTCTTGTGAATTTGACTACAACTTGTGTTGTAAAAAACTGCTACTTTTGAAAATTATGGATAATTCCCTCTGAGTTTGTACGACCTCATCGACACTGTTACAACCAGTAAACAGATCATACAGAGATTGCTGATGTTGTAGTAGGGTATTGCTGTTTAAGCTATTTGATGAACTACTCGTGTAGCCAAGTATGGTGCCGTAAGTGACTGTTGTGAGCTAATAGTGCTTAGCTGGTAAAGTTGAGTCCTCTCTCCAAAGCACTTGATGATATTCACGATCAGGTGTCGCCAATTGAACTTGGCTATACCTTTTTTCATTTTCTGCTGCTATGGTTACCAGATGTTCGCGAAAGCTTATTATTCTGGCGAAATCTCTTAGATTTGCTCCCCACGATGAAAAAATGAGCTCCCAATCTTCTGATGAATACAAGAAGAAAATTGGGGCAGCACATTATAGTGGGGCCCACCAAAAATCACAAGAGATGGCGGCACGCTCCCGCTCGAACTTGCAACGATTCGACCTGGCAGGCCACTTTTTCCTGAGCCCGAGAAGGAGAGACCGTACATGAATTGTTGGCGCGGCCACTAGAACAGAGTAGAAGAAGAGTGATCAAAGCAGTCAGATCGGAAAATGAAATTTTATTATATTGAAGTATTTTTTTGGTTTAAAAGAAAAAGAAGTTGTAATAAAAATAAGTTGTTAATAAAAAGTGAATTATAACGTAGAAGTGAAAGAACATGTTGTAGTTTCATAAAATCCCATCAAAACTAGAGGAACTTCAGAAGAAAAAAATTCGGAAAACTTGCGACTGTACCGCGCAAACGGGAATACCCAACGGGTCCTTCTTGAGTCCCGCTATTGGTGAAGATAAGCCCAACAACTGCGTACACAAAAGATAAGTGATATTTACATCTACCTCAATTCTCGATTCAGAGAAATTTCTGTGTTCTTTCTGCGGCAACATAAAATTCACAACGGTTTACACGAAAGATGAGTGATATATTCGTTTACCTAAATTTTCTTTCGCGCATAGAATAAGAAACAGCTTCTCGAAGTTTTTTTGTAAGAAAGAACACAGCATAACGGCTGTACAAAAAGGAAAGATTCCTGGAAACATTTTAATTCTCTTTCAGGCATAGCATAAGAAATACTTTCTCGATTCTTTTTCATAACCGATTCAGAAATAATTTCTCGGTATTTTTGTGTGAAAACGTAAAACACGTTACACTAATTTCTGGATACCTTCAACTTTTCTTTCCGGCATACAATAAGCAACAATCCTAATACTTTCCTACAAGCGAACCAGTACCAATTTTTGACTACCACAATAATGCACGCTTATAAATTGTCTACGTAAAGTGTCTATTCATGGGTTATATGAAAGAAAAGTCAGCATGAAATCTCGGTTCGACTTTCGTTACAGCACCTAGTCTAATAAGACGGATTGATCTAATTAGACCCCCTGATTACGCGAGGGAGGGTCCACTTCAATGCCCACCACGTCTTGTGTTTCTTCCTGTACTAAAAACGAAAGAAGATAAATAAACCATTTCTTCAAAAGTACTTCAATTCTGACGGCCGACGAACTTACGTCTATTTCTCTTTGAAGTAGTAAGAGCCAAGGTCACTTATCGCCAATGAAAGTAGTTATCACGAAGTGATCCTGGGAAACCTCTTTCGGCCACCCGAACTAGTTAAACAGGCTGTAAAGAAGAGGGTCCCCAACCCCAATTTCCTCACAATTTCAATTAGACACCAACTCATATTCATTGGCTCGAGTCACTGTGCCTGTTCACTTGATTCGAAACGAGTGGTCATAGCAATTATCTCATCGAGGGCTTGCACTAATACTACGACTAACACTCAACACATCCTGAAAAGTTGTCCCGCGGTTTAGTATTGCGAAACACCAACGCATAAGCCACATAACGTAACATAAGTGTAACGTAACCTCTGGTGAGGTCCTTTAATAAATGCTTGCCTATTTGATCTTAGAACATAGCACAAGTAAACACACTGCTCAACCACCGGTTTCCCGTCGCTTCAATTCTCCTCGCTAGGCTCGGGGTGTTTGGCATCCAGGTGAGACGGATTACGCGAAGAAACGCTACCGATTTAACTAGATTCGCAGGACCGCCACAATTTCAACCCGGCGCGAATTTAAACAGATTTAACATTCCTCAGTTGGTCATACTTACTATGACACGCCGCTAATCAGCTGATGCTAGCCATGTGTGATACTGAGTGCGACCTAGAGTCTGATAGAAACACTACTCATCGTAGAGTTGGCGATAATTACACAAGTTTTTCTGCCAAAAATAGTTCGCTTTGGGGCTCTATGTAGGCTCTGCTCTGTGTGGAGCTTGGAATAATCGAAGTTTCATCTTATCTGCGGGGGTATACAATACCGATCCCCACCGTATCAGAACGCTTTTGGGTTAACTTTTTTTTTGTTTCAAACAAAACATTTGAATGGTCGAGTATATCTGAACGTCTAGTTAAGGGTGGGAAGCTCGGATACTTGAATAAAAGCTCCCTGCTGCGATAGGGCTGCCGATACAAGAGAAAAGGGAAATTGTAAATTTTATAACAAGAGTTGCTCCGTCTACCGCCCGGCCAGGGCAATTTTGTTCCAATATAAAATTAGATTACATTATTATCGAAACGAGGTCATGCTGTATGTGGGTCCAACCATTCCTTAAGAGATAGACCCGATGAAGTTTTCGCTTAACCAACAAACACCACTCTAACCTTTTGCGATGCACTTCGATTCAAAACAACGTGTTGAGGTAAATAAATCCTCTTTTCAATTCCAATGTTTTCAGTATCTTCTGAAATTAATTGCATGTGACCCAATCTTCTTATTCGCGCATGAAATCGACGTATTTTTTTCATAATTTGGTGTTAGATGAAAACTGCTTCAATCGATTTCAACATTTATAGTAGGTTATTTTTTTGAATGGCAATGACATCACATATCTTCCAAGGTCATTTCTGTGGAATGTAGGTTTGAAATGTTGTTCGCATAAAAGTTCTTCCTTTGATCAAATGCATCTTTCCATATAGTTTTCCTCAGTTTCCCAAAAATGTCTGAGTGTCCGCGAAGCTACTTAAACTCAATGTTAGCTTTGAATTGTTAATGCCTCAGCTCATATTTCCCTCTAAAACCCGTCCAAAAATTATTTTCTGCGCAACTGGATAACCTCTTGGGCCGATTATTTCCTCTGGATATAACATTCCAAAGAAATATTCAGCACCTATAATTATGTCAATTGGTTCTTGCTGCGAAAAACCTGGGTAAGCAGATTGGACTGGAGGGGATTCAGCCTTAGAGCCATTTCACACGATCGACTGCAATCGCGCGTATTTGACTTGCTTTTAAATAATTCAATTCACACAGAGACCTTGCGACAGAACAAGACGTGCGACAGTACGACGCGTAGCTCAAATATTTTATAGCAAACATCTGCTGAAATCGAGTAATTGATCTATAACAAAATTGACAATCGACCGTTAGGTTAATATGGAAACATTTAAGTCAGTTGTCACGACATTGCGACAGTCGCAAAATTTTACTCCATGTGAAGGCTTTTTGTACTTTACAACGTTGATTTGTACTGCAAAATTTTATATGCTATAATAATAATACTATTACTTTAATCAGGTGCAAATGCTAAATGTCAAGACAGATTTCGGGTTTCGTTTTTGAAAAATAAAACAAAGTCACTTGAATTCGCATAAAATATAAAAGCTGCAATAGCAAAACAAGAGCGTTAAAAAATTAATTAAACTTAAGGGGCTTGCTACTCGAAACTTCGACAACTTAAACTTAACTTATATTTTACTACCCAAAAGTTGGGAAAAGTGTGAATGAAAAGTTTCACTAAAGTACAGACAAAGAAAGATAGAAGAACAAAGCAACTAACTGCAGGGAAACACGAGAAAACTAAAAGACTCTTGAAACCGGAAAAATTAAACGAACCGGAAGATATGCAAATTCGAGGCTTTTCAATCTTAAATGAATTGTTTGTTTGTTTGTTTGTTTATTTATTTATTTATTTTTACGTCTTTGAGGAAAAAGCTTAAATGAAGCTCTATTGCTGCTCCATCTCAGGCAGTCCCGCAAGATGTGAAGTAACTTTATATCCTCGTCCATTCTGATTTCCTTTGTTTAGTTATATGGTTCTGTATTATTATACGTAGTACGTATATAGAGTGTCCGATTCATCTGGGCAGTAGAAACTGAAGAGAAAACCATTTATGTATATAACTAAAAAATAAGCCAAACCTTCCAGAAGTGAGTGCAGCTTTTATTCGGTTTAGGGTGCTCTTAACTTCCTTCTGTGAAAGACGGACATTTCAATTTGCATAGTAATTTTACTTGAGAAAATTAGCAAAGCATTGGAATTGTTGAATCCTCGGATAATTTTAGGAGATGAGGGTAAGAAAAGGTTTTTCTTAATTGAGTTTTGCCTCAAGGACGTGACTAGAGCTTTGCCAACATAAGAATGAGAATTATTTCCTTTTTACATATTGATCTACCAAGTCTCGGTGGTTATCCTATGGATATGATACTTCGTAAAACTTTTACTAAGAAATTGCAAAGAAATTAGTTTTATTCAATGACGGCACCTACTATATGAACAAGTAAAATGTAGAGTCAAGAAAAATTTGAAAATAAAAAGTTGGGATTACCTCGGGAAGAGGTGTTTGATGATTTCGAATGATCTCAGCTGGGTGAATTATAGAGTTTCCAGCATGAGGGCCTTCTCGACTACTATTGAATTCCTCCAAAAAAGCATTGAAATCCAGAGAGAATGAATATGCCCAGTCGGTTCAAAAAATTGTACTATAATTTAATTGGAGAGTCCGGGTCACAGTGCACCACACTTTTTTGTCGGCGTCATAGATCGTAAAATACTATAAATATAAATACTAAACTTTACAGTAGGGTAGTATAAAAGACTCTTTATGATATTACTAAATATAAAGTAACGAATTAAGTTGCCTTATATGACTTTTAAACCTACTTCGAAAACACACATCATGGGTGAGAATGAACCATATTAGGTAACATTCAACATTGGAAATAATCAAAATGCTAATGAAAACAAACTTTAATTACATTATTAAAACAAAATACAATTTAGATTTTACCCTACCTAAAAAAATAAAGAGAAATATTTATATTTCTTAATTTTACATAAATAGGTAAAATGAAGTATAACTATGTATTGTTAATATCATCACATTAAAAGGAATAGGTAGTACTACCTATAACGTAAATAATTACAGCCTCTATTTGTCCTAAAAATAATTCTTTTCACCAAAACCTCTATCGGTTTCTAATTATGAAATATAAAATGATTTTCGGCCAGTACATTACTTTCAACGCCATCTTTGCTAAATTTCGCAACATTTATGCAATTTTTAACTCTTAAATTTAGGTGTGATCTATCGCCTTTTATTTAAGAAAAAATCACAAGTCAATATACACAGTCCTTTAGGAATAATTAACAAAAAACCAAATTAGATTACATGGATCGCTAAGTTAGTTTCTCATTAAGTTGCTGCACACATGAGTGTACTACTGAAAAACCACTTCCCTCGGCCAAATACCAACTTATTACAGCGAAGCCGAACACTATCGCAATTTTCTGTACATTTCTAGCTTCAAATTAAAAATAGAAAAAAAGTACCAGAAATCCTCAGTGGTGAACAATTCTGTTTTTTTTTTGTAAAGAAATACTATTATTAACAAAAAACATTTTTCGTTCGGTACTGCTATATGTTTTTATAAAAAAACAAAAAGCACTAAGGTTCATTTGGCATTCGAATCAAAAAAATCAGTTGCTCCGTTCTTGGCATAATTTTTTTTTAAATGAGGTTTAACCGTAAAATCGCAAAATTTCTAACCCCCCTAGCGAGGGGCGGAGCGTAGTAGGAGAAAACAAAAAAATACGGGGAAATTATTTTGGTATTCATTATAAATTGTGAAATTTTCATTCGAATCGGAGATGGTCGGGTGCGATAATACTGCACCACCAGATGCAACGAAATATAAATTCAAGCGCCGTCTCACAGTGAAAAACATGAATGTTGGCGCCGGCGTGAACGTGTTTTAAGCAACGTAAAAGTTTTAACTGGTGTTAAATTTAAATTCCACAAAATTTATAATAGGTGTGTTTGATGAAAACCCCGGGTAAACCCCGGGCACCCCGGGTAAACCCCGGGCTACACCGGGCTAGACTAACTTGTTTTTTGAAAATCCTGGGCTACCTCGTGCTTACACTAAACATTTCTCGGGGTAATGGTTACTTGAGAACTTTCACTTGCAATTTGTTGTTGATTGGGGCACATAAATTACTTCTTGAGCGGAAATAAGCAAAAATTAGAAGAATAAAAATACGAAAATAGCTAGAGCACATTTTATTTGTATTCACCCATTTTATAACTAACTTTTTCCAATTAATTATATTCAGGAGAACTGTCAGTCAAATGTCATTACATTAGATTTACCCAGTGTTTTAAAAACTTGTTCGATGAGTGCACAAAACCCCGGGTAAATTTGGGGATAATTGTAGGGGAAAATTTACACGGTGTTTTCATCGAACAAACCTGGTCTCTCTCTACGGGTAATCTTTCTAATTCTTTAAAATATGTTGGTGTTATCACAACTCGTTCGTCACTTTCGATTTCCTCTAATGAAAATTCGTACTCCAAATGAACACTGAATTCGTTCTCTGTCACTGCGTTTTCGGGTTGTTGTAATAGTTTCCTTTTCTTCGCTTGTTTTTTTCATCTGCCTCTCATTACTACGTCTTGCATTTTCGGACAGTTGTAGTATTACGATCTAATATTTTTGACCATTTCGATAGCTTACAGACAGATATGAGCAGGCTAAGATTGTCTTTATTGTTGCTAGTATATTTATTAAAGCAATCCAACCGGATGCAGTTGCTAATAACAATGAAGCAGTAGGTGCACAATGTAACATATGCTGCCTGAAATGAAAATCAATGCAGGTGGAAAATAATATCCTTTGGTGTTATACAAAAGGTTGTTATTATTATTATTAAAGTTCATTTTTCCTCGCTAACTTGTTTCATTTCTTTGCTTGCCTGTACCTTTCGTAGTTTTCGTACTGTCACAGTACATGTTTCGTCAAGGTTGTACATTTTGCTACCATTTTCAAAGCTCAGGTTTCGCTGCATGATATTATGCCGGTTGAAAGCTGTTGTTTTAGTTACATTAGAACTTTCAGGTGGTCTCAAACTCAAGTTAGTGTGCCGCTCTTTAAAATTGTATAGCCCTACAATACCAGCAAGTTTCTGATCAGTCACTTTCGACGAAATTCAATTTTATTGATTACTGCAATTTTATAAGTTATTTCCCAAATTCAAATAATGGCAGACGTTAAAACCTGTGCTTTCTTATTATAATACCAATGCCATGTCAATTTTAGTGTAGTAGACACGGCATAGTCCGCTATAACTCATGTGCGTTTTCACATGAGTTACACTGAGCCATGGTTTACTGTTACCCGAGTCACCTAACAAAATTTAAAACTAGTTTGAAATTACTTACTCTCCTTCTTTCGTAGAAAAATTATGTCATCTTAGAGACTCGAACTTGTAATTTAGAATTATTATAGTTTGCTTTGAACGATTGCATTTAAAAACAATACAGCTAGAAGGTCGTCTGACTGTGTACAACCATTGTACCACCGTGAGTTTTAGTCCCCAGTTGCCACCAATATATATCCTCCACGTGTAGAAGGTCACACTGGCCTTCCTAAATCATTCTTCAAGTCTTCCAGCTCAGCTTAAAATAAAGTATGAGTCCCACATACTTTGCTTCGTTGGAAAGAGTGATAGTCTGTCCTCCCAACACTGGATGTCTGAAACTTTGCTCCTGCCTTTTTCTAGTAAAAAGCAATAGCTTTATCTACGAGTGATTTACACTCAAGCAACTATTATTATAATAGTTATTTTATAATAATAATTATTTTATGAGTATAGAGCATTTTTTTTTAACAACAAATACTATAACTATCAGACTTAAAAAATTTTTCACTCAAGTTCTTCTTCAAAAAAATTCAATACATTTTCTTTTAAACTGACTGAACATTGCCAACGTATTGTACAAAATCACTCAAGTAGTTAGGGAGTTTTTCGTTCGTTATGTTATGTATAAACAAAAGTACGTTTAAGTCTATTCTTTGCTTGACAGTCAACCATTTTAATACTTCCAGCATCCAATGTATTTGTGTATCAATTCCACCGTAAAAATTATCCGCATTGCTTTGTTTTGAAGCATTTGAATTCGCTCAGTATTACCTTGAGTGGTTAAGTATAGAACTGTCGAGCAATACTCAAAGTGATATATATTTCACTTCACTTTTATCCTTAGTTGTTTCTCTGTTAATTTTTACTAGGAATTCATCTTTAAAATTAACAGTCAAAAGTTTGATCTTGCTCACATTTAACTTCAATTTTTTTTTTTTCTCCTGAACCACAAATACAATTTTTCAAAGTCTTGTTCTAATTTAGTTTTACACTCTTGAAAACTTTTACCTTCTATATATACTAGTGCATCAACTGCAAACAAATTTATTTAAAAGAAGCTTATTTTCCCATTTATATCGTTTATTTATATAAAGAACAATAAATTTCCAAGAACGGGGCCTTGAGGTACTCCAAGTCCATGGTATTCAAGAGATGACAGGGTCCCATTAATCCTCGTTCATTGACACCGTTCACTAAAGTAATCTTCAAGCCATTTATCGCATTACCTTTGATTCCATATCCATCTAATCTTTTTAAAATATTGGGTTCCAACATTTCAAAGGCCATTTTCAGATCTAAGAACACTGCCAGGACGTATATTTTGTTTTCGTCGACTTATAATTAGATTTAATGCAGTCTCGCAAAATTATGTTTTACGGAATCCTGACTGGGATTTCAAAATTAATTGGTTCTCTACCATATATTTTTCTAGTACTTTCTCTATTAATGGAAGCATGTTAATTGGTCTATAATCTCCGTACATCTTAAAATATTTTACTTTTTCAATCAGGATTACTAAGGACTCCTTCCAACACTTTGAGAATAAATTGTTGACTAGTTTTTTTATTACGATTACCAGCTCACTATTTTCAATTACCATTTTTGCACTAACCTGATTATAATGCGGCTCATTATTTAGTGATTTAGAATTCCTTTAATTGTTTACAAATCTACCATTTGAAATTTAAAGCGCATATCTGTCGGCTTTTATCGCCCTGATACGCGCATGCCATTATAGACCTATTAATTTCAATAACACAATCTATAAAAGACTTATTAAAGTTGTCGTCTATTTCCCTTTCGTCTGTAATAAAGTGGTCTCTAAAATTAACACGTTTGATATTATTGATTTCCTTTCTTAATACAATTTGTTCGATTACTTTCTACTATTGCATTATTTTTTATCAAGCATATTTTTGCTTTCTATTTGTTTCGCACATTTCTGTATTTACGCCATCAATCATTATATTAAACAGCTTAGCTCTCTTATACATAATAATTTTTTGCTCTTTCAAGTTCCTTAGCACCTCTGTGCACTTACTTATAGTTCTATTCATTATTTTGTCTAATTCACTCGCGCATAAAGTTACATGATGTATGTCGTGTACTTTAGATATTCCCACACACATTAACTCGTTTCTAAAAGAAATTTTATCATACATGAATATTCCAACTCATTTCTTACCCTCTATGTCTATTGCATTTTTTATGATTATATCTATTTCTAAAATTTCACTTTCTAATTTGACTCCGTTGTAACATAATTGATTAAGGTCTTTGAATATTGTATTATTCTAGTATATTCTCGGACTATTTATTTGCATCCGTTATCTTTTAAAATTGATTCTACATACTTTATATACGTTGTGTTTGTATTCCAGTCAATTATAAATTCACCTGCAATTACTACATCGTCAGCCAATTCTTCCAAAGTTTCGATAAGTTCCTCAAAGTCAATACAGAACTGCACCTTTGATCCTCTTTGGGATCATACTAATAAATGACAATACTAATAAATTAATTACTAATTAGTTAATTACAAGATACCAAAAGTTATTAGAACTGTTCATTTTCACAACTTCATACTGTCACTTCTAACTAATGAACACTGCAACACCACCTGTATGACTACAGTATAAAAAATAATATGACTATTCCCTAAATTTAAGACACGTTTTTCCCTAAATATAAATGTGATTTTCTCTGATTTAAATAGAAAATCAGTTTAATTTCCCAAAATCAATGAAACATTCAATGAATTTCGGTATTTGGCACCAGAAAACCTTTAAAGTACGTAAAATTCCCGAAATGTTAAGCTCTCTTGGATATAAGGAAGCGAACACTCAATAAATTAGGTATTATGCTACATTTTTTATGGAAAAATATTTTCGTTTATATAATTCACACACTATTTCTGAAAACAAGTCATATATTGTTTTGCAATATCTTGTGTGAGCGTGCCCAGCGCACCAACATAACTTCCGCACCACAGTATGCGCCATAATAAATGAGCTAATTACCTCATTCTTAAGCCCTAGATATAATAAGCGCCGCGCGTTTTTTACGCGCCGCAAAATGAGTTTGAATCAATGGTTTTCATGTATAGCTAGAGCGAATGTAAACCGCGCCACTTTGGGGCGCCACAAAATTTGATCAAATTTAAACTTTGCGGGCGTTGTTTTTTTTTCTACGTTTGTTCCTTGTTTCATTTTAAGAGAACGAATGAAATTGCTGACAAGTTTGAAATAAAAAATTTCACTTTTTTGGTAATGGTTTTTTTAATAAACCTTTAGGGCAAGAATACTTGCTTTAATTATCATACTGAATTTTTTTTTATTCATTTTTAATTAATTTTCACAATTTCACAGAAATAATCAATACACCTCAGACAGTTCGAACTGTCAAGTGTAAAAAAACGCGCGGCTCTCATTGTATCATAAACGCCGCAAAAAAGCCGCGCGGCGCTCATTGTATCATTGTTTTTAAAGGGAGTGGTGTGGTGTTCTATCAGCTACGGTGTTGTGGGGTGCTTTATATTTTAGGGAATATTACCTATATTTAAGGGAATATTCCTTATATTGTAGTGGGGGGGGGGGGGGAGAATAAAAAAATAAATTGAAGATTCCCTACATTTTAGGGAATATTGCCTAAATCTTACGGGGGGAAACAATAACTCCCTACATTTGACGGAGAAAAATCTACCTACATTTTAGGGAAAAAACCTAATACTGTGTAGATAGTGAATCATATCTCACAATCTTATATCCATTAATTAATTTCAATCTTATCCGTTAAGTGTATTTCTGAGAACAACATAATGTCAAAGCACCAAGAATTTAGTAATATCACAAAGTTTTGTTCAATAATCCTTGCAAACTTTAAAGGAGGCATTTAACTGACACTGGTTGCTATATTTCATAATCACATTTCTTTTCTTTTCGAGTTTTACTTTATTTATGTACACTGGACACTCCCGACTCATTGTATTATGATTAAGATCTAATTCGTGATTTATGCTCTGATTCGCTTTCGCACAATTAATACAATTCATATTCATATTTTTTCTTCTTACTTGCAATCTGTGGTGTGAAGTTGACCGCTACACAGGGCCAGACTGCGTCTTCAAATTGCCTGGACAAATGTTGACGACAAGCTAGCCCTTAAGGTTTTTCAAAAATGACTTTTTTTTATATGAGGCAAACAACCCAAATTACTAGGCTGATTTCCGATTGAACCGGCAAATGGAGAGGAAAGCAACGTTTTCTATTTGCAAATCATTTTACACTCGATATACGTGTGGGTAAATGGAACCTATCCTTATCTTACTTATCCGAGTCAAATACAATTTAAAAAATTTTCAAAGGAGAAGTCATCTCACAAACGAATAATGCCATATTTCAAACAAGAAATGCTAGATTCCATGCTAAATACCAAACCACTAATCATAAATAATAGATGAATTTGGCTTTTTTTCTAGAAGTTGGAAGATTTCATAAAAACGAGGGAGCGAGAAATTTATATAAATAAAAGAAACATGTATGCACAAAATATGTATAAGGGCAGTTGGCCTTTTCACCCTTCAAATTAAGACTAAAATAGAATTTTTCTGTGCAAACAGTATGCGAGAGACTAACAATTTTACTCGTGAAGCAGAGCAGTAAGAAAGAGGCAAGTCAGATACTTACCCCAAAAGTTAAAGCGGAGGGCCGTCGCCGTTGAAAAAAATAAATAAATTGCTGAGGGCGAAAAAGTAATATTGACAGCATTTACATTTGATAAATATATATTATTTTTGAATTATAACAATATTAGTTATTATAAATAAATTTGTTATCCATTTGAATTTATCCAGATGATAAGCGTGAGGTTGGTTCGTAGTCCTGACATGGAAGAAATTTGAACTAGCGAGATAAATATTTTGTATTATCCTCTAAAAAGAAAAAAAAGAAGAACTTACAAAATTTGCTGAAGATATGAACATACCAGCCAACATTAAAGAAACATGAATATTCTGAATTTCGAGAGCATTATAAACTAATTCCCGACGAAAAAAGTCTACCTATAAAATCTTGCAAATATTTTTATCGAACTGATTCACCGTAATATTTTTAAATGTAGATTACTGGCAAAAAATGAATATCAACTAATAATTTCTTGTGCAATAAATATTATTAACTCTTCTTTTCTAACAGTACTATTTTATGTGTAACACTCGAAATTTGTCATGAGTAAAGGCTGATTGTAATATACCATGCCCATGTATTTATTCTACTGTAAAATTGATTTACATGAAATAAAACTACTTTTAATTATTTATAAATAAAAGATAATAATGTTTTTGTATTTGTTTCGCTATTTCAAATTTGTTTTAAAAGCGCTATCGCCCGATCGACCGCCTTCCCAATCCGGCTCTGCCGTTACATTTGCCACAAACTTCTATGTTGTTGCATATTTCCGCCACATAATTAAAACCTTTGCACTTATAACATCAAGAGCACCAATTACTCTTCAAGTATCCCAACTGATATTAATTTTCTTTCCTTGGAACTTTATAAAACATTCTGAATCCACTTGCAGAAGAGAATTATAATAATTACCTTATTTGCCCCTCATCTTATTTATTTTTGAAAATTTGAAATCTCCACTTTCTAAATATTTATTCTATGATTTCACTGTCTTTTCGGTTCAAGCATTTTCACTTTATAATTCTCAGTTAATTTAGGCTCAACCAGTCATTGATTGTACTTTTTGTTTCACTTCAACGCTTTCAATAGTCCTATTGCCATTATGATTTTCAAAACTGAAGGATCAACTTTGCTTCTTAAATCTTCTTTACTTTCTTCACTTCCTATTTTGTCTTACGTTATATTAAGAGAGTTGGTTCTTTCTTCAGAATACCAGCATATGTGTCTAATTTTGTCTCCCCTTCTATACAGCTAGAGCAAGCTTTCGTTAATTCACTGCACAGCTTTTTGTCCATTTCATTCAATTTATACAATTGTTCTAAAATTCTCTTAAGCTCTAATTCCTGTTATTTAGCTTAAGCAGCACATACTGGAGCCTTTTACTAATAGTAGACTGAAATTTGTCAGCATACATATGTATGTCATCCGCATAGGCAACCGCTTTAAGCCACCTTTTCTAGCTTAATGTGGATTTCATCCATTACCAGTAGCCACAGAAGTGGTGATAGCACCACCTCCATACGGTGTACCCCTGTAGACTGCTTTTCTCAGAACCACATCCCCTGAGCAAGATCTTTCTGCTGAGATTCTTAACACTATGAAATCTTCCTCGATATCCAAGAATGCACCCATAGTGTACTCCATATATTCTAGGGATCTTTCAACAACGGATACCACTGCATATAGTGCCGACTCCACTAGGTTCCCCTTTGTATAGGTATGCTCAATTAGCCTCTCCAACACTTAAAGCATGAACTATGAGAGATTAGTAAGTCTAAAATGTTTTGCCTCAATAAGGCCCATTCAGCTAGTTTTAAGACTGAAGATTACTTTCAGCCCTTGCCAGACCCTAGCCAAGTATTAAAACCTCACGCAGCTTTTATAGATAGGGCTCTTGCCATGATATTATGTACCTTACCGCCATCTGAAGAATAATGGGTCTCAGTCCATTCACCCTTGATGCTTTAAAGAGATCCTTTTTACTGTTCTGAAAGTTGGTGATCTGTCTCTATTACATACTAAGATCTTAGTTTGTAAAAGATAGTTTAAAAGAGACTAACTTCTCGGGCTTACGTTGGTTCTACCGCATATTATATGAAGGGTGTTAGCAGCACACCCACGTAGGAGATTGATTTTCTTTCTTAGTCTAAACTGTCTTAGGTTCAATCGCTGAACCTTGCCCCCACAGAAACATGGTTCCTTGATTCGAGTCACATCTATATCCTCCTTACTAGGAGCAGCAGTAGGTTGGCTCACGTAGCTTTAAAATGGTGGAGGTTGATTCAAACCACCTTCATGCGTGCGTAGTAACTACGCCAACCCTACTGCAGGTTTTGTTTCTCCTGAACAGCCCGAGAAATATTTCTCCTACTGTAAACTGGAGCTTCCCCACCTTCTTCCTGATGATAGTGTTGCATATCAAAAATAAATCTAAATATACCTAAAATATACCTAAAATGAGTATAAAATAAAGTTATAAATTTTCACACATAAACGTATGCCTGAAAACCGGCAAATTTCCACATAAGCTAATCATGCTTAAAACATGATTAGCTTATCTTCTAAATAAACGAAGAAATTGCGTCAGCAATTTCTTCAAGTATTTTAAATGGAAAACAGAAATTCTTCCCACACGACTTGGGAAAAACAAATCTTTCAGTTCGCAATCCAGCAGTTTTGCTTAAAAAATAGATCAAAAGACAAATTGTACCTTCAGTATGATTTGTCACGAAAAATGCAATATGTATGTACATACGTATACAAACATATTACGGAAAGAGCTTTCGCGATAAGAAATGCGCGCCGCATACATGCATTGCATGTATATCCTCGCCGCGATTTCAATGACGGGACGGGAGCTGATGTTTACAAAAACATCAAATTACATTTTTTCAAGCCACCGCCCATCGAGAAATTTTCCAGGCAAGTTTAACCATGTCCAGAAATGTAAAAATTTTCTCAGGGTAAGAAAATGCAATTCAGCACGACGGCTCTAGATCGCGATTAAAATGATCAAGCAGCTAGTTGCGATTTAAAATTTGTCCACGGCGGTCTTGCGAAGAAAAGTGTGGTTAAAACAAAAAAGGGATCTGGGTCGAGGGCTTGCAAAAGAAAAGTTTGAAAAATTTTTTTGTATAATCCGGTAAAACAAAATTTTTATAATCCGGTAAAAGAAAAGTTTGAAAATTAAAAGTGGTAAAACCAGGTAAAAGAAGAGTTTGAAAGAAATAAACAGTACTCGATAAAACGTAATATTGTCAGAGTTTGTTATAGTTAGAATACTGAAATTTCTAAAGGAAAGTAGTTTGCGGGAAAAGATTAAATACCCAATCTACTATATAGTGATTTGTGATTTTAATACTCCCAAATGAACACAAAAAAGGGGTTTCCAGCGCACAGTTTGGTAAACAGTGAGTTCCCCCTAATCTGATTACACGTTATCCGTAACAATGGGCACCAAAACTTCATCCAAAAAAACCGCAAGCCCCTGTGACAACTTCAAGATCTTTCTAGGGAAAAAATCTCGCACTTTCCCTAGGGACTTGAGGATTTTGTGCCCGTAGAACTTTTAGTAGATTGCACCTCTCAATTTCCACATTCGAAATAACCACAAGACCATTCGATCTGACAGGAATTACAGCAGGACGAGCGCAAGCTGGACTCTTTCTACCGCATTAATCGCGAAGCTGTGCCAGGCCTTTTCCTTGCACTCCAAGACCCTAAATTCGTATTTCCACCAAGTCTCTTTAAAGGTGCACTTACTTAGGCATTATTGAGCACAAACCATTTGACAGCGTTCGATATCAAATCGTTCTATGCGTTCCACTGCTCTTTAGAACAACTCCCGTACCGATTTTTTCGGTCAATTAGGCTATCTGAAACCACCTCATCAGGCTGTCTCCTCCCCTTTGCCAGACCCTTACTAAGACCCGGCCTCGAGTTCCTGCACCTCCAAGGCGATGATCTACTGTATCCTGGCTTCAGGCTCTTGGCCTCATTAATATCAGACCATCTTTTGCACATGTAGCCACCACCACCTTTGCTGGGCCTTGCGGCGGCAGCTTTTGAGGATGACTTCGGGTTTGCCTTGCTCGAAGGTTCCTTGTTCTTTTGAACACCGTGGCTAAGTCAGGTAGTTTCGTCATCTGTCTTAACCTGCTTGGCGGTCCAGTTCAGACAACTCCTCTCTTCCTCCGTTGAAAAATCAGGTACTTTTGCAGAAATGGTCCTACCCAAGTAACAGTTTTAGTTTTAATATTGCATAACGTTGTCTATACTATTTCATAAAATTTCTAATAAATCTAAATAGTCAAGCCAACAATAATATGACAGTAAAAATCCTCTTATAAAACTAAAAGGGCCCATGCTACAATTAGCTGTGTGGGCCTGGCCTATTTTTAAAACTATATAAATCCTTATAGGTCTTATCTGGATTACTCTTTGCGATGATTTGCAGTCCTCTATAAAACCTTTCATAAAACTAAAAGCGTAATTTGAACTCATCCACCTATCCGCATAAGGTTATCAAAACCATCATAAAACTACTCCTCAATCCTTGTTCAAGCATAAAAAAGGAAATAATAATTACTTGATATATAAGACATCATAACTCACGAACAATTGGTTGGTCAGTCACTTTACACGTAATTTACTGTAAATTTACCTTAATTTTTTTGTCTTACTAAGCAATTGCACTTCTTGTTCAAATAAGAATTTTTGTAGTACGATGACCCGACTGTTGTTGCAATATTGAATGAAAGTAAAAAATTATTTGTAAGTCATCAGTTATTTCTGACAATGAATATTGATTATTTGTTTGCGTGTTCTTTTACTAATTTTGTTATATATATGTATATATATATATATGTAGAACATTTGTATGAATATGGTTCAGTTATTATTATAATCTAATAGGCTGTAGTTGTCTTCTGCTCAAATCCTCTATCCAATCCTGTCCCAGTGCTGGAAACAGTGAATACTCATTTCAGTACGAGAGTTTTTTTACATACTTGACTTAGCATGTTCTAAGTTCAAGTAACCCTAAATACAGAGTTAGTGTTTCCTAATTTCTGAACAATCCTTTTTTAATATAAGAATGCATTGGAAATGCTAATTCAGGAAACATTTTTGACTTCAAACTTCAAAATTAAAGTGATCTTTAAATCTACAATTACATAATTACCGTAATAGAACCAAATAGATTTATATGTTCCACTTTACAATAATTTAGTTAAATGTTGACATGTAATTCAGGTATAAATATTAAATATAATATAAGTTCAGTTTTAACGTAGCAAATTTTACAGCGATTGAAAATTTACTAATTATATCAGATAGGTTAGCTCGAAAAATAATATCGCGCCTCAGAAATAATTAAAATTAGGAAAAGTTTAGAAATATTTGTAAAATAAGTTTTTTTTTATTTACACTGTATTTAATTTTGATATTATCTCAAATACGTTCGGAATTGAAAAAAAAAGTTTGACAATGATATCCCCAAGTTCTGAAACGGCTTAAATTCCTGAAAATAATTAATTTAAAATACATTTTAAGCACAAAATGGCGATTTCATATCAAAGCCTATTTGCTACTTGTACAGCCGTAATAAAACCGTGATCTTAGGATGGCTCTGATTGAAACAATTCGTTCTATTCTAAATCCATTTGGTTTTAAGTACAACCTTTCTGAGTGCTCCTAGACCGATATAATGCCATTTGCTATTAAGTAAAACGATTTAGCTTGTTGAATATCTAGCTTGTATGTTTGTATATATATTTGCAATCGTAGGTAAATCTTGCTTCTGACCTTTACCATGCTTTTATACTATTTACAAGGCTAATAGTACCTATATGCATTGTTCGTACGAAGAATTTTTTACTAATTTGAATTCATACATTTCGGGGAATTTTTAAAATTTTAATTTATAAAGGCAAAATAAATTTGTTTGACTTTAATTTAGTTGCTAATAAAATCGTTCGCTCTTTTTAAATCTATTTGATATCAGTTAAAACCGCTCTAAGTCTATTGAGACTCAAGTAATGTTACTTGCTCTTGCATAAATCTATTTAGTTTTATATGTATCCGCAATGAAACTTATTTCGACCTGTCGATTTCTTCTTGACGTTTAACCGTTTATAATCTAATTTATAATCTATCATCCCAAAGCTGTGTCGTCTCTTTAAAGCAAGGTCATCACTTAACCATTCCCGTTTTTTTAATGGAGCATTAATTTCTGATTCACCGTCACTAAGAATTTAAATAAATAATATCTTTTCTGTTGCCAACGAAGCATAGAAATATCTTGGATTTCTTAAAAGGTGTAAGAAATATTTCGCTCCGTCAAATCTAGCGCTACCAATCTTATATCAGACCTAGAAAGGAATACAATATTCCTGCATATCACATGACGAAGACACTTGGAAAGACGTACTAGATTTATATGGCATTTGACTAAGTCTCTTAATCTTAAAATGATTTTGTGAAAGAATTTTAGCATTAAATTGTTACTTGGGTATAAATGTGTTTTGCATTTTTTAAGCAAGCAAACGCTACTCTCTGTTCGTCGACATCGACTCGTACTCCTGAGACTTCAGTTCACACCCTAAAAGTTATTTCTCGATAGCGTCAGTCTCTACTGAGACTTCCACTATCTCTTTTTTGGTATATTTAAGTTAGCACCTCCTTTCCAACGAACAATTTTTCTTCATTTGTGTTCCCACGAGTTGCGAAGAAATGAGAGTCGCCCGTGCAGAGATTACCACGAGAAGGTTAAATTAAAACTCATGATTGTGTGGTATTCAGAGATCGAATACTAGCGACTAAGATCCCGTAGCCACGCAGCTTGAGTTTGAATCAGATTTTAGCCCACCGGACAGTGGTTACCACCTCGCACTCCATGCAAGTACCTGATTCAAAGCTGACATCTTCTTCAATTACCACTGGACTGAAAGTATAACGGGATCCATCTCGGTATAATGTGAGATTATTAATTTCTCTTTTTTTTTATTTAAATAAATAAATTGATGCACTAAGTATAGTTCTATGGAGCAGAACCTCACGTTGAACGCTAATTTGACAAAAAAATAAAATAATTAAATCTATTAAGATGTCTATAAAGTGGTGCTTTCTAAGAAAATAAATGTACCATAGGATCTTGGGCATTAGTATTTACTGAGATTTACTTAGAGGCGTGGGCTTAACAGCATCTTCATCATCAACACCAGCAAAAAATTAGTACGCCCAATTTTCGCAATTGTATTGGGATTGCAAATTCGATGTTACTTTTACATGCAGAAGTAAACTTTCCCTGGTCTGATATTATAAGTAATTTTCAGAGTGCGCAGATGAAACTTACCGAGTACTCACAAGCACGATTTAATCTATTTTAGTTTTACGTAATTTTCCAATTGAAACATCTTTAAATTTTTATATCGCTTTCTAATCTTAGCTATTTTACTTGCAGTACGAAATACAAGTTTTTATATGCATATTACAATTTTTTTTTATATAATGAAGGAAGTAAGTAACACTAGTGGCCAACTCCTTAAATTTACTGAAGTTAATATCCTCTTCATCATTGATGGTTATCCGAACACAGCTTTGACTATTCTTTATTCTTAGATTTTGGTTATACGTTATTTATTGCGTTAAAGTCAGTTAGGTTCATGCAGAGCCTCAAAGAACTACTTGCGCTTTCAACGATACAAAGTTTAATTCTTCTTCTTAAGATATCCCAAATTAAGTGTTAGAAATGCGGCTGCATATGTATTGCCTCCTCACAACGTCTTACGCATTATAATATCACAAATTTGTAGAAAAGCATAAATAAACCTCCTTTGATGGAAGTCCGACCCTCCTATTCGTATCAAGTCGCAAAAGAGCAAGAAATGTTTACTAGGTCTTCAAATGAAAATTCAATTAAAAATCATTTGAACTTGAAAATACTCTCAAAAGTATCTTATACCTTCCCCCATGAAATACTGTTAAATTGTTGAAGTGGAGACATATAGCATTTTTGCTAGAACTTTCAAGTGAAAACATACAGCTAAAAATATAATGTTTGTCAACAAGAAAACAAAGTGTAGGACCTTTACATTTCGTCTCCCAGGAATAAGCCAAAAAAAGCTCTTAAACGGACTTTTGGTTTGCATCACTGAAAATATTAAGACGGAATAGGGATCATGTTCTAATTTCGTGAGTTCTAATCACTTCCATGTTAAAGATCTGTTTTTTTTTTAATATTGACATTAAAAGTTACTAACAAGTTACAAGTTATTAACAAAAATTTCGCTATTCGAAATTCAGTTTTAATTCACTACAAATCCCTCAAAGAGTGCTGTTAGTTTAGGAACTACGAATCCTAACAGAACAAACAACCAATTAACATATTTCCTTTGTACCTTGGAAAGACAGATATTAATTTGTTTTTCAGTGAAATCCTAATGAACCTATCAATCTCGACTAATTGAAAAGGACACCTAATTAATGACAGTATTGTTCTACTTTTGAAAATAGGTTTTCGTTGCGCCTTTTACGTGACTTTCGAGGAGTATTTGGGGTTTTCCACAGTTTCGGAAATGTACTTGAAAGCATCGAAGAAAATGTATCAATAAAAAAAAAATCTATTACAAAATTATAAATTTTAAACATGATGAATGAATGGATGTTATAGAAGATTTAATTGCATATAAAAAAAATGAGATTTTACAACTTATTTTAAATAATCGAGTAGTACCCTTAAGCGGACAGTGACGTCAAAATATGTCATGTATTATACTGCAAGATACGATGAGAATTCACATCGAAATTTTGGAACTTAAAAGAACTAAAAAGCATATTACGTCCAGATTTTAATGTTATGAGAAGAGCCGAAAATGATGTGTCCCTTCAGAAAATATGAATGTCCCTATAGAAGTATTTAAGGTCGAGATTTTTTTTTTCATGGTCATGTCTCGACAAAATACTTCCCGTAGGTATCCCCATGATATGATATACCATCATAGGTGCATTTGAATCACAACTGTTCTGCTGTAAGTGTCCGAGAAGGCAGCCTTTTTATAGCTGTCTTAAAAGTTTACATAAAAAATGAAAGCACTTGGTGAGTTAGTGAATTTTAAACTTTGTGAACAATAATTGTATTAACACTTAACGTATAGGAAGGGATTAGCAAATTGACAGGTTGAACGGGTGCTAGATAGGGCGTTGAAACTCTGTCGGAAATCCGGAAATATTTCTTATATTCTCAAATCTGAACCTAAACCATTTAGCGGACTTAGTGATGTAAATCCTGCTTTTGTATCTGAAAATAGCTGGTAAGATAACAAGGACTACGACGAAGAAAACGTGAAGGGCCGTGAAAATTTCAGTTGTTCTTTGTGAAAGTGTAGGTGATGTAGGTGATGCATAATAATAATTATAATTTATTTGGCAATGTACCCAAGATTAAAAGATTTTATTACAGTACTAATATCAAGAGGAGGAGAACAAAAGAAAGAAAAAGCTAAAAGTATATAATAATAATAACAAAACTAAAAACTTAAAAATATACAAACTAAGTACTAAAAAATAATGGAGATAGTAGTCCAATTAATTTATTTAGTAGATGCGTGCACCATTCTCCCTCAAAAATTTAAATTATTAATTAAGCTTGAAAAAGCTTTGCTGGAGCCTTCGCCTTGTATATTACTTGGAAGAGAATTCCACTTACGAGCAGCCTGGACAAAGTAAGAACGCTCACCATCACCATACTGTGAGATGTGCCTTGGAATAAGAAGCTGAGGATTTCTGGTAGAATGCAAGAACTGCAGTTTCTCATATAAGTAAGCTGGGCTTTTATGAATTATTAATTTTTGTAAGGAAATAAGTTGATGTCTAGCTAGATATGTCTCAAGGGATGTACCCAGGATCGATGATATATACGCTGATATGTGAGCGCTTCGAGGGAGCTTGTAAATGTATCGAGTAACATCATTGAACGCAACTTTCAGTTTCCTTTGACAAACAGAATCAAGTTTGCCGAATATTAAAATGCCATATGTAAAATGTGGTACAATTACTGACTTAGCCAACTTCAGTTGAAAATCCACTGACATGGAGCTTGAGCGAATCCACAATTCCCGCAGAGCACCATATACCTTTTTCATCGTTTCCGCAATATAGGCGCAGCAGCTGAACTTGAAATTAATTTTGATTCCCAAATTTTTGACTGAGTCAACACAATCCAAGACTGTGTTGTTCAATACCACAGGGGGAATCTCGGATTTCTCTAATGCACGCCTAAGTATAAATTGCTAAGCAGTTTGATTTGAACGGTTTCAGTGACACCTCATTAACTGCAGACCACTTATGTAGGTACTGCAGATCCTCATTCATCCGATAGACACAATCCTCCATTAGTCCTATAGGTCTACTAAGGTACATCTGTACATCATTAGCATATAAATGAATAGAGCAATTTTTAATAGCACTTGGTAGTTCATTTATGTACACGCTAAATAAAAGTGGACCAATAATTGATCCTTGAGGAACACCTGAGGACAGATACGCCGGATTAGAGAGAGTTATAGAGTACCTATTCTGAAGAGTGAAAGTTAATACAACAGTTTGCTCTAGATTTTAAGTTTGGTAAAACAAATATGGGAAATTGAGCTTACATTGAAGGGAATGCTACTCGAAGAAAAGTTTTTGAAATACTACTTACAGTCGATTTACGTACTTACTATATGTTGATAGATTCAACCAAGGAATATGCCAGGAAATTATGTAGTATACAGATAGACCAAAATTTAGATGGTCAATATATGTAGAGCTCTGAAAATTAAAAACTTTCTCAGATCTTTTGTATCAAAATTCAGTTTTTGGCAAAACAATATCTAGTAGACGTTTTGAATAAGCTATTCGATGTTTCAGTGTACGTATTAGTATGGAAAAAATAAACGTAAGAAGCTAAGAATAATAATTAGCTAACAAAGTTACTCTGCCAAAACTTTAGAAGTATTTATTTGTCTCTGAATGAGTCCTTATTGCTGTTCAAAGGTGGCCATTATTTTAAACAATATATATCCAGTAGAAGGATACGATACGAAATAAAGTTTTTTTTTTTAATTTGCGAGCCTGCTGGATACGTACTTAATGTTTATTATCAAAAAAAAAACTGTAGACATTGAAGATGGACAGAATGCTTCTTCTCTAAAATTTATAAATTAGTGATAAAATTAATGAATCCATATTTATCTCTTTTTAGTATAGTGGTAAGCATACTTATCACTTATGTGTTGTGGTAGAGTTTTCTATTCGTTACCTGGTATATTTCCAAGAATATTACACTTTGACTCTCTACGTTTTGCTGCATTTTTATAAAATAGTCGGATAGGATAGAGCGCAATATTCATTTAGTGTGAGATAAAAATTGTAGTGGTAAATATACTTACTTTTACATTCCTTGCTTACACAGGGGAACACTATAGGAATGGTTATTGATGAAAACGCCCACGATACTATATTTGATGTATTTCACTTTAATTCATTTCTTAACTATACTTAGTCTAAGTACAAAGGTAACTAGTGTACTATTTGGAAGTTGGATCGAGACTGACTCGACTTAAGAGAAGAAGATGTTGGCCGAACTATATACATGTATAGTATATATATATGTACATACATTTGAATATATTATTTGCAATGCGTTCGTACACAACACTTTCCTCCCTTTAGAATATCTTAACTATAATTAATCTTCAATACCCTTTAACTCAGGGTTCTTATTTTTTCCTTCTGACTCTTAATTTTTCAACAGATTCATACCTTGGTGGTGGAACACTTCTATTAGATCTAACTGGCTTGTTACAATATTCATTATTATTTTGACTTGGAAGATCAACATTAGATTCAGCAATTACTACATGTTTATCCCTCTGTAGACTACCCTTAATCTCTGAAATTTCTTCTTTTTCAAAATCATTTTTTACGGTTTTAGTAACTATTCTCATTGAAGGATGATATTTGTCTTCTAGCGTTGATCTTCTAATTTGATTTTCGTGCACATATCGTACATTATTGTATACGTTTATTAAATATGTTTTCGGACTAATACATTTCAAAATTCTTGCAGGTGTCCAGTTAACATTACTTTTAAAATGAACTCTATACATAACTTTCTCTCCCTCTTTAAAATGATTTTTATTACAAATTATTTTATTATTTGTTTTATAAATATTAATATGCTGTTTCTTTTTTACTAAATTTTGTTTAATTTTAGTATTTTTATTCTTTAAGCTATTGTCTAAAACATTATTTGGTTTGTAAGAAAAAATTATCTCAGCTGGTGTTTTATTTGTTGACATGCTTGGTGTATTGTTTATGTTAAAAATAATTTTGTTAATTTCTTGTTGTAAAGACTGATTACTGTTATTATCAATACACATTTTTTTTAATTTTGATTTAATGGTTTGGACATAACGTTCTGCTTGACCGTTCGACGAAGGGTGATAAGGTGGAGTTTTTGTACATTTTATGGCTGACTTTTCACAATACTTTTTAAATTCATAGCTGTTGTATGGTGGACCATTATCCGAAACGATTTCTTCTGGCAAGCCAAAAAATTTAAAAAAATTATCTAAGACTGCCGTTAACTTACTAGCAGTTGTAGAATTCATTGATACAATATCGCAATACTTACTATATGAATCAACCAAAATTGAAAAATGTAAATTTTTCCAATAAAAAAAATCTAAATGAATACGTTGGAATGGTTTTTTTGTTACTGGCCAACAATTGGTTATTATTTCCTTAGGAATATTTCGTGTTTGCTGACAAGCAAGACAAGAATTAATAAAGTTTTCTATATCCTTTGATAAAGATGGCCACCAAACATACGTGCGTGCCATCATTTTCATTTTTACAATTCCCACATGGGTTTCATGAAACTGGCTTAATATAATATTTCGAAGAGCTGTGGGAATAACAATTCTGTTTTCAAGATAAAGGCAATCATTTTCGACGGATAATGAATTTCGTTTTTGGAAGAATGTTTGCAACTTCGGATCTTTATTATAAAGCCAATTTTTAGATAAACATTTAATAACACTTCTCAGGATGATATCCTGTCTAGTTTCCTTCTTTATCAATTCCAAATTTACTGGTAAATTTTTTTCAAATTTAAAATAATTAATATTAGATGTTCCCTCAATATTACTACTGTCATTTAAAGGCAATCGCGAAAGAGCATCTGCGTGTGCTAAATTTTTGCCTTTCCGGTATTGAATTTCATAATTATACATTGATAGTGTGACTGACCAGCGCTGTAATCGATTTAATGCTATTGAAGGGTTTCCTTTATTAGGATTTAAAATTTCTTTAAGGGCCTGATGGTCAGTGCGAAGAATAAACTTGTTAACTCCATATAAATATTTATGGAATCGATCCATTGCGAACATAATTGCTAATGCTTCTTTGTGCAATTGAGAATATCTCCTCTCTGATGCATTTAATGTACTTGAAGCGAACATCACAGGTTTTTCGACCCCATTGACAATGTGAGCTAAAACCGCTCCTAGCCCATAATCCGAGGCATCTGTACTGACTACAATTGGTTTTCTTGGATCGTAATACTCGATAACGTTTTGATTTATTAAAAGATTTTTAGAATTATGAAAACATTCACGACTTTCAGTTGTCCATTGTACTAATGTTTTAGGACTTTGACTAATGCTATGCAACATTTTGTATAGTGGCTGCATTTTTTGAGATAAATTTGGTAGCAAACGACAGTAAAAATTCATTAATCCCAAATAGGATTGTAGCTGCTGGACTGTCAAAGGTAACGGAGCGTTTAAAATAGCAGAAACTTTCTTTTTATTTGGTTCTATACCGCGAGACGACAATACGTGACCCAGATACTCTACTTGTTCCACTAAAAATTTACTTTTATTTAGATTTATGCGAATTTTTCTTTCATTTAACCGAGATAAAACTTGAAATAGTTTCTTTTTGCACCCTTCATATGTCATATCTGCACATAGAATATCGTCAAGGTAACAAATTGTTTGATCGATACCCATTAACGTTTGATCCATCACTGACTGGAAGATACCAGGTGCACTATGAATACCGAAACATAATCTCTTATATCTAAACAACCCGATATGCGTATTTATCGTTAACAATTCACGAGAATTTTCATTAACCTCCATTTGAGTATACGCGTTTTCTAAGTCAATAACACAAAAATATTTACTTGGACCAATGCGAGCGAAACAATCTTCTAATGTCGGAAGAGGGTAATGCTGATATTTTAAGCTTTTGTTAACCGCCACTTTTGCGTCCATACAAATACGCAGCTCACCATTGGATTTGGGAACAATTACTATCGGACTTGCCCAACGACTATACGAAGTTTTTTCTAAAATACCTTTCTCAAGTAATCTATTTAATTCTTTTTCCACATTATTACGAATCGGATAAGGTACAGCATATGCAGCATGAAAAACTGGAACAACATTTTCTTTCAGCACCAGGTCTGCTTTAAAACCTACGATCGAACTGTCAGCCGAACCGTTTACTGCATTCGGAAATTTTTTATTTATTTCCTTAATCAATTCATTATGTGTACTATAATTTTCACAAACAAAACTTAGCTTATGCGGTAACTTACTTGTTAATTCCTCTCTCCAATTTTTTAACAATACATCTAGCCAGTCTCTGCCTAAAAGAGGCTTGAATGGCTTACCCGCCTGAATGACAAACATTTCCAACTGATGACTGAGATTATCAAACACCACACTGACGATAATTTTTCCTTTTACAACAACTCTTTCACCTGTAATTGTATTAAAATTTGGGTTAATTTTTTCTAAAGGAATATTAGAAAAATTCTTATAATACTCAGCTACGGATAACATTGATGCACAGGCTCCAGTGTCTACCTCCATAGAAAATTCTTTGCCCTCTACTTCCAATAAGATCTCTGCTGGCTCATTTCCGCTCCAAATGTTTTTTATACCACGACTCCCTGACACATGATTTACAGATCTGGACTGGTTGGCCCCTTGCTTACAAACATTTGACGTATGACCACGTTTTCCGCAAGAGTAACATTTCCAAGCCACAGCTGGACACTTCGTGGCATTATGAGCTTTTCCACAACGATAACACAACTTGTATAATCCTTTAGATGACTTTTCATGGTTACAACTATTTGTTTCTGGATTGTTTGACTTGCTTGATTGTCCATACCTATGTGAATTACGATTTGTTGACAATTTCTGTAATGACTGTGACTGTCGGACTCCAACATGTTTGTCGTAAGAGCTTTTTTGCTGAGAACTTTGAGTTGAACTTTTGCGCACAAAATTAACAGCTTCATATGCATTACCTTTTGGATTAATGAAATTTGCTTCGCGTTGCGCCATTTCTAGGTTAAGAGCAGTTTCACAACAATTTTCAAATGTACTTAATTCCTTGCTTAGAAGTGCTTGAGTCACTCTTTCATTATTAATGCCCGCAATAAACTTATCAATGAGCGCTTCATTAAGGAATTTATCAAATTCACAAGTCGATGCCAATTGCTTTAAACGCATAATAAACTCGGTTAAACTCTCACCTTCACATTGAAATGCTTTCCAAAATTTATACCGCTCGGATCTTTTATTAATTTTCGGTATATAGTGATCTCGCATCAACTTTAATATTTCACTAATAGGTTTTTCCGATGGTTTCACTGGGTCTGTAAGTGCCTTCAAATCTTTATAGGCATCATTTCCCATTAGTGTTATGAAAAGGGGGACTTTGTTTTCTTCTTTTGTACCATTAACATTAAAAAATTGCACTAGCCGATCTTCGTATGCAGCAAAGTCACACCCGGGTACAAACGGTTCCAAATTCCCAATCAGCGGCATTTTTTTTGTCTCGATCTCATTCGCTTTGTCTCCTGACGAATCTATTTCTCCCGTTACCTCGCTATTTATTGATTCAATTTTTTCAATTTTTTCCGATTTACCGAAATTTAAGTTTTCTGTCGTTTTATCTGCCGGTACACTACACAAATCTGATGTCTTCTTAGACATGTACAATAATTTTTTTTTTTTTTTTTTTTTTTTTATTTATGCGGTATCACACACACGTGGTATCCCATCCTCGTCGCCACTTTTACATTCCTTGCTTACACAGGGGAACACTATAGGAATGGTTATTGATGAAAACGCCCACGATACTATATTTGATGTATTTCACTTTAATTCATTTCTTAACTATACTTAGTCTAAGTACAAAGGTAACTAGTGTACTATTTGGAAGTTGGATCGAGACTGACTCGACTTAAGAGAAGAAGATGTTGGCCGAACTATATACATGTATAGTATATATATATGTACATACATTTGAATATATTATTTGCAATGCGTTCGTACACAACACTTACTACTAACGAAATATTTTTTTTTATGTTTTGACTTGTGTCGTGACTAATAATACAGTATTATACTTATTTCACAATATTTATTTTGTTAGTAAAAGCATAAGTTTCTTTCAATTACAATTTTACTTGGGTCATACCTAGTATTTTTAAACAAATGTGATTTTTGAATTTAATTTTGAAGGCCTGGGAAAAGCTAATATTGCTTATAAAATTCTCCTTTGATTTCACACTTGTATATGTAATACCACATTGATGTAAGAGTTAGTAAGAAATGAGTACAATTTACCGTTAACTTGTTGCACATAGGTACACAGTAAAATTTTTTTTTGGGAATTCAGAACGATAAATGTTGGCATAAAGTTTGCCAACATTTATCATAGTAATATTGTTCTCCCATGTAAAGTCACACACCAGAAAGGTAAGCGTTAAAAACTGAATGTAAAATTGCAAAGAAGTTGTGTGACTGCTAGTTGTGTAGGTAATTTTACACATATATTTTGTAAATTTACTATTTGAGATAGTAATTTGTACAGTTGCTATCTGTAAAAAACTATGTAAGGTGAGGTTGTGTCATTAACTACTAGTTCTGTAGGAAATTTTGCAAAAATAATGTGTACATCTAAATTGATTAATAGTTACGTTGGTAATTTGCCAGATAAGCTTTTCAAAATTACTCCCTTAGACAAAAACTTTAAATATTAGGGTAATATTAAATTTCAAAAGAGGTATGAGCCGCTCACTGCACAAATCGATAAAATCCATAATAGAAAAGGTAGGAAACATTGATACATTTTTATGAAAAAAAAATTGTTTTTATTCAGTGGAATATGTTTCTTTTACAAGAAATTTATAAAATGTAGAAATGTTTCCTACCTTTCCTTTTATGGAGTTAATCGATTTGTGCAGTGAGCGACTCATTATATATATTAGTAGACTTGTGAAAGTATGAGCATCCGAATTGCCTTAAAGGACGAAGATTCAGTTTTAATTATAACTCCGAAAGATGAAGATTAATTAAAAGTTTACCCCGTAAATGTGGACCTCCAGTAATATTTTTAATAAATTTGACCACAGATGAATAAGGACTTATTATGTCATGTACAGTGATTACTAGCACCGTAAGCAATGTTGGAATTTATGTAACCTGCCTAACGGTCATGAAAAAAAGGCTTTTAACGCCCACCGACCCATATTACGTATATTTACTTATTTGTGGTAACAGAATAAAATTACAGGTAAGTGGTAGGCCAATCCTCATAGGGACTCTAGAAACTGTCTTTTGAGTATTATACCTTATTCCGGGCTGATGTTTAGTTTACAAATATTCTGTCTGTCTGTCCAGAAATTTTCAACAGAGCACTGATATGGTCGGAACAATGTATGAATTATAGAGATTTGCAGAACTATAAAAATTTTGAGACAATGTTGTACAAAAGCCTCTAGGCAAACAAATTCCACAAGAAAATGACTGGATATTTAACAAAACAAGTAAAAAAGCTAGAAATGGTCTAAGACCAATTCTTATGATATCATAGATGAATGCTCGTATGTAATTTTGTACGGTCACCTGTCTGTGCAAGTATGATTTTTGAAGTGGTTTTTCGCATATATTTCTAAAACCGCCGATTTCTAATTTGTCTACTTAAATAGTTATTATGGTAAACAAGCTTTGCAGTAATATTAACAGGTCCTGTGTTTACTTCTCCCTTATCGTTAATTATACCGAGGCTTTTCGGAAATCTTGACGAAGCATCTTCAGCAACTTGCCGCAATATTGGAAAATGTTCATATATAAAATGATAAAGGGCGCATGTCATCTATGACAAAATGAATGAAATCATTTAAATATTCACCAATTTGTTCTTCTCTTTCAAAAAGATTCGTTATATGTCTTGGCAACATTTTCAGTCAATTTTGTAGTTATTGAAAAGTATTTTACATTGTGAAAATCCAATTTGATTATCAGAAGATCTTGAAGATAATGGGCCACTTGATATAGACAAAGTGTCATTCGATGCAATACCGGGTAGAATATATGAACTTTGTTCATTGGTAGGAGATGATATATTGCAACTTGAGATAGCCAACGGAGATATTTGCGTACTTACACACAATATATCAAACCTATCATTTTTAGCAGATATTTATGGCTCAATATTTTTTGATGCAGACAGCCAGTGGAAATTTTCATCAAGTAGGAGGAATATTTTTCTGCTAAGAAGTTTAAAGTTTCAGAATCTTAAACTTATGTTCCGTCTTCTTCAAGTTCAAGCTTATATCCCGTAAGTCTCACGCTGTTTGCTAATTTCATTAAATTATTTAATTTATTTCATTCTTGTCCTACTTTTTATGATTACCATTTAGTATTACAGAAGTGAGATCAGCTTCGCAACAAAAAATTTTTTTTTTATTACTTGTGTAGCTCCAAACTTTTCATGCTTTCGTAGACATCTTAAAATTAATTTTAACAAGTAAAAAGCAAAAATTGGTCTAAGACCAATTCTCATGATACCCTAGATGAATGCCCGTATGAAATTTCGAATGGTCACCCATTTGAGCAATTTTGATTGTTGCAGTGGTTTTTCGCATATATTTTTAGAACGGTTCGTCAGACAAAAAATGATTATAACCAATTTTATAGGACTTCATATTCTGAAGAAGTTTTTAGTACAATAGAAATGTTATGGACTTATCGTTTTCACAGCATCCGTAAAAAATCTAAATTTTTATATGGCAACACCACGAAGGAGTTGCCCGATTTGTCTCATATTCGAACTTAATTTTACTTTTTTTTTTTTAAAGTCCGCGTGGAGAATTTCAGCTCTCTAAGTACACGTGTTCTAGAGTTATCGTGCGCACAGACGGACGGATGGACGGACGGACGGACAGACGGACATGCAAAAATCAGAATAAATTTTAATTTTATTCGTGGTTATCCAAGCCATTTTTCTCTACTAGCATTCTTTCTGTGCATTACAAACGGAATGACAAACTTATTATACCCTTTAGGTTTCATCTACGGTATAAAAATTGTTTACGGCTAGATATCGCTCTCGTTTAGTTAACCTAAAGTAAAAACTTAATGAATAAAAAGGTAGCTCTAAATTTTAAAACCATACGTCTTACCTTGTATAGTATTGGTTGGTGTAAAATGGCGTATGTGTTTGTAGATTATGAAACTCGAATTAAGAAACAGACCAAAAAAGTTGCTATATTAAGTACGGAATGCTGTGATGTAAAGCTGAGTACTTATATGCTATTGTTAATTTTATAAGTAGTTAAAGGAAAAGGGGATAATAAATTATAATGTTTTACAAGTACTGGATCTAAGGATAGGATATCCGCAATATATAAATCTTTAATATGATCAAATTCCATAATCTGTTCATGTCCATAAAATGCGATTTCTAAGTA
Organism: Dioctria rufipes; assembly: GCA_963924295.1. Taxonomy (NCBI): domain Eukaryota; kingdom Metazoa; phylum Arthropoda; class Insecta; order Diptera; family Asilidae; genus Dioctria; species Dioctria rufipes. Next base: position 82,829,259 of record OZ002740.1, on the reverse strand, counting down.
AGATGAACTAACAAGAATAAGGCAAATATTAATTGTAATGACCATATTTACTTCATTAACAAATACTGGAAGCAAAATTCCAGCATTATACTGTATTTCTCTGTATTTAGCAGACGTAGTTTGAAATTCGTAATTTGAAATTATTTGTACATCATAATTATGAACTATAATGCGTTCAATCTTGTCCGCAAAAACTAATTCAGAGTATCTTAACTCTATTGAGCTTTGAAATAGTTCATGTCTCTCAGCGAAAGTTTCAGTGATATTTTTGAAATACTGATGCTTGCTCTCGAATCTTAGAGTTGAAAATTTGCCCAAAGGCCCATATTTTCTTAATTAAGTCTGGATAGTGTTGCAGATAGTGGTATTTTCGTATTAAATTTACATCAGGAATTTTCTCTCTTCTGGATGCGAATATATTGGTTTATTAAAAATTCTAGTTTCAAAATTTTATTGAATCATGTAGCATACATATGGTGAAACAATCTGACAAATTTCTAATAGATTTAAAAGGGATTTCCAAATATCGTCATTGCAGACAAACAATTAAACAAGCAATTAAACACAATTAACGGAAATACTATTAGAAATGTAAAATTTTGGTGAGCATGTCCCTGTAAACGTTTCATTTTTTTGGTTAGAATTAATGTAACGAGTGCATTGGTTTAAAAAATCATAAGAAAAGAACCCTTTTCCAATAAAGTAGTAAAGACATAAGTCAACCGATATAACACCTTCGTAAAGATCATGTGCGATACATGGCAGTAAGCCTGGATTGCAAACATTAAAATGATTAAGTTCGTTAAAGACAGAATTAAACTTTATTCCTCTGTAATCACAGAGCTTTAACTCATTCTTTTCTTTTGCGTAACTATTATGATAACGATTTTGTATATTTATGCTTGAGAGGTTTTTGAAGTCATTAAGTGTTATATAGCAGTATCTATAAAACTATTGCGATGAAATGAAATTTTTTAAAAACACAAATTGCTATTATTGAGCCTTGAATATTTTAGCTGAGTGAATAAATTCCTCCAGTCTCAATAAATTTAAGATCAGCAATTAATTTTTCAAAAACGTTGTTGTAATCAAATGCTTTGCCATGTGATTACTTACAAAGTAGAACTAGTTGAATATTATCTACTTTAGATCTATTTTGAGATAAAAGATTTACTAGAATAAAATATACTACTAATATCTTATGTTTAGTTCTTGCCGATCCCAATGGATTAAATACTTCAAATAACTCCATATAAAGTATTACTTGTAATTTCTTGTCATTGAAAAACATATTATTTCGATAAGCTAGACCATCAGTGTAATTTACATACATATCGTTTTGAATCTGACTCTTTTCACTATATACTTGTTTCATTATGGTTTCATCTTTCATTAGTATTGATAAAGTTTGAAGCACAGGTACATAATAATAATAACAATTGATGTGCTTTTTGTTTTGACCTAAGAGTGTTTCAAGCGGATGCACAATATTTTCACTGTTCAAAAAAATTTATATCGTGTATAACTTGAACTGGTAAGCTCATGATGTTCTACATCGAACTCTGATAACACTTTTTCATTGATTTGTTTCACAATATTTTTATCTAGATTATATGATGTATATGTGACCGAAATGATCACATATTTTTGAAAACATTAAAACAATCGTGAAAAGGACATTTTATAGAGTGTTTACTATTCTTTAAACGCTTTAATATATGATGTACTATTAAAATATCGTTATTACAAGAAAATAGGCATTTATTTTCCTTATACTTGAATTGATCAAACTATTTTTGGCTACTGCAGATACTCTCACCATGTTTTCTGTAGTTATGTGATAGAAATGTAGGATACTTTAAAAAATATATCTCCGCACATATAACTCATGAACTTTCAACATTTTACAAGCCGATGAATTTGGAGTTATTTTTCTTAATCACATATATTTTTTTTTATAAAGCGCATACTAAATACTTATACATTATGTCAATTATAAAGAAAAAATCAGGGAAAGGTGTACCGCAATTTAGATTTTCCGTCTCTGCTTAGTATACCGCGTTGAACACAACAATAAAAACTGATCAGAAATCTGAAAGATATTCCTTAGTAATACTTTCCTCACCTGAATATACTAGAATAATATTATTTACCGAATTGTATAAATCGCCGCAATCTAAAATACTTGTTTTCAAAATAAATTAACTCTTTGCTGAGTAGAAACAAAACAAGCATGAGCACACAGCTAGACTCACCAAACGAATGGCAATAAATGATTTTAATTTATCCGGGTTCCCTTTGCATTCAATAAATAAAGCGAAACTGCAATCTTTTATGTAAAAATTCCACTTTTGTACAGAAATACTGTCTTATCGTGTAAAACTTTGGATTTTTTTTCCTGCATATGTTGCGAAAAACGTAAAAATACATGAAGACGCATGGAATACCGCATCAGTAAGTGTAGTAAGGACGCATAGAACAACGTTCAAATTTTGGTGGTGGGTATATAAAAATTTATTTAAATATATAAATATGAAAAATATGGAAAATGGGTCTTATTCACATTAAATGATACTTGGATATGGAATTTAATTAAGGTAATATATTACATTTGTTCAGAAAATGTTCACAGCAAAAACAAAAGCATAGATATACATTAGGTAAAGGTACTTTCACATCAACAACAAGAACCGAAAAATGTAAACCGAAAACATCAATGTTGTGTTTTTCTTAAAAATTTAAGTTATTTTATTTGCAAAATTTTTAGTTTATCCTATTTCCCATGATTTTATTAATCATTGGAGCCAAAAATCTTGTTTTAAAGTGAAATGCATTGAGTTCTTCAGTTTACATTTTTTCAGTTCTTGTTTTAAATATGAAAGTGCCTTAAGGGTGGCCCAAAAATGTATGGATTTGCAAAAGTGTTATAATGTTCATTTCAAATTTTGCAAAAAAAATCAAATTTTGCAAAAAAATTGCAAGTGCAAGCTTTTTTTCATCTGTATCCAGGCTATTCTCCTGGAGCAGCATGACGAAACGTTGTATGGCAGGTGGGGCACCACTTGTCCAGCGCCGTAAGTCGCTTAGTCTAGCCACCGCAGTACTTTAGTGAGATATTAGAGAAGTTTCCTCTTAAAGCGGTGTGGATGATGTGTTTATTGTGTTTTGTGTTTGTATTCTATTTCTGTTATTGTTCGTTTTGTGGTGCTTGTCTTGTCCTGTCTGTGTCCCATTCTTTTGAGGGGTTTTTTACATCTTCTTATATGTATGTATATCTGTTCCGCGTAGCGGGACAGGTCGCTGTTCTGCGTAGCAGGACAGTGCATTGTGCTATCAAATGATAGTATGTATTTAAATGCGTGCTCCGCATCACGTCATGGTTAAACAAAAAATATATCAGGGGTTTCAGATTTTTAATGGGATGCCGTGTAGGCTCCTGTTCGGCTATACTTAACAAGTTTCGTCCCCGCCACGGGACTCATCAGAAGTTTTCCTATGCTTAAAACGTTTAGTTTGTATATTATGTGCGTTTTCTTGCACAATATGTTTGTTAACTAATCTTTTATTTTTCAGGTGCCTTATGATTATTTTGGCTATATTATATAACACACGTACCGATTACATGATTTCTGCGACTTCACGCTGCAAGGACATTCTTGTGATTGCATGTGTTGGCTGCAGGTACGCACATGTATTCATTGTTTTCTCTTGGTGGGGGTCTCTTTCTGCGCGTTTCTCCCAACAAGGCTCTAGCCCTAGTTTACTTTTCATCTAAGGGGTCACTAGTAGTATTTGTTACCTACGTTTTTACCTTACTCTACATTGTAATCATACATATTGCCAATATCATCATCACCAATTTCACCATCGCCGCCACCATCACCACCACCAATACCATCATCACCACCACCATCACTATCATTACCACCATTATCATCATTGACACCACTATGTCAACAACAACAACAACGATACCATCAATGACAATGACACCCTTGGCAGCAACCACAATACAGACGGCAGTAACAACACCAGCAATATTAACATCAATAGCGGTAGCAACATCAAATGGCAATTGTATTGATATTGACTTAACCCCCTCGATAGTGGCGATAGCAATCAACAGTATTACTAACAGCAACTATCATTTTATTACCCTATTGCTCTATTTCACTGTTACACTATTCTAGTATTACACTATTATTTTTATTTCATAATTTTATCTTATGCTCTTCTTTTTCAGTGCATTTTCATCATTATGGTATGTAGTCATTAGTTCTTTATTTTATTTATATTTACTCTCTTCCTTGTTTTAGGTCATTATTTCTACTTTACTTTTTACTAATTTTACTAATCTTAATATTATTATCAACGTTTCTTGTTATCTAGATCTATCCTATTCTATCATCACCACCTATTAACGTAAGCTACACTCAGATCATCGTTAACTTCAATCTCATCATCGACCTCATCACCATTGCCACCATCATCATCGGCGCACCACCACAATCAGCATCACCATCGCCATCACCAACGCCGATATCATCATCACTACCATGATCACTATCATCGACACCATAGGTGTCAACAACAATGATGATACCCCCAATAACAATGGCACAAACCGCAGCAACCACAACATCAACGGCAGCAATGACAACAATCAACATGGTAGCAACATCACCAATGATAACATAACATCCTCTTTAATGGCTATATCATCAAAACATCACTAACATTAACGATCATTTCATTACACTATTTCTCTTTAACACTTTCATTATTTTCACTATTTTATATTTTGATGCTCTTCTTTTTCAGTGCCTTTATTCCTATGCTCTTTACTACTTCCACTATTATTTTTACTATTCTTACTGTCTCCTATTTTTATTTTTATTATTATTATTTTTATGCTCTTCTTTTTCAGTGCATGTCTTTTCTATCGGTTCTGTAGTAATATATATGATAATTTAATATAGTGTATCAATGTAATGTAATCAATATCCAGTATAATTTATTTAGTCAATATAAATAAATAAAATAAAACTCAAGTTTTTTCCCCCCATTCCCCCCTCCTCCTTTTCCAATTTTTTGTTCTTCTTCTTGGCCTCTTCTTTTCCTTTACTCCTTTATTATTTTTGGTTGTGAAAAAAACCTCATCTGTGTTTCAAGATTTATCTGGTGTTCCTCTCTGGTGTCCTCGTTCCATATTCTTCTTGTTTCCACTGTTGAATTTTACTCTCTTTTATATTATTTATTTATTTACTCTTTTATTCAATTTAATCCTTTGTGCCGTTGTGTTTATGTATGTATGTGTCGCAATTATTTGTTGATTCTAAAATATTTTATAAAATCGCTTAATCTATGACTCACCCCTTTCTCCTATTTTTCTGTGCCTATTCACCACTTTTTCATGTATGTGTGTGTGTTACACTTATATAGGTGAATTGCTTTTGCTACACTTTTCACTGTGGTTCTGTGTGCGTGTACACTGTTCTAATACTATTTATTTATTTTCACTTTTTCATTGTTTATTAGGTGTTATCACTTCAACTTTCACTTCACTAATGAGGTTTCATTGTAAGTATTTTTCGGAACAAGTATTTTTATTGCCTGACTATATTAACATTCTTAATTTTAAGCTTAATATATTTTTTTTTACAACATTGTGGGATTTGAATTGTAATTTACATGTACAAAGAGTAAAGAGTACATTTACCAAAGAACTAGGATATTAAATTAGTTTTGAGGGTTAAAATTATTATGTAACTTATGGTTTAAAATTAGTTGGAGTTTCTAAAAAAAAAATAGGCGAAAAAGTAGATATGATGTGATAGGTTTGGTTAAAGTAGTATGTATTTACATTATTATGATGGTGGGGTTTTGTTAAGGTTTTGATGATAGAAAGTGTCATCCGAGATATCAATTTTGGTTTTGTTGGGATTAGTTAAGTAATTAGTTTGAAGAGTAGGACCTATTGTGCGGGGTAATAGTGATAGTCTTGGGTGAGTACGAATTAGATAATTGTTTTGTTCGGATTATATATTGTTGAAAGAGGGAATAATTTTGGTTATCGATTTTGGTTTGGTTCAATGTGTTGGGCGATGTTGTATACTAGGTGGTTAACGTTATTATTAGCTTTGTGGTAGTATAGTAAGAGATCGCCCGCGGAGAAAAGACCACTTGTTATTAGCCACTTAAGGTGCAACGGGGGGTGATATTTGATGTTACTGAAAGGGTCATAGATTTTATTGATGGCTTGGATTAATGGGTTATCCAAATAGTTTAATTTATTTATATACTTAGTTCCTAGTTTAATGAGGAAGCGGTCGATTCTGTTAATTTTGGACGTACTGTAGAGTTTTTTATTGCTGATCCATTTATGTTGACCAGCTTTTCGTTTATAATTTATGCAGTCTCTGAGGATTTTTCGTTCAAATACTCTTAATTTTTACATTTGGGCCGAGCTTATGCTGTGCCAAATGGGGAATGCATAGGCCATGATTGGTCTAATCATCTGTTTATGTAGAACAGTTTTTAACTTGGTGGAGAGTTTGGAGTTGGGTTTAAAAGCTCCTTTCAGAGCCCAGTAACAGTTTGTAGCCTTCTTCATTATGTAGTTGATGTGTTTATAGAAAAATAAATCGTCAGTGAATAGCACACCTAAGTATTTTATTTGATTTTTAACCGGAATTTCATAATTATTCATCTTAAGGTGAAAGCTATCAAGGCCAGACCACGCATTAGGAGGGGAATCCCTTCTCCTACCTTTAAATAAAATCGCCTCACACTTAGAGAATGATTTGATTTTAATTTTCCGTGTGTTATAGTATTTAAGGAGGGTTTTAAGGTATTTATTAATGCGTGCTTTCAGGATATGTTTTTTAAAACCAGAAGTATATATTAGGGTATCGTCTGCATAGCAGAGGATATTAACTTTCCTTTCATTATTACTAGGCTTGGGCATGTCTGCAGTATAAATATTGTATAGGATTGGAACCAGCAGAGAGCCTTGGGGTACTCCTGCCTTTATTTCGAACGCTTGTGAGATTGTATTCTCTATTTTGACAAAGAATGATCTGTTTGTCAAGTAATTATAGAGAATTCTACAAATTTGATCATGAAAACCAAATAAGTTTTTCATTTTATGAATGAGTCCCTCTATCCAGACTGTATCGAATGCCTTTTCTATATCTAGGGAGAACGCTAGGGTAGGTTTTTTGTTTTTAAGATTATGGCCTACTGATTCCATTAACACTGTTAGGGCATGTGTAGTTGAGTGTTGGGGCAAGAATCCGAATTGAAAGTTTGCTATTACTCTGATGTCCTCGCAGTGTAATCTAATTTTGTCGAGGAGAAAAGCTTCATAGACTTTACTGATACATGACAATAGTGAAATCGGTCTATAGCTGGAGATGAGATTGGATGATTTATTAGCTTTTAGTATGGGTACAATGGTGGCTTGTTTCCATTTTTTTGGATAGTAGCCTGAGTTTAAAAGATGATTAAATAGTAGAGCCAAGAAGGCAAAGAGACTAGGCGGAGATTTTTTGAGCATGTTATTAGATACTTTGTCGTGTCCGCTGTTTTTTTGTTATTACGGGATTTGATCAGGTCTTTCATTTGGCTAGGTGTGATGAAGGAGATGTGATTAATATTATTAGCCTGGAGGGTTATGCTACCTGTAATCTGAGGGTTGGGTTGTTGCTCAGGGGGAGGGTCAGAGAATCTATCATGCAATGGGAATGGACTGTTAGCTTCAAAATCTGCTTTGAAATCATTGGAAAATACTACTATTGGGTTTATTTTATTTTTATAGCTTGCTTTGATAGAGTTATTGATTTGGAAGCTAGTTGAGGCATTACCCATATAGAAGTTTGCTTTATGTATGTCGCAGAAGTATTGACCTAGAGCAGTTGCTTTCTTTTTATCATCAGAAACTACCTCAGAGTTACCTGTTGATTGCACCGGGGGGATATTGTTGTTTCTTAAGAGCCCCATGTATCTTTTCACTGTTTTGAAGGAGTTGTTATCAAGTTTAATACCAGCGAGTTTTTTATGCCAGTAATTAGTATAATGGATTTTGATGGAGTCTTTGATAATTTTTTCTAGACAGTTGATTTGTGATTTGAGTAAATGATGAATGGGATTGTATTGCAGTCTAAACCATTTTCTTCTGAGTTTATTTTTTTGGTGAATAATATTAAGCAGAAGGGGAGGGGGAGGGATACAGGTGTTACTATTTAATGTAATTTTGGGTACACTTAGGTCAATGGCGGAATGTAGTAGGCTGTCCAGGTCATCAATGAGAGATATTCCGATCAATATGGGCTCTGAAGAGAGTCCAATTTGTGTTACCATTGTTAACGGAATGCGATCGAAATCCCTGATCGCTGAGCGAATAAGTATACAGTGTCCTGCAAAGCAGCCCATTATCGTGGTGGGGTACACGTGGCACGCTTTGGTCGTGCTGAGTTGAAATCTACAGATTATAGTAGTAATGAAGTGGCATTATAAGGATGCGCATGTCCGCGAACAAGAGCTAAAGTGCGACGTGGAACCCTACATAGGGCGCGTTAGTGGGTTTGCTGCTAAAAACGGACAACAAAGTCAGAAGTGGGATTCGAATTCAACAAGTTTCGTGGAATTCGGGATGTGCAGCTAAGTACCTACTAGTATAGAGAAAAGGAAAATGTAATCACGGGAATCGAGATGAGTGAATATATAAAAATAATGTTGCGCAATGTGTGTATGAATGGTGAAAGAATGGAAAGGATGGGGCTAAAAGAAAAAGGGTCATGCGCATATAATGATGACTCAGTGCATTTCGCGCATATAAGGATGACTCAGTGCATTGTGCGCATATAACAATGACTCAGTATATTTCTAAACGAGTCAACATGTAGTCGGGTGGTGTTCGTCAACTATACTCACGCAATTCTCGGAAGACTGGCGGTGCGGATGAAATTGTTGCATTTGTGTGAATGATTAGAACTGAATCGAAGAATGGAACTGATAGTTTTGTATGTGTAGTGACAGTAGGTGGTTGAGGTGTAAGTAAGGAACCAGAATTACAGGCGGAGCGTCCTTAGATAACGGGGTAGGAAGTAATCCCAATTGAGATGCGTGTTGAGATCACAATTCCATAAATACGGATCTTCCGCCGTTAAGTCGTTCTCTTGTTTTGTTTCTTATTCATTGCAATGTAGCTGGTTGGAGATACGGTGAGAGGTAATGGCAGATACCAGTCAGTGATAATAAGGTCCTCTTACTAGGGATGTAAATTGTTTGCGTGGGGCATACATGGGTGTGTGAATGAGAGATTTTGGATGGAGTGTGTATTTCCTTTGTTTTTTTTAGCACGCGATTCTCTTCACATAGGTTCAGAGGAGATGGAATGGGAATTCGTTTTTGTTTTTAAGTATATAAGTTGGAGTTTTGCCGGGCGATATTTTAGAAATATTTGCATCAATCGGATCATTACGTGTTCTTATCTTCAGTAGAAAGTATCTTTTATTGAATAGTGTGGTTTAGAGTGAAAAATAATTTAAGCAAAGGTGGTGAAGTGCTAGTAAATAAACTCAAAGAAAAGTTCTGAGTGGAAGTGGACAATCTAATTTAAGCAAAATGCCAAAAACGAGGAATAGAAGTGACGAGCAAAGTATAATACCGCGAGAGAATTCCTTGTTAAGCTCGGGAACAAATAATGGCGATCCAGAAATCCATCTAAGAATTGAGGAAATATCCAGCTTAATCCCTGAGTTTTCTCCTGGTATGGTAGGAAACCTCCCCGCGAGTCAGTGGTGTGATATAGTTGATGGAGTGCAGCAACTATATAAACTGTCCGACCAGAGAACAATGTTGTACGCCTCCTTAAGACTGAAGAACGCCGCAAGGTACTGGTATCAGACTGTACAACACGAAATATTCCAGTGGCCAACTTTGAAAAATCAACTCATCGAAGCGTTTCCATCTCCGATCGATGAGGCTAGCATACATATGCAGCTCATTGGGAGGAAACGTAGGGCAACAGAACCCGTGGAGTCCTACTTCTATGAAGTAGCATCATTGGCAAAGCGAGCTAAGCTAAGTGATATCACTACCATAAATTACATTATTACTGGGCTTAGTGATCGAAATTTGGTCACTATACTTACTGCAGCTAACTGCCAGACGTTAACAGAAGTATTGAAGCGGATAAAACTTTATGAGATTCTACAAGATCAGGAAATAAATAGAAATGTAGTGAGTTCTAAGAATAGCAAAACTCGCAAAACATTCGAGTTACACGACGTCACGGAAGAGAAATTGAATTGCCTCGGAGTAGATTTTCAGGAAAATGTTTCAATTGTGGCAAGATAGGTCATCGCTCTGTTGACTGCTACTCCCGAGGAAGAACAAAATCAGCGACAATAAATCCAGTGACGACTATTAACAAAACGTTTAAAAACGTACATATACTGCACAAAGAGAAGAACGAGTTATTTAAGACGGTAGAAATAGAGGGTAGGAAAATTCTCGCATTTATCGACCTAGGAAGCGAGTGTTGCACAATCCGAAAAAAAGATTGTGATGAAAATAAATGGTACTACAAAACAAACAATACAATTCTCACGGGTTTCGCAGGAGGTAGATGTTCCGCTATCGGAAGCGTACAGAAGAAATTATTTATAGGTGACGTCAACGCAACAGCTGAATTATTGGTGGTTCCTGATAAAGTACAGGATGTTCCTATTATCGTTGGACAAAGTTTTCTCGACCGGCCAGGAATACAAATAATCAAAAGTTTTGGACAACTTCAAATTCTGAACAATGCAATAGCCGAGAACGTGAACACCGATCAATCAACTGTAAATTTGATTACGGAGGAATCGCGCAATAATTTATGACTACCTATTCAAATAAATGATCTCAATATCGGCAGTGTTGATAATGATACGAAAATAATTTTGTTAAAATTAATTAACCAATTTCGGGAGTGCTTCGCTTTTAGTATTAAAGATCTCAAGGAAACAGATTTAGTCAACATGAAAATTGAATTGAAGGAGAACCATATCGTCAAATACAAACCGTATAGAGTTCCTTATCATCAACTAGAAGAACTAAAAACAATTATTAACGACTTGAAGGAAAACAAAATAATTGAGGATTCAACGTCTGAATATGCGAGCACGGCAATTTTAGTGCGAAAGAAAGACGGAACTTCAAGGATGTGCGTGGATTATCGGAAGTTGAATTTAATAACAAGAAGAGAATATTTTCCGACACCGAACATAGAAGAACAATTGAACGCAATGGTGGGTGGAAGCATTTTCTGTACTTTGGATTTAATGAGTGGCTACTACCAGGTGTCGATTGAACCAGAATTTAGACCATATACAGCATTTGTTACGACTGGTGGACACTATCAATTCCGGAGAATGCCCTTTGGGCTGACGAATTCCCCCGCAGTTTTCATGCGTCTGATGAACATAATCCTGCAACGGATAAACGACCCGCACGTTTATAATTATATGGATGATATTATAATCGTGACGAAAACAGTTCGGGAAGCTCTTGAAGTCTTAAAGAAGGTGTTTTCAGTACTAAAAGAAGCAAACTTGACACTAAATATGAAAAAGTGTTCATTCCTTGTAGATAGTGTCAGCTATCTTGGACATCGAATTGGCAAAGATGGCATTACACCGGGTGAACATAAAACAGAAGCAATAAGACAGTATCCTACACCGGGGAATATAAAGGAAGTGAGGCAATATCTTGGACTTGCGGGATATTTCCGCAGATTTGTTCCTTCTTACGCTAATGTCGCTGCACCTCTTCATTCGTTATTACGGAAGGATGTGGAGTTTAAATGGGACGAATCACAGCAAAGGGCTTTCGAAAGCCTTAAAAACTTTTTAACAAGTGGACCAATATTAACAATCTACGACCCTCATAAGAATCATGAAGTACATACCGACGCATGTGCAACAGGGATCGCTGGAACTCTGTTTCAAAGCGACAACGGGAGACAGAAAGCGGTCGCCTACTTCAGCCGTTCAACTAGTGACCCAGAGAAGAAATATCACAGCTATGAGCTCGAAGCTCTTGCGGTTGTAGAGACCCTAGAAAGATTTAGCTATTATCTTCTAGGAAAACAATTCGTTGTAGTTACCGATTGCAACTCTCTTAAACTAACTCAAGAAAAACGGAAACTCGTGCCAAGGATAGCTCGATGGTGGCTTCGCATTCAAGAGTTTGATTTCCAACTTCAATACCGTTCTGCGTCAAAAATAGCACACGTTGACGCCTTGAGCAGAGCAACAGTGATTGAACAACCATCAGTCGAGGAAGTAGCGGAGAAAGTCATGGTTGTGAATATGGTAGAATCTGATTGGGTTGCAGTCTTACAGCTTCAAGATGCAGAGCTTCAACAAATAAGGAACATTTTAGAAGGAACTTCGATTAATCGCGACAAGGTAAAACACTACAATAAAGAATACCAAATTAAAGGCGGGAGAATCTTCAAGAAGACAGAAGAAGGACTTCGATTCGCTGTGCCACATGGTATTCGTTGGCATATAATCATATCGGCACATAATGATAGCGGACATCCTGCGATAGATAGGACCATAGAATTAGTCAAGAAAACATACTGGTTCCCCAAAATGCGTGCAGTAGTGAGGAAATACGTTGAAAGCTGTTTAGAGTGCCTCTATAATAAACAATATAAAGATGAAAACAGAAGGGAAATGTTTGTTCGGGACATCGAATCAAGGCCTTTTCGCACTATACATATGGACCATCTTGGACCATACCCAAAAAGCTCAATGGGTAACAGCCACCTGATTGTTTTTATCGATTCTTTCACGAAGTTCATAGTCATTAAAGCGGTAAGAAACACCAGATCCCAATATGTCATACGAACATTGGAGGACATTTCGCAATATTTTGGACTTCCAGAACAAATAATCACAGATAGAGGAACATCGTTCACGTCCGAAGCTTTTGAAAACTTTTGCAAGGAGAATAGTATCACGCATATCTAAACTGCTGTACGAACACCGCGTGGGAACGGACAAATAGAAAGATATTTCCGAACGTTAAAGACAGCTATATCTAGTATGACAGAACGACAAGACGTGAAAGACTGGGATAAATCTCTAGCAGCCATACAGTGGAGCCTAAATAATCTCTCACATAGGATTACCAAAGTCAGTCCTCAAAAATTAGTACTCGGTTACGAACCAAAAAGTATAATAAAAAAATAAATTAACCTTTGCTCTACAGACAGATATTTCTGACGATGAGGATGAAATCCCCTTATCACAATTACGGACGAAAATCGCGGCCGAAATGAATGAAAAAAGAAAACGCCAAGCTGAAATCTTTAACACAGGGCGACAATTGCCCCAAAAATATAAGGTGGGGGATTTGGTGCTTATCAAATGCGAACACAAGTCTACGGGATTTCCACAAAAACACTTGCCAAAATACAAGGGGCCCTATATCGTGGAAGAAGCTCTAGACAGAGACCGGTATAAGATTACGGATCCACCTAATTACCAGGCGACAAGGAAGCCATTTGACTCAGTATATGCCGCCGATAAGATGCGACCTTGGTGTAGACTTCAAGACTTACAATTTGCTGACAACTATCTGGATAGCGATGTGTCAATTGAATTGACTTAGAATAGTACATAAATATAATAAGTATTGTTTCCTTTGTTCCATATTTAAAAAAAAAATGATGAATGAACTTATTTGTGTTAATAATAAACTCCTACATTTACAATAATCTGATTTGTTCTTATATACGAGCACTGTCCTTATCATTTATTTCCCTCTGTTATGAAAAAGACGATGCTATCTTAAATGTTGTTAAGGTTCTTTAATTGCCTCTAAGGCACAATTAACTGAAAAAAAATAAAAAAAAAATAAAAAAAATGGTTCAGGAGTACTGGCCAAATACATGATGTACATATGTGTTATCACTATGTCAAGTGGGGAGGACCCACAGGTATGTTGAGTATATGTGACCGCGAATGTAATGCTGTAAAGTGTGTATGTTGTAAGTATAGTGCATGAATTTTTTTATTTTGCGTATTGTATTAGTTGAGTAAATTAATAATTAGCAATTGGCCAATGAAGCTCTAACCATAATGCATGTGGTGGAAGTAACTGCAAGAACTAAAACATTATTACAGTAGTATTTAAAAATTGCACTCTTGTAAATGGAATGAATGTTTTGTATTGCTGAGGACAGCAATGCACAGGATGGCCGAATGTTAACGGAATGCGATCGAAATCCCTGATCGCTGAGCGAATCAGTATACAGTGTCCTGCAAAGCAGCCCATTATCGTGGTGGGGTACACGTGGCACGCTTTGGTCGTGCTGAGTTGAAATCTACAGATTATAGTAGTAATGAAGTGGCATTATAAGGATGCGCATGTCCGCGAACAAGAGCTAAAGTGCGACGTGGAACCCTACATAGGGCGCGTTAGTGGGTTTGCTGCTAAAAACGGACAACACCATAGTCAGGTATTTTTTTCTTTTCAGAAATGGCTGGATTGTTAATTAGCGAAATATTTAGCTCTACCGCCGCATGGTCTGAGGGGTAGTCTAAGATGGGGAGTTTACCGAAATTATTATGTTTTACAGTAATGTTGCTAGATATAATGAAGAAGTCTATCAGTGAGGGAGTACCAGGGTTGTTTCTTGTGTATCTGTTCGGGTATTCCAGGAGTAAGTTTCTGCTAATTCCGTTGTCTGTGTACCATCGGTGTAGGGAATTACCCGAATTATTTGTAGCGGCCTGATCGTTACCCCAGTACGGGTGGATAGCATTAAAGTCGCCCCCAGTAATATAGTAATCTGCCTTGATTTTATTAAAAAGTTCACTTATATCATCGGCTATGGCGCAGTTTCCGTTTCTATTATAGATCGATGTCACCGCAAGTGTTTTGTTGTTAGAGAGGCTAACAATAATTGTTGTAGTTTCGATGTATTTGAATTTTGTGGGATTCACGTATTGGACAAACTTAAGATTATCTTTTATTAATATGGCCGTACCTCCCCCGCCCTCAGAGGATCTATCGTTTCTGACGAGGTTATAGTTTTTATAACTAAAATTGTGAACTGTTTTTAACTTTGTTTCACTTAACAGTACAAAGTTTGGTCTATGTTTAGTTATGAAGGTGTTAAGTTGATGCCTTTTGTGTAGAGATATAAGAGAGTTTACATTTATGGCAATAAGCTTTAGATTATTAATTACGCTGTCCCCAGGTTGAGATGGGTTCATAGTGAACTATTAACTGTTAATTCTGTTAAGAATGACAATAATGCCATTCTTTTATTGTTCAGATCTGAAAGCCCTCTGTAATGTGGCAGGAAGTTATCTATTCTATGTAGACACTCGAATAAGTCCAAACCAAATATCATGTTGCATTCATCATTAAGAAATTGTGTCTCTTGTGGTTTTACGAGGGGCGCTTTGTCTCTCTTCAAAACCGAGGCATATGAGACGTTCTTTGTTGACAAGTTATTAAGTGTTTTATTACGAAAATTTAGTCTTTCTTGCTTTCTAGATAAAATTTCGAGGTATTTAGTACATTTTCTATAATTGGCGGGATGCCCTGATTGACCACAGTTAACACATGCAGGAAGTGGACCTTTTTCGATGCGCATTGTTCCATCCGCATTTTCTTCAACTCTTTCCAGAAGATTATTTAGGGGGGGGGAAGTGGACATTTGCCAGGACCATGTACATCTTTGCATTTAACGCAGCGGTATGCCATAGAGCAATTGGAGGCAACATGTCCGAAACGCTCACAGTTACGGCACTGAGTTATAGCTGTAGGCTTGAATTTGTGGAAATAGACACGTGCTCTAGGAAATAGTTAGTCTTAATTACTTCCGACAGGTCAGAACCATTTTTTGTTTGTAGAAGCCAAATAGGGTCCTTCATTCTGGGGTTGCTTTTAGAGAACAGGGAGACTTTTATAAGCTCGATGTTGGAAAAGACTCTTCTGAATTCAGAGGTAATATCGTGTTCATCATAGGATGAATGGAGAGATTTAAGCAGAAGACTACTAGGTTTTTCATTCTTTAGAGTGAAGCTGTAGTGGCTGATGCCCTCAGCTTTAAGTAGTTCTAGCGCTATTTTGAAGTGTTTCGGGTTTTTAACCAGTAGATGTACGGTGTTTTTATTTATTTTTTTTAATAAGAAGGATCTTTTGCTGATTGAGAGTTCGAGTTTATTAGAGAAGTCTTTTAGATCCCGATTATAAATTACTATGGGCGGAGGTTTAACCGATTTGGTTAGAATTATATCTGTTGTGTCGGCAGGAGAAGGCAAGTCGTCCATGCGCTCATCATCTGACTCAGAACAAAAGGTCCCGTCATCCCCCTCAGGGTTCAATAGATTAAATTGATTGTTGTTTTCTGGCCCAGTTGTTACTAAAGCTATTTTTTTTTTGGCTGTGAACTACGATTATGTGCTGTTTTTTTCTTGGAATAGCTTTTCTTATCCGTTTTTACCTTATCAACACCAAGACTATTACTATTGTCCGGATTTTTGTTTTTTTTTAGGTATATAGTGTTATAATCTATTTCCTTAATTAAATTATTATATTTTTTAAGTAATATATTGTAATTGTCTGACATTATCTTAAGTTGCTTACTATAAATATTATCTAAGTTACCAAATACCTTGTTACTGTTTACTAGGGTTAGGTCTTCCTTGGCGTTGGAGAATCCATTGGTGTCGAACGTATGACCGTCAGTATTATCTTCTGACCTAGGGAAGGCACTAGGGTTTAAGGGCATATTGTGGTTTGTGGGCCGAGGGACGGCACTAGGAGCTATATCCATTTTGTTTAAATGTTGCGTTTGTGCATTAGAGTTGACGTTTGACCTAGGGACGGCACCAGGTTTTAAAATCATGTTGTGGTCCATATTTTCCATAACTTGTATTTGTTCATTAGGGATATCATCTGACCTTGGGAGGGCACAAGGTTTTATGGGCAGGAGGGAGTCCGAAGGCCCAGGGACGGCACTGAGTTGGTCCTTCATCTTGACGTCAGAAATTTTTCTGGCAGATTTCTGTATTATTGCCTTTGTTTTTTGTTTTTTTTTTCTTTTTTCATACCGTTTGTTATTTCGGGGTTGTCGTTATGCTGAGTTTCATTATCACTAGTATGTAGCTTGTAATTATTATTATTGTTATTATTTTTTTTATTGTCTCTTCTTTTCTTGGTTTTAGTTTTGTCCAAAGAGGTTGATTTTCTTTTTTTTAAACTTTTAATTGGGGTAGAGCTCAGAGTTGAGGTATCACTACAGCTGTCAAACCTCCCTTCATCGGAGAAAGTGGTGAAGCTGTCGGTATCATCATCGTCTGACGGAGCTTCGGCCCTTGCTTTAGTTAGAGCCTCTAATATGTCCATACAGTGTATAGATTAGAAGGCTCATTACTAGATGTAGGTTGTCCTAATTTAGTTTATTTATTGTTTTTATTATTGTATTAAAATATTCTATTATTGTTGTTTTATTGTTCTATTTAAATAATTTTATTTGTTGCTTCTAGTACAATGAATACGATATAGTTGTCAGGAGCAACGGCAATCAACACGATATAGTTGTCCGGAGCAACGGAGCTACTTGAACCACTAGTTGTCAGGAGCAACGGCAATCAACACGATATAGTTGCCAGGAGCAACGGAGCTACTTGAACCACTAGTTGTCAGGAGCAACGGCAATCAACACGATATAGTTGTCAGGAGCAACGGAGCTACTTGAACCACTTCACTTGAAGGGTTCAAGTAGCAATTGTTTTTGTTGAGAATCACTCAATCACAATGGCTTTGAGATTTTGTTTTATTTGATTTTTTTTTCCGCAGCTGTCACTTTGTGAATATTTTTTCTTTTAATTGTTTTTTTTTTCACCATTAACCGCTCTGGTTAATTATAAGTCAAAGACTCAGTCACTAATTTATTTCACTTGATTTATTTTATCTTTTGTTTTTCTTTTTATAAAATTTTTATAAGTTTTTGTCTAACCGCACCGGTTCAAATTAAGTCAGTGACTGGCATGGTTTCATTGTGATGTGCGCTTCTATTTATGTGAAATTTGAAGTTTTTTCTTAGCTCAGATTCTCATCTGACCATGCCTCTTATCATTATTCAGCATGGCTTTCTTCTGTTGTGATAATCTTATATTGGTGTTGTCACCATTGCTGTAGTTGCTCACCCCCCCCCCTCTACCGCGCCCCTCCTCATCCCATGAAATCTCGAATTTAGTTCAGTTTTTATATAAACTTCTCTTTTTCTCTTTTCATTTATCTTTTTAATTAATCTCCCCCTCTCCTCGTGTTTGTATTTAGTCTCTATTTACATTGTTTTATGCTTCACTTGTTTACTCGGATTTTCTAGTGTGCTTCTATTTGGTATGCTATTTCTATTTTATCCCTAATTCATCACCTAATTTTCTTGTTGCTACATTAATTTTTGTTTCCCTTCTCTTTATCCCTCTGTTTTTCTTTTGTTATATCTTATTTCTATTATGTCTCTATTTCTATGTTCCTGCTTGGTACGGCACTTTGTGACCTTTGTTTTCTATATATAACCCTCCTTTCCCTTTTGTATTATTATTATTATTTTCTATCTGTCGTCCTTTCTTATTTGTAATTTCCCTCCTTAACCTTTTTCTTGTCTTATTTTCTTTTTTCTCTTATGCTAGGTATCCTATTTCCCCACTCCCTGTTATTCCTATCCTAGTTCTTGTTGGTCTATTTCTTAGTCTATCTATTTCTAGTCTATTTACGTTTATTTTTCTTTTCTGTTTCCGGTGTTTTGTCTATTTTTCCTACTTTTCCAATTATTCTGTTCCTGTCCTTATTCTATTCTTCTTATATTTGGTTTTCTATCACTCTATTCCCTGTTTTGTTTTGCTTACTGGTTTCTGCTCGTCTATTTTTAAGTATACTTCCTTGCTATACCTTTGCTTCTGTTGCTGGTGTTTTTTCTATTTTATTCTATCCTATTTTATTCTATACTATTATATTCTATTCTATTCTATTCGATTTTTTCTCTCTCTATCCTATTCTATTCTATTCTATTTTATTCCATTTTATTCAACCATCCTGTTCCTGTTTCTATTCTATGGTCCTTATATTAGGTTCCCTATTGTCCTCTTCCTTGTTTTGTTCTGCTACCTGTCCTCTTCTTCTTCTCTTTCCCTTTCTGTTCTACTCTTATTTGGATCTTTTATACCTCTTTTTTATGTTTTTTGTGTGGCTACTATCCTTGATTGCTCTCTATTGTCGGTGTATTTCCTTATGTAGTGAGTGCTTGTCTCTATGTCCCCCAGGTTTATTATTTTGCTTTCCTTAGTGCTATTATTACCTATATACGCAGCTATGTATTTAGCTGCTTTCATTCTATTTCTGATTTTGTCTATTATTTTAACCTCCTCATTGATTCTGTGCCCTGATTTTGTAATCCACATAGCACACAGAATACTGATATTAACTATAGCCCATAGTAAAAAAACAAGCTATTATTACTTCGATTGATAAAATCTATTCAAACTGGAAAATGACTGTCGTATACAATAGCAGAAAATGCTCTTTGAAAAAATTGATTTTATTAAAACAATTTGACTATCAAATTAAAAGTAAGGAGTATATCCAATTGCTTTCCACATTTAAATTTACTCACTATTTTTTATGTTTTTACGTACTTTTAAATGAATTTTACTATTGTCGGAAGTTAATAATCGAGGACGACCAAACTTTCAAGATTTTCTTTTGCTACTTAATACCGCGTTGCACACAACAATCAAAACTGAATAAAAATCTAGAAAAAATTCGCGGAAATGCTATTCTTCAGCGATGAATGAAGCTGAAAAGAAAAGAAAAAGAATTACTAAAAAATCAAATTAATTTAAACAAGCCAGGGAAATCGACTGGCATACCTTCCTCCCACGAAGAATTGGTACCTACGTTCCCACATGCATACATGAAATCATCTGAAATAAAAAGAAAATATGTATTAATTAAAGACATAAAGAATAAATTACCTTCAAATAAAAAAAACCAATTTGCATAAAAACGACAAATTTTCCAACTTCCCCCTGCAGAATGTAAACATAAATACATACATGCAAAACAACAACAACAACAACACGTTGAGAAATGGAAACTATGTCATAATTAGTTAAATTTCAATCTCTCTCACTTGAAATTTACACCAACTATGGAAAAAGAGTCACAGAACATATTAATCATAACAAAACACTTTCCCGCGAACAATTTCCAGGAAAATTACAGATAAATTTTCACATTTGACATTTGTCACAAGGGAAAACATTTCAGTCAAAAATCGAGTTATCAAAGGTTTTTAAAAAATAATAACTCAACCAAACCTAAGTTTATGAGTTATTGAAAAGATTTTTTTTACAAAAAATCCACTTCCCGCCAGGATTTTCCGTGAAAAACAACAAATGAAGGTCTCACCTGAGGACTGGTTAAGATGACATATGCGTAAACACACGAATTTTCTTACAAACTAAACACACACAGACACCAATTAATGCACAAAATACAATTTGAACAACTTACCTCTATGCACTGAGCGCACTTTTCACTGGAAAACGCACGGAAAGCTCGCGACCGCGAAACCGTCAAAACAAATTTATAAATACCGCGGAACTGTCAGAATTCATGTATTGCCAACATATGGCACATGAATTCGGGGTATTTTTTTACGAGGAACCTGATGGTGGCATTAAAAATGTGCTAAAGTATCTCAACAAAAAGATATTTACTAATTTTAGCTAGAGATAGCTAAATTAACATTCCACATCGAATTCTCTCAACATGGATGACGAGAATTTAATTGTGCCATGTTATAGCACAATTTGGAATTTTAATTTTCATTCAATGAAATTAAATTATGATGGAGATATTTTGATGAGAAAATATAGATGTTAATATTCCTCATCGCATGAGATAAACTACACCTGATGAAAAATAACACATCCTGAGAAATTTGCATTATGGTTGCAGGTTCCACAGCAAAAGGTGGCGGTTCAGACCGTATATAAGGCCTAGCATTTGCACGGATCACTCTCTTAATATTTTCGAGTTCAAGCAATCAAGTCGTGATATAGTAAAGTGCAAGTTTCCTGTTTTTTTTTTAATTTTTTTCTGCTTTGTGTTTCTACTTTGTTCGAATCGTGCAAATCGGCTTACAATCTGCCTACGGTAAGCGTAGGCTCACATGCGATTTTTGGTGAAGATGAAATTTGTTAAGTGATTATAATTTAATGGCATTATTGTGGTTAAGTGATTCATCTTTCTTTTTTAACAAAGTGCATCAATTTTAGTTTTTATACTTAATAATTGTTTTTTTTTTTTATAATAAGTCAATATTAAATTAAAGTTCCTTGTACAGGGTAAATTCAAGACAGTTATTTCTATACTTCCCAAATCGGGTTAGCTGGAATATCCCTACGAATCCTGTGGTTGTTTATTATTGTAAATTTTAAATAGCATTAAGATCATAGTTTTGAAGAATTTTATAGTTATTGTAGATAAGTGCTTTGCTGAGAATTAGAGTGCTTAACCTAACCTGCATATGAATTTTTCTATTAAATCGAAATGTAAATCTATTTATGCTCGTTCTGATTTTAATATACCGCTACACTAACATAATCCACCAAAGATAACATCACCACATGTGGCTTGTGATCGGTTGTACAGCAACTGTTCCGTTACATACGTGCGGAAATTACAGTATTGTTAAACGACAAGGGATTTTATATCAGCTTATTATACAAGCGCATTGTATAACCTTTCTATACATAGTGTTTTTTCATAGTTCCAGGAACTATTCTCTACGCATTAAAGTATTTGGTGATCCTACAAGAACCAAGATACTAACATAAACATTTTTTGGTGGTTCCATACAGGAACCTAGCTACTTGCGTAACAGCTATAATAACAAAATTTCCCGAATTTTAAACTGTATTCATAAGGAGAATAACTAAAATACTTACTGCGGATCGACAAACCAAAATTTTCCGAACCACTAAATTCAACAAACACAGAAAGAAGAATGCAATGAAAGGCAAAAGGTGATTTTATTTAACCGGCTTCCCTTTTCATTTAATACAAAACGCAAACTCCTAACACTAACGTAAAAATTGCAATTTTTTTTGTAAAACTACTGGTTTGTTATATAAAATTGCTATTATTAACGTAAAAATACAATACATGCACGAATGTGTAAGATCGCATCGCATCGATATGCGTAAGAAATCTTTAGCACATTCTATATGAATACAACGAGATGATACTTATCCATCATATATACTGTATGTTCAAAATAGACAACCTTTGCTGATGGGTGTTAGCAATATGAGAAAAATATGAAGAGTTAAAACATGAATTTCTGTATAACATATTGCTCACAAGCATCCAATTTCTTTGTAAGAGCTGTTCTGATATTGTTTTGTATTCATTCTAATTAATAGAATTTACAGTCTGGAAAGGGGTGTACTCAAATTTTTAAGGAAAATGAGTACAGGTACACTACTGAATAAAAATGTCTCGTTTATTGTTGTAATTTTATTTATGGCTTGTAATGGTAGTTACATTGTGAGTATTATTACTTCAATTAATAAAATATATTAATGTAAAATTAATTCTGAGTAATAAAATTGCTTCCTTTATCTAAGAGTACTCTCTATTTTTTGGGTTTTGCGTATTTTTACAGAATTTTTTTATTTTTGCAACAAGGATGTTGTAAAAAAATTATGTAAAATTACACGGATTTTTTACTATGCGGTCTCCTCGTCATTTCAATTCTGTTACGCAAAATTGTTATATTGGTTGCTCGGTTGTTATTGTAATTTGTACCTGATCTGTCAATGAATTTTCTGCCAAATGCTTTTATAATGTTGATTACAAAATGAAGGTCAAAAGAAACCAGAATTAAAGACCGCACCAACCTTAGTTCCAAAATGATTGGATATTTCCCTAGTAGGTTGAATAAAGATCCAATTTCCAAAATTGCGTGAAAATGAATCATTCGGGTGAACAGCCGCCTATGTATTACAATGCCACAGGACTCACTAATCTAGAAAAAAAAAATCCTAAAGAAAGGTTCTACTTTTCGAAGATGCACACAATATAACTAATAGAACAAACTACCAGATACGGCTTAACGTCATATGTGCAAATTGAGATGTAGCACTATGCATTGAGTGCTTCATTCCTTTTCATAATTCTACCTAATTAGGTTTAAATACAGACAAGTTATAATAGATATCCAGCGCCTATGAGTGAAGGTGATGCTTTGCAGTATTTCAGCACAAGAATATGAAAAGCGTTCTAGTGTGAAATGAGCTCATCAAATTATATTCTATTTTGCTTCCAAGTGATGGCTATTGAGCTCTTGAGTTAATTACTTGCGTCTTTGCTAATTTTTCAGGAAAGATCAGTTTATATTCTTCTAAAGAGCTGCCAAAGGAAGCCGCTTTAATTGTGGTCCTTTCAGAAGCGCTCGACTTCGTCCCAGTGGGATTGGTCTAGATGGTGCCATAATATGGAACTATCAATAATCTCCTACGGATGTTATATCTAAAGGATTTTTTTCGAAAGAGGTTATCGGGTAACCAGTAACGAAAGAAACTAGGTATTAGACAGAGGGCCCCAGTTCCCCACTGTTTTGTACTATTTTGAAACATGACATATTAGTTCACAACAATGACTAAATTTATATTGACTGGAGTTATGTTCCCTTTTTTGATTTTGTTATAACAGTAAAGATTATTTTGTTTACTATTTTTTTTTTTGAATATTTGGTTATTCCAAGTTATATAAACTTATGAACAAAAATATTATATTTATACCTATATATTTGTATAATTTCGTTAAATATTACGTCTTGTTGCGCATAGCATTATTGAACTTCTTCGTTAGACAAGATGCCTAGACACGTCACCTCCACCCCTCCCGTCATCATTCCCATTGTACAGTATAGAAAAATTCTGCCTACTTATCATACAATATTAGTCTTTATTGCATAACTTTATCGTGTCTAAATCCGGAGATATAGAAAGTGGCTCTCTCGAAAACTGCCATATAAACTAAATGTCCGAAGGGTTATGATAATAACATTAGTATGTATAATTGGATATAAGCTACAATTCTTTTTATCAACTTCAACTCAATACAAGAAGCAACTTTGAAATTTAGAAAATTTTGTATATTTTAGCATTCGAAGTTCCGTCGGAAGCTAAAAAATATATGTACATATGTATTTTTAGAAAAATTGAAATTGCTAAACAAATCAGTCTGTACAAAATAGCTGCCAAGTATAAATCCACATATTTTCTGTGTGAATTATTCTATAACAAATAATCAGAACACATATTTAATTAGGGTGGACCAAAAATGTATGCATTTGAAAAAGTGTTAAAATATCTAAATGCTCATTCAGAATTTGTTAGCTAATGTAATTTTAAACTTCTATGCAAAATTTCAGTGAAATTCAGTATTGTTTAGAGGTTGCTTAAATCGCAAATAGTGTTTTTTGGCTATTTTGGACTTTTAAGAAAACTGTTTCAACATTTTCTGTCATAACTTTTTAATTTGAAAATATTTTTTCTTGATTCTTTTTTAAATTTTATTGTAAATTGCAGTAAAAGTCGTTTTAAAAAAATAAATTCTTCTAATTTTTATAATTTTTTTAAAACAAAAATTCGGACACGGAACTCAAATTGTTTGACTTTGTGTCAATTTTTTTGTAAGGAAAAGTGGCACGCGGGTATACTTTTGTCACTATAACGTTATCTACAACCGCTTATCTTTCTAGCGACTATAACTTAAGGGGCTCATGTAGTGTATGACCTGTTGTCCAAATCCTATTTTCGAAAGTGAAGCATTTTTACAAATTACAAAGATGTGCCTACTTATAAAAGTATCGTGGACTTTGTACCAATGACATTAAAAATTATTATGATTTTTGCATATCCGCCTGCCCGCCTCTTTGTATCTCTGCCTGTCTGTCTGGCCGACTGTATGCCCGTCCGCCCGTTCGCACGATATGTTGAGTACGCGTGCACTTAGAGTGCTGAAATTTTGCACACAGCCATTTTTTAAAAAAAAATGTAAATTTAATTTCGAAGCAGAACAATTCAGGCAACTCCTCCGGTTGCCATACAAAAATTTGATTTTTAACGGTATATTTGGGCACTGCTCGAGAACGCGTTGACGTGGAAACCTGACCGTTGGCACGTGGTGTTTTCATAATAATACTAAATAAAATTTCAAATATTTACTCAATCCCCTTCTTGGTGCTGCCATACAAGGCTTTGGTTTGTCACTATATATATGGATACTGACTTATTCAGGCAACCCTTTCTTGGTGCTGCCATACAAAACTTTGTGTTTTCACTATATATTTGGAAACTGTCTGAGAACGCATCGACCTAGAGAGCTGAAATTGTGTAAACAGCCTTTTCATAAAAATAGTAAAAGAAATCTTAAAAATTGACTTCTTGGGGTTGCCATATAGAGTGTTTTGTTTTCATTTTATTGATCTTTTATATGCATCTAGGGTACAATATTATTGGTTATAAGACCAATTGTAACTTTTTCTCTTACTTGGCATGTTAGACAACTCATCTATATTCAAAATATGCTATAAAATAAATATTTCAATTCCACTTTCACTATTTCTACGTCCTTTATTGGCTCTCCGGTATACTTCACAAAAAACTAAACTAATTCATGACTGTAATAAAAGATGCTTACTTACCATTAAATTTGCTTACTAATTGATTAAATCCCCATTCATTGAGCAGATTAACAACAAATTCGTCTGCCATTTTACATGTTTTCACTTGAACAATATTAACAATACTTCACAGCAAATTGTAAACCACACTACCACAGTATATCCATACAGTCCAACAGCTCTGTCAAAACTGTCACATGAATAGAATGCTTCTATAATGTGACTATACTTTATCTTTCAACATTTTTGCATAACACACTGGCCAATTTTTAATGCAAAGGCTCCTATCTAAATCTAAAGTGGAAGAAAGAGAACTTAAGGCATGCAAAAACTTGTACTAGAGGAAAAAGGGCAAAATGACAAGCAAATAAGCTAATAACAATTTGTTCCATTTCCCATGCCATTCGACTTGATTCTACTCTCAAATTGTCACAAACATTATTACAGCCATTTTGCATATATTACACGACCTATGGCATGAAGGAGATTTCTCGTCTAACAGACTGAAATTTATTGAAAATAATTTCAATAAATTTACAAAATGCATTTTAAGTGCAAAAAAAATATTATTGAACTTTTCGACCCAGCGATCACAGAGGTCTCATCGGTATGGTTATCTCTGATCGCCTACCACAGAAGTTCAATGATGGAGGTTTTCCAATTGCCCTTATAATTAGTTTTTGAAAAAAGCAAGTATGAATATCAATCACTGAACTTCTATTGTAGGGGATCAGAGGGGTCAGTTTTTCTGCATCTTTATGAACGTACACCACTTTGCAGTCAAACAGATGTTCAGTTTATAGAACAATACATTTGTAAGTAGATTGTCGAAATGTGTACTTACATTAAACTAATATTTCTTCCCGTAGATTGTGCAACTAGCTACCGTTCGCCCATTACTTCCGTATCATACTTAATAGTTCCTTCTAATGGGAAAAATTTTGAGGTTTTTTTTTTGTAATTGAAATTTTAAAATTCACTTTTCAGTAGTTTGTTCTAAGCTGGTCTACTGTATGTATACTGTGACACTACCTTCCCGGATTTAACAAGTCTGCTTACACCAAATATCGACTCTACATACAGTGCGTAGTGTAATACGCCTAAGCCCCTCAAAATAAGGAGTATATTTATATGGCTACCAATATTAATTTTATAACGTACAATGCAACGTATGTAAACTTGTGTCAATGTATATACCTGCTATTGCTATAATTCTTTATGTTGAAGCAAAAAAGTATATGAGGGAAAGTAACCCGCTTTATTATTTACTGCGAAAATTAAGATACACCGAATGCTATTGTTTGAACGGTGGCCCATATTTTTAAAACAAATCCGGAAAATAAAATAGCACGTAGTAATAAATATTATTGCACTCTGATATATAATCTTTAACTCTGATGGATATCGCTAAATTACAATCAAAGCTAAAACGCAGTGCTTTTGATATCACGATTATAATACTTAAAGAAATGTGGATAAAATTTGTCATAACACTGTATGACTCCTTATAATACATATAATAATTTAATATAGTTTACAATACTGAATGGTATACTCCATATCAATTATTTATATTAATTAGTTAATTACTAATTATTAATAATGGCATTATACTATACACATGCATTTTTTCTGTGCCAGAAGAATAATTTGAATCAAAGCCAATAGCTTTCTGTCTGAGAAAAGCGGTACAATTGTACCCAATGAAAATAAAACAAACAAAATCTTGTCCCAAATGAGCATCTAATTTCCTTGATTTGCTCACAATATACATCAAATATTGTGGATGCTTAGGCCACTCATATGATGGATACTTTTCTAAACGGCTCATATTTGAATAATACAATTTTGAAAACACTCAGGTGTAGGTTCATCAAATATTAGTACAAAATTTCTATAAAAACTCACATACAGTAAACACTAAGCATTTCTTTCGAATTTTCTATACTCTATTTTACATTCCCACTGACACTTGAAGCATCTTGTTGAAAGAAATCAGAACCAAATGCGATTTATCAAGTGACAGCTCTTAATCTATCACAATAAGCAAAACAAACACTTTGCACGAAGACTCTGCTGCTCTTCACTCCGTTGTTTGTTTGTATTCATCTTGAAGAATCTGGCGATTTTATGAACGAACCTCTTTAAGTCCATGAGTATTTGCTCTCAAAGTTATAAACAAGTTCCCTTCTGGACTCTTGCATACTTACATTTTGGAAACAAGAATGGAGCGATGTGGGAGAAGATCCAAAATTTATAACTAGACGATACTAAGCAAGTGATTTAGTGCTGTTTACATGTTCATAGACTTCTGTTTGTCAATTTCTTAAAGCATCTGATAAATTATGAAACGATTTCATTTATACGAAGTAAGTTATCATGAGTTCGTCATTTTCTTGTATATCGGTTTTAGAGTGCACATATGGTGGGAGAGAATAAAGATTTCTACGTACTAGGTACTAGGCCACACCATATTCTATGGACTTTATTATTATGTGAACTTATGTTAAGTTATCTTAAGTTAATGGTAGCTAGATTCTTTTGCTTTTAAAATAAAAAAATTTCAAGGCAGTGGGAGAAAAGATGCCAATCAAAGCGGCTAAGGCGGTCCACTCTGAGGTAACCTGTTAAAAACAAAGTTTTTAGCATTCCATAGAATGTTTGAGCAGTTTTACCTTGATTTGGTGCAAATCGTTGACCCTCGCCTTCAAGGACGAATACAAATATGAGGGAATGCGTCAGTGCTGAGGAAATTGGCTTGTAATTGATAGCCTAGAGATCACCATTACGTGACGTGTCGAAAGTGACTAATCACAAACGCGTTGCAAATTGATTACCAACTTAGCGTCGTGAGTGAACTTCCACTGAAATGCATGGGCAATGTTGTATAGGTTACTAATTGGAAACTGAAAATAAATGTTCATCACTTCATAGTATTTTTTGAGTAGCTCCGAAGGGCCTTAATTAATAAAGAAATGTCTCCTTTAGAAGATCGACCATTGATGAAAATAGAACCTTTTGGCCAAGTTTCCTCAAAAACTCTTGCAGCGTCTGATAATATTCACACAATTCTCTATCTATAGCATCCTCGAAAAAATGTTTCAATTTTTATAGCAGCGCAAATATGGTATTACCCAGTGTCATTCTCTAAGGATGTAGAGGTAGTTCGTAGAATTGTTTAAGTAGGGTTTATGTAGCGATATTCAATGAAAGGAGCAAAATCAATTTGGGTATTTGAAACTTTTTAGTATTTCAATTATAAGAAGTCCACGCAAACTCCAGAATAGATACATATTTGCAGTGTACCGTGATTTCTCTCAATCTTAATCATATCTGTATTTATGTTAACTGTTAGAATAGCTGTCTAATTTGGTTAAAGATAGATACAATTTTCTTCCGCTATCACAAGCTCATCCATCTACCTTATCCTCCAGATTCGACCTTTGTGACCATTTTTATTTTCAAAGAAATGGCTCGGTGTAAAGAAAGAAATCACATCGAACAAAGAGGTCATCGATAAAACAGACGACTAGTTTATAGATTTTGAAAAATCATATTTTTTTGGAAGGCTTGAATAAGTTTCAAAATGGACAAAGTGTATCGAGGTAAAAGCATACTAGGTCGAAAATAAATCGAATTTCGATAAAAAAATTCTTTTATTTCAAAGTCCCTAAAATATAAAACAGCCCTCGTATAGAGTAGAGAGGATTACAGCTCGTATAGAAGTTTAGATTGCTCTGAGATTATACATGAAGCAATATTTGCTGCATTTAATTGACTTGGGCAGCTTTCTGGAATGTAATATAACAATATGTGTAATTAGTTTAAGTCAAATACAATCATTCGCAGTAAAAGGAGAATACTTGCTAACATTTTAATCATGGTACTAATTTTATTCGTGCTTTAACTTCTTCAGATATGCTGACGTAGTGGTAAGTTGGAGTTTTTATTGTATCTTCTAAACATCAAATTAAAGAACAAGACGAAGATATTACAGGTAGAAAAGATTTTTATCAATTTTCATTTATTTTACTCGAGCAGGCGGTGTAGTAGAAATATCTCCCATTTCTCCTATTCCATCCTAAATTTTGTACCTAACGTCAATCAAGATGCAATTTAAGAGTGGTTAACAGAAACATTCCAATGACGAAAGTAAAGATATCTGGGCCGAAATTCCGATGAATTCAATAAATAGCTTATATGATTCTTTGCCATTTAGGCAATGCTTGCAGTAATCAATAATATGCAGGGTGCTTCTGATTTAGTCAGTTACACTCATCTAGCCCTTGTGTCAACACTTACATCACCGGTGAGTTTTCACATGTTTGGTACTTTCTCCAGTTAACAGTTTTTCATTTATCGGCCTGAATGTCTTCGACATCCTTAAAAATTATGTTTTAAACATCGTTGCCAAATTTAAGATTACTAACTATTTTGGATATGTACAAAAAATAGTCACATATTATTGTACCTACCGAATGAACACATTCATCACCAGTGATGTATGAGTTTGTCATACATTTTGTATGGGAGTAGGGACTTTTGTGACTCATTTACAGTTAAAATCATGTAGTATCGTATATCTGATGCATTATGGTGCAAACTCTCATTTTATTTTGTGAAGTCGTAGTGAAAAGAGTTTAACAAATTATTGCAAAGCAAAATGAGTAGTCTAGCAAAAATTCCAAAAGATGGATCTTTGACCCCACGTCAATTCACAAGGTATGTATTGTTATTTAGGTGTTATTTTTATACAATTGTTTTTATCTTCCGCACTTTTATCTTCATTTCGTATTCTGTTACAGATTATCAATGAAAAATAGCACGAGTATAGCAGGAACTTAACAGCGAGGAAGAGGATGATGAGTTTGATGAAAGGGGGTACAATTCGGCAGACGATCCGGAATTTGTTTTCGATTCTTCACGATTCGCATCGATTGATTTTGGATGTGGACGAAGCAGGCCCAAGTACACAAGCAGAGAGCAGCAATCTGTGCAAGTCGTCGATGATGGTGATTCGGAAGTGGAAACTGAAGCTTTTCAAGTGGAGATAATTGAGACTGACAGCGAAAGTGAGGAAGAAGAAGAGGATGAGGAAGTTTTATATTTTTAAAGCAAGAGATGGAACGATTTGGAATAAAGATCCTTCACCTCCAACTCAAATCTACACTCACAATGTACTGTTCATAAGCTCGTCGACATAGTAATGGACTATAATAAATCTAAAGGAGGATTGACAATATCGACAAAATTTTGACTGAATATTCTTCAAAAAGCAGAACTCTTCGCTGACCACAAACAGCAGCTTTGGCAAGTTATATTATAACAATGGCTAACTTGAATGGTGTTCCAAAAAAAGGACAGATGCTCGCCGTAAGTATCTTCAGGAGCTAGCTACAGCCCTGGTAATATCAAATGTCATCGTTAGGGTTAATAATAAGAGCATCTGGACCGGAAATTTTAGCACTCAAAGTGGTTAAGAGTGCATTCTGGGGCGGAGGCATTAGCTCCCGGCCAAGCTCTGAAGAGGGATGCCCAAGGACAAATAAAACAGTTAAAAACCTGTTTCTTCTGTGCGAAACGCCGTCCCGCTCGTAAGGCCAAAAGCTGATTTGTGCACAGCATAGCTCCTCCCACCTCTCATCCGCAAATGCAACAGCTGTCCCAAATAAGCGTAATAATTCATCATTTCTAAAATAAGCATGATAATAGAAAAATAAATGTGAGTCATTAATTGCTTATGTACAGATTCTAACTCCAATATAATTTATCTCATACTATTTCCCAAATTGTCGAACTGTAAATGTCGTTCGTAGCCTGTAATACCTGTTCTTTTAATTCCAACAATGTCATAAAATAGATCTGTCATTTGTTACCGACAGACCTAATTTTTCATCTATTTACCTGCAACGCAGAAACTTTGCCATACAAAATCTATGGGTACCACCGGTGATGCAGGTGTTGATTCGAGGAAGTAAGAAGTGGTGTTGACACAAGGGTTAAACAAACAAACAAAATTTATGTCAGCGAAATATAAGTTGACCAATATTCTCAAACCGTTTCATAGTGGACATCTTCTAAATTCCGAAGTAAGAAGAGACCAACATTTCCTTGTTGCACAACTTATGAAAGAAAGTCGTGGTTAATCCATTTGTAATCCATCTGTGGCCCTGCGCAGGTACCTGTGAATCTGATCTGTTGCTACAAGTACAGGTATATTGTTGTACCTGTACTTGCAGCCATAGGTAAATAACGTATTGTTACCTGTACTGGAGCTGCAGGTACAAGTACTCAAGTTATGAAGAAGTACGGTTAACGTGGCGTTACTTATGTGGCTGCAAGTGCGGGTACAACAACATACCTGTACTTGTAGCAACAGATCAGATTCACAGGTACCTGCGCAGGGCTACAATAATCTGCTTCAAACAAACATTTAATGAAAGACAATGTTGTCTATTGCAGGAAATGGGTATTTTTCTTGGGGTAACAAATCTGCGGGGATTGGCTTATTAAAAATGGGTATAAGAACAGTTTCGGCCTTCTCAGCTTTAATGGAACAGTATTAATCTGGACAACATACAGTACAACAAATAAATTCGTATAAAAACGTTATGCGAAGAAGCGCTAAAGGGGCCTAAGCCACAAAATTTCATAAACAAAGCTGAAAACATATAAAAACAGCATTTTTAAAATTTATAAATGACAAAAATTGGCCTAAGCTATAATTTAAGCCGTCCTTAAGTAATAGTGAAAAGTTTCTTCCACACTTACAAGAAAAAGCGAAAAAAAACTATATGCTAGAAAGCCGAAGTAACTAAATGGTAAAAATTTGTGGCTTAGGCCGCTTTAGCGCTAAGCGCCTTTGTACTTGAGGATAAATGCTGACATCAGCACGGCGTTTTCTTAAAATATAGGTATATGCGATTTAGCATTACAAATTCTAAGAATTTAATTAGCTAACTATGAAGTGCGTAGATAAGGAAAACTCTCATGTATGTATTTTCCTGTTGTAACATGTTTACATATCTACAGCTATGAAATATACAGATAAGTCGAGTTACCAGGTTA
The DNA here is from genome assembly GCA_963924295.1 of Dioctria rufipes. NCBI lineage: Eukaryota > Metazoa > Arthropoda > Insecta > Diptera > Asilidae > Dioctria > Dioctria rufipes. The sequence continues at coordinate 82,796,408 of OZ002740.1, read as the reverse complement.
CTCACAATTGGTTACGGATATATACCTCCAGAAAACAATGAAAAGAGAGTGAAGGTTCTTTTCGATCTTCCTGACGGAGGGCGCTCCAGCCTCTTTCACTATAAAAGATTATTAAGAACGAAAAAAAGCATTGGTCCTCTTTTCGTCTCTTCATGGAGACAACTCCACTGAGTAACCTTATTCCGAATGTGAAATCCTTTTTGTCCGGGGGATCGTGACATATCTGTTATCAGGGGACAATGGTAGCATTGGAGTAAATCGTTCAATAATTCACTAAAAAGTAGTTAAAATACACACACAAATTTATATATTCCTATTCCCTTTCCACCTTTGTTTATTACAAAGTCAAAAGTAGCATTACTCGCTTATCTGTATTACCTGCTCTACCGGTTATCTGTCCATGCAGCTATACCTGCTTATCTATAATTACAGTTACAGGTTAAATTATTATATAGTACTTGAACTGTACAGATACAGGTCTTGCAGTTCAATCAGAGGCACTATACCTGCAGGTCAAGTACTACTTGTAAAACAAGTATCTGTGCAGTACTTTGGTGTATACTATGTTCAATAAGAAACAGTGACTACACTTTTGTCGCTTAGTATTTCCGAAAGCTATAGGCTTGGTCTACCCCTATCATTTGTTTTAATATTGCCGTCTAAATCTAAAATACCCAATATAATCAAAAACACTTGTTTTTGTAATATTTCTTAACGAAATATTGTTATGAAGCTTCTATCGCCTTTAAATGAATGTTTTTTAACACTATAGTTATAAGATAGTCTTAGAAAGATCATCTTGTACTTAACTTAAACAGTCAAAACAATCAATTTTTCATAACTTTTGATCTCATTTTCGCAATCAAATGCCCGAAATATATATAAAATCTCGGTCAAAAGATAATAATTCACCATAGTGCCAGACTTCAGTTCATTTATAGCAAGAAATTTTATCTTTAATAAATTTTTTGCAGAGCTCTCAGTGATTCAGACAGGCTAAGCTCCATTCGGTGAAATGCTTACTCCCGAGACTATTCATCACCCCATCCTGATTAATTATTCCGTGGCAAAAGAAGCTTAAGAATCCCTTTTTAAATGGGGAATCAGAATGACCATCTGGGAAATTTCTCTTACGCTCTGACTGTTACTCAAGAGCCCTGTAATCTCGGTGCTTTCGTTATATTTCATTATTAAAGGTGCCTTGGTGATAAAATATTTTTCTTAAATTATGTCTGGTCAATATACTCCGTTAAAAAGGAAACGGGATTAGTTCTTGAAGCAAATACTTTCTATGTTCGCCTCTAATAAATGTAGGCTAGAGCCGAATTCGAGTCACATAATGATTATTATCACATCCACCAAATAAAATGTTACCTCGAATATCGAGATTATATGAATTGTTATTTTAGCTCTCCAAGAACATTAGCAGAGTTTAAAGAGGAGGAAAGTCACGAGTGCGACGAGGCAAATAAGTGACGGAGGTACTGATGTATGTAGCTCTTGATAGGAAACTGGACAGGCCTAATGATTTTCTATCCTTTGAATCACAGGAGAGTTGTGACTGGATGCAGCGACTTAAGCCATAGTTGATTTCAGAGTACCGCGAGGATGAGTGCTACAAATCAATAATACAGACAAAATGAGCTTTTGCTGATAATACAATATAATAGAAATTGATGTATAAAACAGATGTGTAATCTAGCTAGATGGACTAGACTATCTTAGAGACACAAAGAACATTAATAAAACAACAAAAAAACATTTAAATTAACCTTTTATTACTAGTAGGTTATACTTTTTTCCTAAATAAAAGTAATATATTGTATCGACTGAAGTCAACATAAATGTGCTAACAAATCACAGGTTAATATTTTTCATCATCTCATCCGTGGAACCATGCTCCATACTTTATAAATCGTACCAAGATTTCCTTAGTTGAATATGCTTTCCTCCGCCTCAGATTCGTATATGTGTTAAAAGGAGTACTATTCAAATAACAAGTAGGGAAGAAATAGGGTTAGCTTATACATATTATATTACAGTAAATAAAGAGAACTTATATTCTTTTGGAAACGCTGTATCCACTGAGCATACACAGATAGACCAGAAATCTTGGATCAATCGACCAAACCGACCAAAAGCTAGTTTACACTGATGACGATTTGATACTACTATCGAATGGCAATTTAGTAGAAATCATTCTATGTAAAATGGTTGTTAAACCGCAGGTGCTTTTTGAACATTCTGTTACGATGCTATTTCTCGGCAATCAAAAAACCATATGAAAAATTGATCGTACCACTTTGTTCAGTCATATTGAAGAACAACCTGCAAGCATTAAAAGAAAACACAAATTGGAAAAACATAAAGAAACAAAAAACAAAAGCATATTCTCATATCATTTCTGATCTGAGAATATAATTCAAACTACTTACACAAATCCTAGACGTGATAGGCGTAGTCATCAACATCAAAAAATCTTAAAGCAAAAAGAAAAGCAACATTAAATAACAAAATTAAAGGCAATCATTGAGTAAAAACACTTACCATGTAAATATGTTATCACCATTACAAATGTCATCCTCATCAGTCATGATGACGTACCTGCTCCCTTTACGCAACCATTTTCAAGTTTTTTCTAAGGCCCCATCTAAATTGTATAAATAAGGCGCTGGGAACACGACCAAATCATTGCGTTCTCAGACATCAATCAAGACAGATCGGCCGTTCTGAGGCCTACTGAAGTCTTGAAATCGTCAAATCTAGGTGAATTCTGAACCTAGTAAATTGTATTAAGGGCACTGACTTTAATACATAGAACGAAATTCTAGAATTATTGTATCGAGTATTACTAGGAGCATTGCGCCTAGTCTTCTTTCGTATATTACTTAGCAACTAATATCAAACTTGCTAGTATATATATGTATACTGTATTCTTTACTCAGACAGTTCATTGCGTTCTGAGCCATCATTCAAGACAGATCGGCAGTTCTGAGGTCTACTGAAATCAAGATATATCTAGACAGCTTTGACTTCAGTATACTACGCGACACTGCTAAATCTTGATTTTAGCATATTTCACATGTTAAGAATTTGCTCTTAACACATAACCTAAAATAGCTAGACATATTCTAGTATATCCAACGTATTAGAAATATTAATCGTAATACGTCATACAAAAAATCACTAGAAATTCTGATTCTAGGATTACTAGAAATAAAATCGCACAGTTGTCAGCAAATATACAACTGTGCTCCTCGCATGCAGAAACCAATCTACATGCATTAACTTGCTGCCTGTGCGCACGGTGCTGGCCAAGCTCCTTTGTTTATGAACATTAGTGACTACACCCAGTTATACTGAGTTGTTACGTGTACGCACCCTAAATTACAAACGACATTACTACATAAACGTGTGCGCCAGGTTTATTCACTAGCGATTTACTGCCTGCATTCAAGTCATTATACGACAATTACAATATTGAATGAATTTTTATAAGTAAAAATAATATTTTTTGAAGCATAAAGGCTGTGAATTAAACGTTATCTCTTATCATTACAGATTGTAAAACACGCATTTTCGGCCAACGTTCCTCTTTGGATTCCACATAATTTAACTGGATTATCATTTCATTGGATTCTTATTTATTGGAATTTTTCATTTGTGATTTTTATTTTGTAACTTTCATTTTCAATGGATTTCGTTAGTGGTTTAAGGCTTAGCAAATAGAACAAAATTATAATTTGGAGTGAAATAAAAAATTGAGCTTTTGACGCTATCTTATTAACATTTCTAAACCTTTCTGATCCTGTACCCTTTCTTTTTATGACTAGACCTGTCATAGGCCTAGACACACTTAATAGATATACTTCCAAAACTTATTTGAATGAGTGCATAATGTTGCACAATTATTTAATTAATTATGCACAATTCCGAATCACTGTGAACGTTGTTTTTATTTTTGTACTATTCTGTTCTATTCTATTCTATGCTCAAGTATCATTTATCAAATAAGTGTAATAAATGTATTATAGATAATAGTTATTTGTAAATTTTTAGAGACCTCTTCAACCATATTTGCAGACATGTTCTTCTAAGCTCTCTACTGCATAAAATCTGTATTGGTTTTTATTAAAGATATGTTAGATGCTCAATGGATGGATCTAACGAATAAAAACTTATATACATAGATGATTATTTATATTACAAATTGCAAAGAGAGACATGTTATAAACGTGATTGAATCATGGACTCATATTCTTAACCGAGTCTTAACTATTATTCCTAAAAACTAATTGATTCCGAAACAGTGGCTTCAACGTAATTTATAAATCAGGAATAGCATGTAATCTGTCTATTATTACAAAGTCCGATAAAATAAAAATAAATACAATAAAAGTAGATATTACTCTTTAGGATTTTTTACCGGGGGTAAGCTTATATTTGTTCAAGAAGGAATTTATTTGGATTCTCCGGTGTATAGCAAAAGCTAACACATGTTTTTAATTTGTTATTTCATCACATAACCCATTATATTTTTGGTGACAAGTTTCAAGTCTTGGTTTTGACTAATCAACAGGTCCCAAATAGCGAAATTGAGTAACTTGAAAACCAAATGAAAAAATAGAGCACAGAAAAGAAATGAAAAAATGAAAAGGATTGAGAAAAATAAAAATAAATATTTTATTAAAAGAAAAAATGTAAAAAATTTAAAAAACCAGATTCATTCGAAACGAATCGAACCTGTATACGCCCGCAGTGGGCTGAAAAAAGAAAACAGAAAAAAGAAGAAGAAAAAGCGTTTCGTGTTAGTAAAAAACCTTACACTCATCGGTACAGCTTGGTTTTCTGCATGCTGTAGACGCTTGAAATAGATCAAATTGATCTTCTCTCATATAAACTCAGAATAAATTCTGGGTGTGAATTATAGGAGGCAAAAACTCCTATATTATACCAAGGAGGAAGAAATAAAAGTAAAAATTATCCTTTAGGATTTTTTTCCGGGGTAAAGGCACTCATTTTCGCTATTTGGGACCTGTTGATGAGTCAAAACCAAGACTTAAAACTTGTCACCAAAAATATTATGGGTTGTGTGATGAAATAACAAATTAAAAACATTTTGTAGCTTTTGCTATATACCCGAGAATCCTAATAAATTCCTTCTTGAAGAAATTTAAATATAATGTATAAATATGAAATTATGATTCCTCCTACGCACACATGATTAACAGTCATGATTCGGTTGCATGCCTGCGGCAGGAAAGGACGGCCAAAACAAATTTTTTGGATATCACGAGTGCGATACGATACCTTCCGATATTCTGGTGGCGTCCTGCTCTTCCTATAGATCTATATCTATTTGAGACATGGTTTTACAGTTCGATACGTTCATTAGGTTGACAGTGGCTAAAACTTAATTTGTTTTGGTTTTGTATTGGCAAGAAGATGTTATTGTAAAATGATGTATTTTGTTTCGAGAGTGGCCTTTCTTCGTTATTCAAACACAATATTTCAGCTATTGCGCACAAGCTATTTACTGTGTTAAACAAATCAACTCAACTTTATTTATCACTAGTAGGTACTGTAATTCTAATTATCGCAATCCAAATTGTTCACTTCACTCTCTTAGATGAGACTCTGCTCGTGGCGGCGACAAGCGCCGTATTTATACTCTACAAATTTTACTGGAACCTTCCTGTATATTACGTTCTCGAAACATCGATTCTCCGAACCTAAAGCTGTTTATGTTCGTACTTTAGTTATACATAGATGTAGCTTGCCTTTTTCTGTGATACGATTCTCCGAAAGTTGTTTATGTCCATCCTTAGATGCCGCTTGTCCTTTTTCTACTGCACGTAACAATATTATAGTAAATTTCGCCATCACTGCGGAATTTTAGCATCCGATTACAAATGTAAGCAAGCATCAATGTTTGCATTACGGTGAAAATCGCACCAAATTAAGAGCATTGCTGCTACAAATTTGTTTACCGCACGAATCACGAATCACATTGCTGCAGCCAATAAGAGCTCTGTCGCATACCATATATACCACTTGTGAACAGCCCTAACACATATTTTAGATAAAGGCCATTTTAATTTGGAAAAAAACTAACATTTTTTTATTACACTGTTAGTGAATAGGTGAATATGCACTAATTTTGCGAACATATGAAAAGGAAAATAATAGTACATATTCAAACTTTCATAAATTCTATAATGTATTCGCAATGTGTATGAAACTTTAACGAGTTTGATAGAACAAACTATTTGTGGTTTCAATTTTTCACACGTTAAAGCAAAAGTCTTAAAACTTTGTCGAAATATCACGAGGAACCATATTACGAGGTCTATATTTTCTAAGCTAAATTGTCCCAAATGATTAGACATACACAGAAATATAGCTAGACCTTTGCCTCTGGGATGTATAAATTTTAGATGCCGCGATTTGCTCCTTTTCTAAATATTAGCATTTTAAGAAAGATCGGCTTCCCTAAAACAAAAACAGTTCTGATTTTTCATGCAGGTATATAAGCATATAATTTTATGGTCTTTTTTCTAATTTTAGAAGGGAATCCTAATAAATTAATAGAAAGAAGGCAAATATTGATGCGACAATATAAAAATATTTGAGGGACTTGCGAGGAGTCATCCGAATTAGGGATGAACCGAATTATATAGATACCTTGTTATGTAGACTATAGATATACTTCTCAAACGTAGAAACTTTAAAAAATAGATGTTTCTGGATCGATGGTTTAATGTGTACATGTAGATAGCATAGTTACGTAAAAATAAAAACTTTGCCATAATTCAATGTCATATTTCAAATCAAGCGTAATTAAAAAATTTTGTTTTTAAGTGGAGGAATTTTCGGTGAAAAGTAAAAAGGTTTGTGAATGGTTATGGATTTTTTTTGGCTCACTTTATTCTGTTATAAATAAAATGAGTGACAAATATAGGTATAATGAAGAACAATTAAAAATTATGAAAGAGAACATCTCAAAAAAATGTTTGTATACTTAGGAAAAAGTTCATGAACAAAAACTAAGATTGCCTAGTTCTTGGTAGAACATTACTTGATTTCAAATTTACATAGAAAAACAAATATATATATATATATTATCTGGTCACTGTAGTCAAACCTTAGTATGTCCATACATTTAAAATAGCAACAATAACAAATTCCTAGTAATATAAATATATCTCAGTTAGGATAGCATATATATACATATATGTTAGAGATCAGGTATATACTTCTCGTATCAATTGTAAGTCCAGTACCGAGATTCAGCTAATTTGTGAGTGATTCACTTCAGTCACTTCTTTCACTCACTTCATTCATTCACTTCTGAAAATAAAATGATTCCTTTAAAAAAGTGAAGTGAGTATTTTCGAATATTAACTTCGAATGTCGTTTTCACAGCTTTTTGGCTTTTTTATGTGAAAATGAACACGGCTGCGTAATATTATCCTCTAAACATTTTATGCAGAAAATAAGGAGGAATATAATATAACATATTCTAAGAATTTAATTTTTCAGCTCTTTTCTCCCGTGCATTGGGGTCCCTGTGCACTAACAAGGATCTCCTCTAATACATTATAACTTTATTGTAATCCATCAATTAGAACTTTCTAGTATGCAAATGGCGAGTTACAATTTATTAGTGATAATTAATCACTAAACGTACTTACCGTTTCTAAAATAAAATCGCTGCTCGATGATTACACTCCCAACTCACCGCAAAATTGATTGTGAGTGAAGTGAGTGAGTGAATTTCTTAGCAGAATCAAATTTGCACTTTCTGCCAATTTCGACGTAGCTGAATCTCGGTACAGCTGTCTCCATCTAGCATTATGACAATAAAGAGATAAACACAATCAGTGACTTTGAATTAAAGCGAAATATAAAATACTCTGAAGAAGAAGAACCACATCATCACTCAGGACCGAAACGGACTCCTTACAAAAGGTCTCTTAACTCCTAACCTACATAAATCCGAATATTTATACTGGGCCGAAGGCACACTGACCAGAAGACACACTAATTGTGGAATCCTTTTGCCACCACGTTGATATGGCAACATAAACCCCAATCTGGTATACCACTAAAAGTCTAATCTGGTCTCGGAGTGTTTTGAAGCAAATGACCGAAGCAAACAAGATGACACTGATTTCAGTCTTAGGACATGAAGGTATTAAGGACAACGAGGTTACAGATCGCCTGGCGCTTGCAAAAGAGGGCCCTGAGTTTCCGCAACAGAGGACTAAAGTATTCCTCACGATCAATAGAAAGAAATTGAGGCTCATACCGGACCTATTTATTGAGCATTGCCATCTTACATGTTGTCGTATTGGTTGCACTGACTAGATGTGTTTTGTCCACATACATATCTGTAGATCCCTCGTTGAAAATCTCGCCATCAAATTACATCTCTCGATGAAATTACCCTTTCCTAAAAATATGTGAAAAAGGAAACACAAAGCATCATGTTCCCAATCAATATAACACAATATACTTATCTAATCACACAAATACTCCACCGAAAATCCCTTCCCATAGACATCCTATGCAACATTTTACCTAGAAAAAAAATAAAGAAAATGCATTGATTGCATATAAATTAACCAAAAATAGCATAAACTTACCAAATCATATACCTCCAGCATATTTACATTGGTGTCGCCACAGTCAAAGGTGGACCAAAACGAACCAAACGTTGCCAGGGCAACACATTATGGAGCTGGGACATAGCTGTTCACGGCGGCTATAAAAAGGCGGCAAGCCGCAGAAAAATCACCCATTTGGTTTAGAGAGTCTAATCTGAAAGCATCCTCCACCAGAGTCTAATCTGTTTCCTATCTTTGAACAAAAGTATAATTTTGTTTATTCCTTCATATACAAGTTTAATTCTATTAGTGTAGAAATATAATTCTACTTATATCCAGCATCCAATTTTTGTCGCATATTATAATTTCAGAGTTTAATCTGAAAATATCCTCCGTCAGAGTCTAATCTGAATACCCGTCCTCTGAGCAAAAGTATAATTTTGTTCTATCCTTCATGTAGAAGTCTAATTCTATTAAAATCTACACTCCCAAAATCTGACACTTCATCCCAAATCATGTGACAGAAGTTTAATTCTGCTTACACGCTCTAGGAAGTTGCGATTGAAGTATAGTTCTACGCGTACGTTTTGACATTCGCTGTAACAGAAGTGTAATTCTGCTTACACGCCTTAGTAGATTGTAGCAGGAGTATAATTCTGCTTTCGCTTTTCAATACTCGCTGTAACAGAAGTATAATTCTGCTTACATGCTCTCGCCCTCAGAGAATTTTACTCTATATTTGATTTGTAGAAGTTTAATTTCAATAAATTAAAAATTATTCTCTTCTCGTTTATTTCAGGAATAAGGAGAACGTTTTGGGGAGAAAACTCAATCTGGATGATTATTGCTGTATTTTGTTTTTAATATTGAATTTCTATTTGAATTTTTAAATTGTTATATTGTTGTTGTTGAATTTTAACTGAATTTTAATAGTATTAGCAGTTTTAATAGATATTAAATTATTGTTGAGTTGAATTTTGAATTAATTGAATTGTGATATTTAGGATAGCGAATTCAATAAAATTTATATTTTAAATTAACGCTGAGTTATCCATTTCTAAACCGGCACCCTCCCCTACGTTCGAGACTAGATCTCACATTGCGGTAACTCTGACCACTACACTTCATAATAATAATAATTAGCCCGTGATATCCGAGTTTTTTTTTCAGCCTCAAATAAGTTTTATTCAACCAACAATGTAATTCATGAAAAATTAATACCCAATTCACATCACCATAATTTCTATGTACACTACTTCCAGTATTAGTAGAGCCAGAAATACAAAAAGCCTTGCAATGTTTAAAATATGACGAGCAGAGTTCAGTACAATAGAAAATTCTGATTTATTTTCCACACAAGTTGTAACGTATTCAATGCATGCATTTACATATTATTATCTAATGTATGCATATGCATCTCCGCCCCCTTTCCGTGTGGGTGCGTTACTTTATTATTTTCTTCTCACCGTTTGGTAGATATCTATGTAAATTGTCAAATACCAAACATAAAGTGCACCATAAACTAAACACACCTTTTTGCAGAGATCCCCCTAACTTAGGATCGATGTTGAATGCTGATGGCAATCAAAGTGTCCGTTTACTTCCCTCAAGAGCGTCTTAATTTGTGCAAAAATGAGAACTCATCACGCACCTTTTAGCGGCAACATGAAACATGGGGTGACTCCTTGCGATTATTGCAATTTGCATAAATAGTCGGGGCTTCTTTCCACACCTGACTTTATTCTACTTTGCATAAATACTTTCAAATCGACTGGTTTGTTCGATACCTTCCATATCTCGGCGCCATTCGTCGCGTCGCGTTAGTCGTCGCTTTTCGAATTGCATTTCATAAATGTTCTTACATACATTACGAATATGATGAAGAAAGCGAGAGGCGTTTTGGTTATGCTGATTAATTAAGAAACTGAATTTATGTAAATAGAAGGCGGTTGCCAGTATATCGAAGACAAAAAACTCTCCATCAACATCTTTCGGTGAACAAATTAAAGAAAAAAGTAGGATAGATTATTATCAGATATTTTTGAGCTGCCGTATGGTTTTTCTGGAAGGCTTCCGACTGATAAATTATAAATAAGGGCAGAAATACAATGAATGCGACACGCAATTGTCGACTCCAAAATAATTTACGAATAGATGTTGCGAAGTTAGAGCAAAGCAAATGATGCAATGCAACAAAGTCGTCATCAAAAAGTAGAACAAATTTCCAAAATTGCCGTTGTGCAGTGCAACATTTGAATTTGACAGTTCGTGTGTTGGTAAATTTCGCGCGCCCTTATTTTAAATCTGGCATAACTGCGTATAATCTTTATATGCAATCATACGTGTTCTTAAAATATGTAAAAAATTTTCTGCAGACATTACAAAACGCAAAATTTAACTCAACTGTCTTGAAATGACAACGACAATATCCCATTCATTGTATTACATCAGCCACAACCACGGCGGCAAATCGCGTCGACAATTGCATATTGCATTCATTGTATTTCAGCATTAAAACACGTTCTAGATATATTTATTGAGAACTATGGGGAGGCCGCCGGCGTTGGCCAGCGATAATATAGATTCCCCGATGGTTGTGGAGGGGTGGATGGGTGGGTTGGTAAGAGATCCATAATATCATAGATGACATAAAAGCTAGAAGTCGCATGGCATACTAGAGCAGGGTATAATGTATTGTGAAATGGGTAGTGTATTCTGGAATGTTTAATTTCACGTCTTTACTTGGGAATAACACGTACAAAAAAATAACAACCTTTCCTCTTATAATAATTTTAATTCAGCTTATATTCAAGTTCACACACTATGGAAGTTACAACGCAAGTAAGTTTTTAACTACTTCAGCTATTGAGACAATCACAAAAAACGGTTTCTTTAAAAACTGTATAAATTCTAGAATTTTCAATCAATTCCCACCAATCAGGTTCAAGTTTTCATATTGCAAGTAGATAAATATTGTACTATCTCTTTCTTTAAGATCGCGCCAAATATTTCATGACGAAAGAACAATGAATATGTGCTGCCATTTGGTCAATGGCGATCATTATCAGAACCGTGTCCGAATGTCAGTGTATAGTTCTTGTAAATGTAAAGTGGAAACGTCAAAAGGTTTCTGTTGGTGGGAATAGAGGTAAGTAAATAACATTTTCGTTTTTTTTTAGACTGGTTTTAATTTGTTACTGTCAGTTAATGTTGGGTTTGCATGAACCATTTGTGTTTGCCTCAATAGATATTAAATTAATTAACAAAAATATCTAATAATTTGTTTACATTTCAGGTTATGTTTATGTGAGCAATTGGATATCGTATGTACATATGAGAAGGAACATCAAACATCAGATAAGTATATTGACATATTGTATCTTTAAAAGTTGATTCTTTGTTTCTTTTGTTTTTAGGTGCTTGACGTTGTATCTTCACCGGAACAGGAATGGACCATAACATGTTTTGAGCGTGCCGAAAGCAAATGTTTTTATAATAGCAGTATTGTATACATTGGATGGACTTTCTCAACAGTTCAGATATGAAAAAATACCAATCACTCGACATATATATCATTTCATATATTGTGGTCCATTCCGGTACTGACTGCCACATCTTCTTCTTTTCCCATCTATGATAATATCTAAGCTATTACCTGACTCGATCGCGCGAATCCGTACTCTTGGGTTTTATTCTGTCTTCATGTGTGTGCATATGTTCAAATGCGTGGCAGATTGAGCTCGGCAGTTCCCAAATATGCGGTAACGGGATGAGCCGTCTAGGGTTCACTTTCCCATCCTAATGAAATTATCTTATTTATTGTATATCAACAAAAGAAATGAAAAAATCTTAGTTTAAATTTTTATGGCATAACTGTATTTCCAAGAGAGCAACCTATCTCTTACAGTAGTTAAGACCTACGGCCGTCCTGGTTCCATATGTATAGCTAATCTATGGTTTAAGGTTAGTATTTGTTAAAGATTATTTATTTAATTATTTATTGGTTAGTTTAATCACTTGTTAAATGTATAGTTATAAAGAAATTTTTATTAGTTAGCTTGTTTTCGCCGTGATTTTTTGCGATCTATTTTCAAGAATGGAAACAGCTGTTGTCATGCAATTTTCGCACGCTGGGTCTGGGGGCAGGTTATCTCCACTTGCTGATGAAAATCGTATCTTCCCACGGCGATAAACGTTGCCCTGGCTGTCAATACGATTATTTTCTTTTTAGATGAATTTCAAATATTTTTTCTTTTTATTAAATTATTGTAGCTTAGTTTAAAAATACTTGCGCACACTGCTGTGGTCCAAAAGGAAGTCGACTTGTCACCTCCACATCAATATTTTTTCTTTCTTTTTCCCTGATGTTAGTCGAGTTTAATTCTGGCAGTGTATCATTCAAATGTTCCGCATAAACATTTGTATGCTTTTCGAGTAGTTTATGTATTTGTTTATTTTTATTTGTTTTATTTAAATCCAACTATTTTTTTTTTTTTTAATTATTTATTTATTATTCATTTTATTTATATTTTATCTAAAAATGATTATGTTTTTATTTTATGACTTATAAGCTAAATTTCCTTAATTGTAGGTTTCTCATGATTCGTTCTGTGCTATGTTCGTCCAACAGACACCTTACAAAGTATGTAAAAAAGCTGGTCTAAAGCCAATTCTTATGATACCATAGATGAATGCCTGTATAAAATTTCTTATGGTCATCCATTTGAGCAATTTTGATTTTTGCAGTGGCTTTTTGTATATATTTCTAGAACGGTTTGTTGGACAGAAAAAATTATTATAACCAATTTTATAGGATGTCATATTCTGAAGAAGTTTTTAGTACAATTCAAATGTCTAGGACTGATCGTTTTCACAGTATCCGTAAAAAACCTAAATTGTTATATGACAAGAGCAAGAAGTTGTCCCATTTATTCCATTTTTGAAATTTTGTTTTCTATTATTATGAAAACACCATGTACCAGATTTCAGTTCTCTATGTCAACGCGTTCTCAGGCAGTGTCCAAATATATAGTGGAAAACGAAATTTTTGTATGGCAACCCCACATTTTCGAATTTAATTTTCTTTTTTGTTTTAAAGGTCAGCGTACAAAATTTCAGCTCTCTAAGTAATATTGGAGACACATATTCACACTGAACTAGCTGTTTCGTTAAGAAACATTACGCATGTTTAAGGACGTTGAAAGAACGGTAGGATTAGTATACTGCTTCGATTTATCAATCACAGATATTCCGGACGCATCAAGGATCATCGAAAAAATATATGCTGGGAAAGATATGGTAACTGATTTGGCCGAGTATGTCGTTTAAACAAATAGTGGCATTTCAAAATATAAAGACGGATGTAACAGGTTTAGACAAATATTCAAGGCTATCAGAAAATGAATTTATCAAATATCAATTAGAGCTTGTAAGAAACTATTACAGTGAGCATGTCCAAGGTGGAATATGTATATATAGCCGACATATACAGAAATACCCAACAGTTCGTTGCTGAAATGGACAATATGAACAATCGGTTCAATCGGGCAACTCTTTCGTGGGTTGTATATAAAAATTTCATTATTCACTATTTGAACATTGCCTGAGAACGCGTCGGCGTAGAGAGCAGAAATTTTCTATACAGCGCTTCCATAAAAATAATAAAAAACAATTAAAAAAGCGAGTATTGGTATAAGACCAATTTTTGTGATACTTGCGCTAGATGAATGTCCGTGTGTAATTTCGTATGGTCACCAATCTGTGCAAGTTTGTTTTTTGAAGTAGTTTTTCCCATATATTCCTAGAACAATTATTTGGACAATAAAAATGATAATAACCAATTTCATAGGAATTCGTATTCTGTAGGACTTTTCGATACAAAGAAAATTTCTAGGACTGATGATTTCCACAGTATCCGTAAAACTCCTAAATTGTTATATGGAAACACCAAGAACGGGTTGTCCGATATAGCTCATTTTTGAATTATATTTACTATTTTGGTAGAAACACTGTGTACAAACAAAATCATCTCTGTACGTTGAGCCGTTCTCATGCAGTGTCCAAATGAATAGTTAAAAACTATATTTTATTTTAGGAATTACCCGAATGGTACCATTTTCGAACTTGAATTTACTTATTTTATAGACTTGTGCAAAATTTCAGCTCTGTAAGTACACGTATTCGCGAGCTATTGTGTGGACGGACGGACAGACGGACGGACCTGCATAAATCAAAGTAACTATTAATATTACGCGTGGGTGTCCAATACATTTTGCTCTACCATCAATATTTTTATGTGTTACAAAGGGAATGACAAACTTAGTATACCCTATGATTTTATCTAGTTTATAAGAAATTCAAAACGAGCCAATTCGGGCAACCACTTCTTGATGTTCCGATACGAAATTTTCGGCCTTCACTTTATTTAATTTTTATTTTCATCTAGGGTATAATATAATTGGTCTTAGACCAATTATAACCTTTTGTCGTGTTAATTATAGCGTTAGTCAAAACGTCGCGATATTTCATAAATGCAAGAGATTTTTGGCTTTTTTTCATCTTGGGAACATTTTCAATAAACCATAATTTATGAATAGTTTTTTTTTTCTATTGAAATCTTTCAGTCTTACCTTTCTATTGAATATTTTATTCCTTCCTTTATCCGGTATTTTTTCTTGGCTTAAATAAAAAACTCTTAATCTAAACTGTAAATGTATGTTTAATGTACTCCCACAAGAAGTTATATGAAAATGATTTATGTACACTGCCGAAGAAGGAGGAGAATCTATTTCAAAATACATCAGAATGTATTTAGAATGAACATTGGGGGGCGACGATCTTTAGCAAAAGGTGCAACATTATATATGCATGTTTTGGTCGTTCGCAGTTTTTTTCCAGGCTAGTGCAAACCCCCATACGCTGACACTTAACTATGTTATTTTCTTCAACTCTGGAAAAGCAAAGCGGTTGTATTTCAATATAGGAAAAGCCACCGGTGGTAAGGCACATACACTTACACAGTCCCTGTTGAATTTCGATTTAAATTCAAATTACGTTCTAGTTTATTGGTCTCAGTCTTTATCTTCGGCTCCCCGGGCTACACGAGTACACATTATACAAAGCCGGGGAGCTAAAGTCTTTAAGTACACGAAAGCGTCACCGGTGGCAATAGTTCACTACCTGAAAAGAATGTGCGCACCGAAAAAGTCCACCAATGGGGCCACCTATGAACATATGTATACATTTAGTATATCGCATTGTCCAGGACAAAGTGCAAGTGAAATATGCCAGAGGTCCGGATGGAACACATATATTTACTTTAAATTAAAACCGTTTCAAAGGATATAGCCGTCCGGACCACTAAATGAGCTGTCACGTTATTTCCTTTTCAGGGACTAAATTACAGTGGACATTTTTGAGTTCCCATGTCCGTGTGCTTTGTGTCCCTGGAAATGTTTTCTGGCGTAATTCCAGGAAATTTGCTTCATAGAAAGTTCTTTTGCAAAATTAAATTGGAAGAAACTTGAGATCTAATTATGAATTTTGACTATATGAAGCGCTAAATATATGAAGGGTCTTAGCAATGTTTTCAACTTCAACCATTTTCTGTGCTGATGCTGATGTGACAAAAAATTATTTAGGTGCTCTTAGACTGACCATTTTCGCTTCAACATATGTAATTTTTGATTGTTTCCATAATTTTGAGTCAATTAATGATCACGGAATAATATTATTCTGAAAAGAATTTCCACTGATGAATATATCTCATTGGGTTCATTGTTAATAGTTCAGAGATTTTAGTTAAGGTTTGAATTACGAATAAATTTAACACATTATAAATATTTATTACAAACAGGTAAAACCTAATATATGGAAATTAATTGGCTTGTTTAGAAATGATACAATATAGAAACCAATACAAAATGAAGCCGGTAGCGGTGAAAACCGAGGGCTTTTGTTACTCCCTGCAATCAGCAGTTAAATTCCGCCAGGGCATAGTTCTTACTTCAGAGTTAGCTGCATCACAAGTAAGGACGTTTACTTATTTTTTTTTTTAAATTGTCTTTGACTTCTGGAAATAATAATTATGGTATGTGAATGGTAAGCTCAACACTTTTAAAAACAGTAAATTTACGATTTTTTTGGGCGTCGCTTCTCTGGGAGTTTTCCTGAAAGAGAATCGTGGGCTGAGAGAATTTCCTTACCGAGCCTTCCTCGATCTGCTCTAAAAATGTTTACCGAAGGCGCTCTGACTAATGACGGACCCGATGCGGGTATTTACTTTCTTGAACTTGACATTGGGTTGGAGTACTCACTTGAAATTAGCACCACTGTCTTCCAACCTGAAGTCTTCGCCATCGCAATGGCAGCTAAGAAAGCCCTTGATATGCTGATCAGGGGTAAGGACAATGCTATCCGTTCGGATAGTCCGGCAGCCATGAAGAATCTGAGTGGCCCTTGGATATTATCGAAGTTACGGGGGACTGCACATCGTCCACTGTTAAGCTGTGTATCCACAACAAGGTATCCTTTCAGTTTATTCCTAGTTACATGGGGATCATAGGGAATGACCTCCTAGCCAAGTCTGGCTCTGGTTCTCCGTTCTTTGGGCCTGACCCCACCGTAGGCGCTGCTACCTCGCTTATCGGGTTCCTCATCAAAGTGGATGTGTATCGAACCTGAGCTCTTACAGGAGCACAAAACTTTTTCTTGATGAACCCAATAGGAATTTATCTGACTTTCTCTTGGGACTCGGAAGGAAACAGGAAACAATGTAGAACCATGGTTGGCATCATCACCGGGTACAGCTAAGCGTGAAATCTAACAAATATGAGATTTGTTGAAAGCTTTGAGTATCTATCCTGCCTGGAAGGAGAGCCTGAGATAACCAAACACTTTATATGCACTTGTTCGAAATTTGCCCCGAGCAGCTACGCTTTATTCAAACAACAGAAAGGTTTTGGTGACGAGTTTCTAGCATGTTCACACAATGGGCCACTCTGGCCTACCTGCTTGGAATCTCTCGTCCACTGCCCTAAAAATCAAGTGAAAAAGCTAGATTTGGTCTAAGACCAATTCATATGATACCCTAGATGAGTGCCGGTATGTAACTTAGTATGGTCAAATATCTATGCAATTTTGATTTTTTAAGTGATGTCTCGCATACATTTCTAGAATGGTTTTTCGGACAGCAAGAAAGCTTATAACTAATTTCATAGGATTTCATGTTCTGAACAAATTTTCAGTACAATATAAACGTCTAGTACTGATCGTTTTCACAGTATACGTAAAAAACCAAAATTTTTATATGGCAACACCAGGAAGGGGATTGTCCGATATAGTCCATTTTTAAAATTTTATTTACTATTGCTCTGGAAACATCATGTACCAAATTTCAGTTTTCTACGTTGACGCGTTCTCAGGCAGAGTCAAAATATATAGTGGAAAACGAAATTTTTGTATGGCAACCCCACGTAGGATTTACCCGATTTGTCCCATTTTCGAGCTTAAATCTTCTTTTGTTTTAAAAAAGTCTTTGTGCAAAATTTCAGCACTCTAACTGAACGGTTTCTCGACTTATCGTGAGGACAGACAGACGGACGGACAGATGGACAGACGCGTCCGTCAGGGGGACGTGCAAAAATCAAAATAAATTTTAAGATTAGCGTGCGTGTCCAATTCATTTTGCTCTACCGTCATTATTTCTAGTTGTTACAAACAAATGACAAACTTAATTTACCTTATGATTTCATCTAGGGTATAAGAACTTACGAATGGTCAATCTCGCATGAATATGCTGCGGAAAGTAGAATTATCAAGCAGAAAATTAGGTACGAATGTGTGGCGGTTGACGATTTTTCGAAACACCCACTCAAGTTCTTGTGGCGTGAACTGGAACTTCGTGGTGTTCCATTGGCTGCATTAGTAAATGATGTGTTTTCGATTTTGAAAGTATTTCGTGTTGAGGTTAACATTTTTTTTTCATTCAAGTTTAGTCTTGCCTAGTAGCAAAACCTTCGAGAATACTTCACAAGCCATGAAACAGACTCCCTCCCTACCACATGCGAGGCCCAACGGAGTCCTTACATTCTAAAATATTTGCAGTGCTCTTATGTAAAACTGACAAAAGTTTGATTTGAATAGCTCCTCCGCCCTAAACTACTATTCATACAGAAAAATGGTGTTCTAAAAATCTTAAGCTTGCTTTCTTATCTTCCGAGCCGTAATAAAATTTTCATACCTTTCCTAACAAAATTATTTAAAAAAATTTATCTGAACCAAATGACTACGATTCCTCAAACAAAAACTCTCAGCTGAGTAATCATCGCAATGTCGCTGTGCCGTCATGGAATGCCTTGGGCTGATGATATCGAATGTAGCTGTCTACAGATTCGGACTCCGGCTGAACATACACACATGCAATTATCACTCAGCTGAGAGGTATTGAGCGTAAAATGGTAAGTTTACTTTGTAATCGAAACTATTTTATTATTTTGTTAAGTAAGGTATATAGGAAGTGTAGCCCTTGAAAAGGTAAGAAACTAAGCTTTAAATTACTAGAAGACTATTTTCCTGTATGGATATCAACTTAGGCTCTATAGCATATACAAAGTCAATGTTTTGAACTTAGCTATAAGTATCAATATAGAACATTTTAGAAAACGGACTCACAACGCATACATATAGATCTCTGTTTCATGGTTTGGGAAGTGTTCTCGAGGGTTTTTCTAGTAGTCGATTCCAAGTAGGTTGACAGGACGTTTTCGTGGTGTACAACGTTTTTTGTTTTGGTTTTTTGTTTTTACAATGAGTGCTTTCGTCTAAGGTCGCTACGTTCCCCTTATTTTTTACATTCTTCCCGCAAAAACTGAAGCTTTGCGCATTCCTCTGTTTAGCTCGATAAAAGAGCGCTGTTCGGCTGAGTTTCTGAATCCGAAATCGCGATTCCAAATGTCGTAACCTATGTTTGGCCTCTGGCAACCATCACTAGTTCCCAGTTTCATCTGGTGTAATGAAGAAAAATACAGATTAAACTTACCAATGCAAATGAAAATAGTAATTCTGCAGTGGACGAGCTGGTCAATCCTAATTTGATGTTAATTCAACTCTCACACACTGTAATCGAAAAATATACTTATTATCTTATCGAGATTTTGAAATTATAGAGGATGTGATATTTCCACCGAAAATGTAGGCGACTTGCGCTGGATATCTCTCAAGAGCTATTAACGCTTGTGAGTCGTTTCATACCCACAGTGAAACATTACTACTCGATACATCCCCCGATCTATATTTTTATGGAAAAATTAAAGGTTTTTTCAACTTAATGGCGAATTAAAAATTTCTTGATTAATTTTTTCCAACTTCATAAGTCCAAGTCCTTATCGAATTCTAGTTTATGAGCTCTGCCGCCCATCGTGTACAGGCAGAATTGATTTAAATATAATCTGCAGCACTAAATCCATGCAGTAGTAATATTGTTGTGCCTAATATTATTTAAAAATTTTTAAGATTATTCTCAATATTAACACTAATGGATTTCTGTATTATCTGAAAATATTATAGTGTAATGAAAACACAAGAGGATGTTAGGCTAAAAATGTTTTTGTTGTCAGAAAATGGAAAAGTGTGCCTGAAAAGATTGAGTGAAAACTAGGCTAGATGAGATTCAAAAGATTACACTACACAGCACAGATATTGTAAGTGAAACAGATTTTGTATTCTTGAAAATGTTACTATTCGGTGGCTCATATTTTAGATAATTTTTAGAAATATCTGGAACTGAATAGTGATTTTCATATGCAGAGTGTAGTTGTGTATACTTAGATAGGAAACTGTTTTCTATACCTGGATAATTAAATTTATATTTATAGTTGACTTACAAATGCTTAAAGATTTTTTTAACTGCAGTCTGAAATTGTTTTTTAAAATCAACAGATAAATTGATCTAAATTTGTTTTTCTTTGTTTTTTTAATGGACTTTAGTTGAGAAAGATTTTTAATTCTCCAGATAACTTTTGTTATATTTGTAGAGGATTTATAACAAAAGTACAACGTTGAACACTTTCGCGCAGCTGAAGCTGTTTTGTAATGCAAGTGGGGTAGGAGATTTTCTTTTATTTCCTTTGGAATTTTGATGTACTGGTCGAAATGCGGACGCAGAAGCATCCTACTTTCAGTTGCTATTATATGGTAAGAAACAATGGATCATATATCTTACTTTACTGGTTTCAAAAGAGTAATAAGAGTAATTTGGAAAGTATTGTATATTGGCACCTTTTGATTATCCATTCCTGGAGATGCAAATCTGTGAATAGCAGGACGGAAGACCTAAGCAGCAATAGTTATTTATCATGGCGAAACAAGAGAAAAGGAATTTTTAGCATCATACTACTCAGAACTACACCTGATTACACTTATATATGCATACATATGAGTTTGCGGTAGTCTTAACTTGATAAATATCCTTCCAGAAAATTCTGAAGCATTCCATTTCCGGAAGTAAGGCCTACTGCAGTTAATTGTGCTTTTTATATACATATCCTCATTAGAACGGATCAGAGAACATACTTTGTGTATTATTCTGGGAGAAACTGTAATTACTAGTTGTTCAATCATCGAACATACGCCATGATAAGTTGACTTCAACCACAACATTTTGTACGAAACTATCAACTTAACAATTTGCAGTACAACTAAAATTGACCGCAACAAACATGTCTCAATTTATAGCATCACCTTTAAATTGTAGGAAAATTGATCAACAATTTGAAGCGTGTACTTATGTATGTATGTAGGGGAAGGTGGAGCAAAACCAGGTAAGCGGGTCAAACGCGATGCATCATGTTCTCATAGACAGGTGCTTCCATGGTTAAAAGTGAGGTTGTCAGCTTACTTCGAGACATCATTAATTGGTTTTAATTGGTTTGTGATAGCGAACAATATACATTCCATTACCAGATCTGTGCTGTGATTTAATACAGTTTTTTGTAAATAATTTTGAAGTTTTTCATAAATCTGTTTTTATTACTTTTTTATGACGTTGTTTGTTATGACAGGCTCTGAATGACGCGCAACTATAAGCGGAAGACTACAAGGTAAGAAGAAAGCATGGTTCTGGCTATCAGCAATGTTTTGGGTAGATCCAAGGATTACTTGAAAGCCTTCAAAATATATAATATTCTCCAATCAATATTGGAGAACAAGGTGAAGAGGACCCGCCAAAATGCCTTATCTCCAAAGGAAGCAGCTAAAAAAAACATTGGGGCGGTATGATACCGTTTTTACAGTAGAGCAGGAAAATGTGCTAAAGGGATACGTGCTATTGATGAAGGAAAGACTAATGTGCCTCACCTTGACTCATTTACGGGATAAATCATTTCAATTAGCAGAAAAAAATGGGATTAATCACCCATTCAATAAAGAAAAGAAAACTGGCTGTACAAATTATTAAATAGGCATACAGAAATCTATCTCAGGAATCCCGAGCCGACTTCATTAGCTCGCGCAAAGAGATTCAACCGAACGGCAGTTCAAGTCTTTTAAGATTTGCTTCAAACTGTTTACGAGAAACACAAAATTTCTCCAAATGACATTTACAATGTTGACGAAACGGAGATTATGACTGTCCTTAGGAAGCCCTCAAGAGTTCTGGCCTTACGTGGAAAGAAACAAGTCAATTTACTTTCATTGGGAGAAAGAGGAGCACTGGTCACTGTTGAAACCTGTATGAATGCTGCAGGTAATTTTAGGCCACATATGTTTACTTTTCTTCGCAAGAGGTCGAACCCTATGCTCATGGATGATCGCCATCTGGGGCGCACGTTTATTTTCCATGTGTCAGGGTGGATAAACAAGGAAAATTTCATTTATTGGTTCAAGAAGTTTTTGGAATTTTCTAATCCAACACCAGAAAGATACTGCTATTGATTCTAGACGGTCATGCCACTCATATCAGAAATCTCCGTTTAAGAGAAAAAACATCATTCTCTTGTGTGTCCCTCCACACTACACCCACAGATTGTAATCACTTGACGTTACTTTCATGGCACCCCTCTCCACTTACTACGAGCTAGAGGTTAAAAAATGGATGATCGCGCACCCTGGAAGACAGGTAAAAATATGTATATCAAGTGGCAAAACTTTTTGGCAACTCACTTGGCAGAGAAGCTGTGATGGAAACAGCCATGAAGAGTTTTAAAAGCACCGGACCGGAATATTATCGTCAATAGAAGCGCTATCCTAGAGCATTTGTATGCTCCTGCTGAAACTACAGAAAGACCTACTCAACCAAAAGTGGCTGCACCAACGGAATCGAATGCCATCCCATCCTCAACGACAGAGCCAGACAGGTCTGGTGATCAACCATCAACATCCTCAGATCTCCCAATATCATTAACAGGCTCGGGTGTTCCTTAAATATCAGGTTGCTCTAGAATTAAGTCACTCTCGGTTTTTAAAATATCTCCAACTATGTTGCAACCTCCGCCTCACGAAAACAAAGAATTGAAAAGAAACAGGGGAACAGAAACATAGGGAAAACAGTGCTTCTTACATCGACACCTTACAAAACAGTGCTTGAGGAAGAAGATGCTAGCAAGATGAAGAAAGTTGAGGCAGCAAGAAAGCATCCGAAGTTAGGGAAAAGAAACAAGAGGAGAGCTCTTCATCTTAAGACGAAGGAGATTCACTGACATATATAATATGGACTGATTAACTTTCTATTGCATGAGGGCTCAATTGCTTATGTCAATAAAAGTTCTTACGCGCGCCGGTGCCAACATTGAAAAATCATTGGCGGGAAGTTGAAAAAATAAGCGCGCAGCTCGAAAAGTGATTATAATAAAACGTTTCGAACTTCTGCTTCATATCTTATGAATATATTGTCTTTGGTAAAACAATTATATCAGTAATAACTCTAAATAATTAATATAAAAACATTTATTTCGACGGACCCATTTATTTAGTTGTTGTTTACAGTTCTCCTCAGTTGGTGTGTGGCTGGAGAAGGGTGGATACATAGGTCACATGAAGAGTGCAGTGCATATGAGGGAAAAGGAAATTTTATATGCGACTTTTGCGATAATGTCACTGCAGGGTTAAGGCTGAACTTCAACAGAAGTAAATAACTTTACGAAATTGAACGAGACTGAGGTTTACTTACGAAAAATTTATATTTCTAGCCTAAATATATATCACATTCCGTTAGAGTTATTATCTTGATATTTAATGTTTTCAATTTTTAAAAGTGGTAAAAGTGAAAAAATTAACAAGTGGAAGTTGATTAAATTGAAGATTTGTGCTTTCTATTAATTCGCAGTACCATTTTTATTCCACTTTGTAACATCACTCCCAATGCGGCCCTGGTCAACACAATATTCATCACATAGATATCATCACCCCACTCAAGCAACAAGCCTATATAAGCGCGGCCATCGGCAAGGAATAGGCATTCCACTTTCTTTAGTCGGAGCATCCACATGGGTCCTGACTTCTCCCAAAGTAAAAATTAACCATAATACAATAAAAGTTTTTTTATATAAACCTTTTGCAATTTATTTCCTATTCCCCCTTCCTATACCAAAAAATAGTTTTGTTATAACTTTAATTTTTACATTACACTTTTAATCATTTAGTAATAATTTAATTGTGATGTGTGAATGAGCGTTTCTTACCACACCTTTACTAACTACAATTTGAATTTTAAACTTAACGAAAGTTCGCCTCACACGAGTTAAAGTTAATTTGTGTACGCCTGTTAAATCAAAGGACGCGTTCGCTTTACGTAAGTAAATATACTTACGTATACGTCTATTGTAGTTCAGCCTATAGATTTATGGTGATAATATTGCTAAATTGAGTACCTGAGGTTTTGATAATATACTTACACTGATGAAGAAATGCATTAATTTAACTTAATCTAATTTGGATATTCAATAAATAATAAAAATTGGCAACTGCAACTGAAAATTATTCATTTTTTCGAGTACCCGGTCTTATCCTACCCCTCTTCAAAATGACGGTTTTGACTTGATCTACGACATTTGTTTTTCCGAATGTTAAAGTAAATTATTTTGGTAAAATGGGTAATATTTTGATTGTCCATATCTGTCTAAAGAGAAAAGCTGGAAAACTGAAATTTTTGTAAGGCCTTGAATTTCGAAATTTTATAAAACAGTTATGGTACCCGGTTTTGGCCTACCTTCGATTTATAATAAATTTATATCAATTAATAATTAGGAACGGATTAAGTCAATTAAATTAATTAAGTTATTTATTTTAATTTTATATTGACGAAAAATGACAAATCCTTTTAATCTTTTTGAATATGTCTTTTTCAGAAATAGATGTTCTTGTTGAGCATCACTTATTATATTTTATTATTCATACGGAAAAATTGTATATAAAAATGTTGGTTCAACCATGAAATCTACGGTTTTCCGTATAAATACAAAAAAAAAAACAAAAAATTTTTTTCCTTAGATTCCTCTAACTTTTGAAAACAATATAATCATCATAAATCTCATCTAATCTAATAAGAGAAAAAAGGTGATAACATCTGCTCTTCGTTGGACCTGATTTCGTACTATAGCCTTCTTCAATTCGTTACAGGACCTCTGAGTTGATGTAGTCTATATCAAAATCGTTCTACTCCCAGTAATTGTCGTCCTGCTAGTTCTTATGTGTGTTTCAGTCAAATGCATATTTCGCAAAATTATTGCTGTCCGATCGTAATGTGTAACCAATCTAATTCGACTTCCTTAATTTAATTTAGTTGCCGATCCTGCCCTGATCGGAAGGTTTTAACGAAACTTCGTTAGAAATCCGGTCTTGCTAGTAAATTTTTAAGATACAATGTAAACACCTATGTACAAAAGTTTGTAAATAAATTGGATAACCTCACAGCCATAGATCAGCACTGCCTTCACGTTGGAGCTAACCAGTCGATGATCTTCCTGAAATTTCACTAGTTGCATATCTGAGACACTTTTTATTTAGGAATTGATACCCTCTTCTACAGTCAAATTCGGTAATTATTCTACCGGGGTAACAGAAGCTATTCACTACCTCCACTTTCGCTATATACCTGAATCTCCGAGATGGAGCTTGTCTTGATTTTCATTTTAACTCATTACATTTTTCTGAAACCAGTTTATTTTCTTTCTATAACCTTATGTATATTAAAATCAACAATCTTTTTATTTTTTTTAAACAATCTTTTTATTTGCCTTAGTACTAACTCTTTTTTTTTTTTTGGTTATAGATAGAATGGCTTAGTTAGGTAATTGCTACAGACTAATACTAATAAGTGCCTTTACCAGCAATTTATAGTACTTTGATTTTTTCTATTACTGGCTTATTTTCTAGATTCTTAAAGTACGAGTGTTTTATCATTCCTAAAAAATGGCACAAAATTAAAAACTAGGATATCTTATGTTAGCTTATGTTTAAAACTTAAAACTATGAAAACATTTACTAATGTTATTTGATATTACAAATAATTATACTCTAATAGCAACTAAGATTTTTTCAGATAAAATTTATTAGGGTTACACAATATTATAATTAGTTGCAGACAACATTATTCCAAATAGGTTAGTGGCGACTTAAACTTATGTAAGTTAAGTGTTGCGGACCATTCGTGTATTTAATACCTAAGACTAAGAAAACATTTCATTTATTAATGCTATACTATAGTGTAATTAGTTATAAATAATTATACTCTACTAATACATATAGGTACAATTTAGCTTAGTTAAGTTAATTGGTCTGTATTTTAGACCATTATATTGCCTCTACAGGATTTGTGATAGTAGATTAATTTTAAGTTGGTATCATATAGCATGTTTTTGTCTTCTAACCATTTTATAATATGGGAGGCTTTGTGTTTTGGTACATCTCTGTTATTATGTTCAAGTTCAGTTGCGTATTGTTCAAGTATTGGGTTGTCTATTTCAGTTAGTCTGGTGAGAAATTTGAGCGCATTAGTAATGAGGTCAGTGTCTATTCTTTTGTGGTTACAAAGTGAGTAGAGTTTAGCATTTTTAATCCTTTGTAGTTTATTGGGTTTCTGCGGAAGTCAATACAATAAGCTAAGCATTTCCTCTCGAACTGTCTGATTTTCTCCATTTGTGCTGATGAAATATTAAACCATATTGGAAAAGCGTAAGATATAATTAGTCATCTGTTTATAGGATATTACCTTGATCCTGTTTTGTATAGAAGTTCTAGGTTTTAATATTTTGGCGAATGATGATAACGCGTATGTTTCTTTTTGGACTTTTTCTTTTATGTCCGAACTGAACTGTAGGTTCTCTGTGAAGAGTACCATAAGGTATTTGAGCTTGTTAGTGTACTTTATTTTTTGCTGGTTTATACGGATATCGCGTACCGTTTGTTGATGTGTCTGGCAATATTTGGATAGGTGTCCTTTATTCATTTGATCAGCATGGTTTGACATTAATCGGAGTTCATTTTTAGCTTCCATTTGACAAAAAGTTTATGTAGTGTGTTTAGATATTTGTTCATTTATTCTTGCATGGGAAGTTATTTGAAATTTGAGGTGAATAAAATTATATCGTCAGAATATGTGAGGATTTTAATTGGTATTATTGGCTGCGGAATGTCAGCAGTAAATATATTATATAGGACTGGGTCAAATACGGAGCCTTGGGGAACTCCTGCTGCTATTCCAAAAATGTTGGATAGTTCCTTATAAATTTTTACTTTAAAATTCCTATTGATCAAACAGTTCTAGATATTTCTACATAGGTGTTCGTTGAAATTGTGGACGTTTCTCATTTTAAATATGAGTCCTTGCATCCAAGCAGTGTCGAATGCTTTTTCAGTATCAATTACTGCACACCAGTGTTGCCTTCTTAATATTGAGATTGGAGCTTATTGGGTTCATGAGAATGGATAATGCATGAGTAGTGGAGTGAAGTTGTCTAAAACCCATTTGAAAATTGAAAATTATGTGATTATCTTTTTTTAAGAATACATTCATAAATTTTGCTTATCGTGGAGAGGAGGGAGATGGGTCTATAGCTGGAGATCTTACTAGATGGCTTCCCCCTTTTCCTAATTGGGATGATATATGCGGTTTTCCATTTTCTTGGGAATAACTTATGTTATAAAGAATGCCCAAACATTTTTAGATCCTGATAATTTCTTGTTGTACCTTGTCTTGATTACCAGCTGTACTTCCGCTGAGGAGATGAGGTCTGGTCTATGATTTTCATTATTTGCACTATCATTGGAAGCAGGAATGTTTATATTAAAATACGTTAAAGGAGTGTGGTTATTTTCAAAGGTAAAGTTAATTACACGATCAATTTGTGGTAATTCCGTATTCAGATTGAGGTTTTGCTTATGAATTTCTTCAAAATGAAGCCCTAGAGCGTCAGCTTTTTCATTATTGCTAATAAGCGGTCTATCTGGGTGATCTGGATTGGTTAACTGAGGTAGTTCCATGTAGGATTTGATGCTAATGATATTTTATATCTGCTTGAAGGTTCGATAGTTCATACTGATGTTTGCAAGTTTCTTCTTCCAGTAGTCTTCGTGATGTAGGGATATTCATATTTTTATAATTGTGGTTATGTCTCGAATTTGAGATTTCAGAGTGTGTTGATCAGGGTCATATCTATATGTCTCTGCCAATTTCTGCGCAGTCTGTTCTTGTGTTTAATCAGGTTGATTATCTCGGAGGTAATACAGGGTTTTCAAATAAGAGGTGTTATTTTGATATTCAAAGCAAAATGCCATTTTTTGAGATAAATGATCGGATCTTTATTTCATTATAAAGAGGAAGTTTTGCCATTAATAATGGCAAATAACATCAGCCAAATGACCACCACGACCACGCATACAGGACCATATCCTTTTCATGAAATTTTCCATAACCAAATCGCAAAGTGGCTGCCCTATGTCCTCGATAGCCTCACGAATTCCACCTTTGAGGTCTTGAATCGACGCTGGGCTGTTGGCGTAGACCTTCTCTTTCACGTGGTCCCAAAGGAAGAAGTCGTAAGTTGTTAAGTCACAAGATCTTGGTGGCCAATTGTGATCACCTCTTAGAGAGATAACACGGTCCGAAAACTTTTCCCGTAAAATACCAATGGTTTCGTTGCTTGTATGACACGTAGCGCCGTCTTGTTGAAAATAAACGTTGTCCAGATCAATACCATCCAATTCCGGCCATAAAAAATCATTAATCATCTGTCGATAGCGCAATCCATTCACCGTACCTGTTGCTCCAGCCTCATTTCCGAAAAAGTAAGGTCCAATGACCCCGCGGGACCATAAACCGCACCAAACAGTCACACGTTGAGGATAGAGAGGCTTTTCAACAATAATTCTTGGGTTTTCCGAGCCCCAGATGCGACAATTTTGCTTGTTGACGAAGCCATCGAGGTGGAAATGGGCCTCATCACTCAAGATGAGTTTCCGATGGAATTCCGGATCATTTTCATTCATTTCAAGGACCCAATCACCAAAGACTCGACGTTGTTGATGATCGGCCGGCTTGAGTTCTTGTGTTAACTGAACTTTATAAGCCTTAAGACCCAAATCTTTATGCAAAATACGGTATAATGACGTTTGTGGGACGACGAGGAATAGACAAACCGGGGTTTTCTTCAACACTTTCGGCTACAGCAGCAATATTCTCGGCTGTTCTTGAGCGACGTGCACGGGTTTTATTCTTCACATCACTAACTTGTCCCGACAGCTCGAATTTTTCTACCAATTTATGTATTGCGGTCCAACAAGGTGCTTCACGACGACCCAAAAATGTTCGAGTTTTACGAACCATCTATGCCACATTTTCACCATTTTTATAGTGAATTTTAACAATTTTTTTAATAATTTCATTGCGTTGTTGAATCATGTATCGTTTTTATTAATAGCGTAGTTTCTTGTCAAATGTCAAAAAATGACAGCTCCAAAAGTGACATCTACCGATATAGCGAGCTAATTAAAATAGCACCTCTTATTGGAAAACTCTTTATTATATTTCCACGAGTCTTGAGTATGGTTGTTGGTACGCCTTGAGTTAGGGCTGTTTGCTTACTGGATCCAGTTGAGTAATTTTTTCATCTGCTTCTTTTGTTGTAATGTTTCTGTACAGCGGGAGATCAATATTGCCAACAGAGCTGTTGATTATCTTGTTGAAACATGGAATATGCGTGGGTGAATAATTGAAAATGGTTTGAGGTTGCACTTGTGTGATGTTGTTCATTTGAATGATTAGCTCTACTGCATTATGATCCGATTGGAAATCCAGAGTTCTCCGCTTGTCTCCTAAGTTAGGGGAGTAATTCGTGGTGAAGGTGTTTGAAAGGAAGTAGACATCTAGATAGGAGCTAGTTCGGTCACTATGGAAAGTACGATGGAGAGTTGATTCCAGCCTTAAACCATAATTTAGTAGATTGTCAATGAACCGTTGGTGAAGAATTTTACCTGCCTTGTTGCTACGGGTTTAATTGATCCTCCATAGAGGATGTGAGGCATTGTATTCACCTCCAATTATTTGATGCCCATTGCTGGTTGCGTCCAGTAATTTCTCAAACTCAGATGAGTTCAATTCTCTGCCATTTCTGTTGTAGAGCGATGTCAGATAAATATTTCTGTTCGCTTGGCTTATTTAGTTGGGAATGAATATGCATTCGTGTTTAATATTTTTCTTGATTAGAATGGCTGTTCCACCTCCGGGCTGGTGATTGCGGTCGTTTCTAATTTTGAAATCGGGGATTAAATTTCTTACTAAGTTTTGTTTCGGTGAGTAATACTATGTCAGATTTGTGCGCTTTGAGAAAGCTCTCTAGACAATATCTTTATCAATGCTTATTAGTGAATTGATAATTAACAGGTAAATTTTGAGTTTCCCACTATTTTCCATTTAAGGTTAGGTCGAGAAATAATTGTAGAAGCGCTTGTCTTTTAGAGTTTCTGTCTTGAAGGTTCCAATATTGGGGAACAAAATTGTCTATTTTATTAAGACATGAGAAAAGGTTCATGCCGAAGAGTGTTTCACACTCTTGGTTGAACATGTTAATGTTATTGGCATTTTTATTAGCATTACTAGATGAAGCTGGGACTATTACCTCACTTGTCTTATTTCTGAGGGTCTAAGTGTAGGAGACATTGGGAGTTTACATAGTTGTTGTAGGCTACTTCTTTATTTTTTCACGTTAAGACTGCTTGTTCTTTTCTCTGCAGTAATTCCCTTAGTGAGCATTCTCCCGGTTTATGCTGTTCAGTGCTCTTTACGCAACTATATTCCATGTTGCAGTTTATCGCAACATGCCCAAATCTCTGACAATTTTTTCATTGTGTCGTCTTGGTAGTTTTAAATTTCTCTACTATGATTTTCAGGTTCAACAAGTATTTAAGTCTGATTGCCATTTGGATGCAGTTGTACTACCCAGATACTAGTATTTTTTAATTGAAAAATTTTGATTATGTTAATGTTTAGTTTCTGTTTTAAGAGTGCGTGGTAAATGTCTTCTTGATCGAAGCTACTGTCGAGTCCTTTAATGAGGACTGATTGTGGCTTTTCTTCTATGGGTGTGAAATGTTAGCTTTTGGTGTTTGCTTGAACTAAAAAGTTATTTATCTTCTTGAAATCAATAATATTGTTAGCTATGCTGTGGAAAATATTCTTGTTTATTTTCTTAAAAAGGAATTTACGATGTCCAAGGAGGTGTTTTAGGTTAACTGTGTATTCTTTAATGTTAATGTTGTAAAAGACAATTGGTGCTATTTTGCTTACTTTAATTTCTGTTTGTTGTTTCTTATTTGTTTGGTTACGTTATTTTTGTTGGTGTTCAATTGGGTTAAAGTCTATTTGAGTCGTGCCCTGGTTTTCCGTTATCATTTCAGAATAGTTATCAGTTGAAACCTGTGTAACCATAAATGGTTCTTAGCTTCGGAGTGTATCAGTATTCAAGTGTTCGATTAATGTTTGTGTATCTATTTGGTGGCTGTGAGGTTGGGTAGTATTTATACCATCACAAATCTGAGAATCATTATTTGTATTACTTTTGTTAAGCAAGGCTAAATCTAATTTATAAGAAATATTCTTAAATTAATGCAACAGCTCATTGTACATACTTATGGCGTAGGACGCTTTTGTCTTTATTTGCTGAATTTAATGCACTCATGAGATCTTGAATTGAGGCAGCAGACTTCATTCTTGAGGTGCGAACGCCATTACGGCCAGGCATAGAAGCATTTTCATTGTGTTGTATTTTGCCCTTCTTGTCTGGATTATTCCTTTTTTCCAATGGCATCTTCCTTTTACAGGACGCAGCACTATTCGCCGAGTAGTCGCTGTCACTGTTGTCGCTGTTTGTTATTGTTGTTGACACTGTCGAAGTTTCGCCTTCTTCGCCATAGTCAATCGTGTCCTCGTAATCTTTTATGAGCTTTTGGATGTCTTCCATGCAGAGCGAAAAAATCCCATTGTATTAGTTGCACAACAATACTGCACTGTTTTTACACTTTTGTGTTTAAATTTAACGTGTATGTACCACGGGAACCGTTTGTTGTGTTCAATATTGTGATATTAAAATTATTAATAGATTTTTATGTCTGTTAGAAATTTTAAGAAATTATATTATTCTTGTTATTCTTTTTATTTTATACACTTTAACAAAAGAAACAACGCTCTTATTTTTACGGGGGTGTCCCCCACTTCACAATTACTCAATTTTTAATTTTTTTCGCACCAAATTTTCTTGGCATGCCGCAGAAATACTTTCTATTTTAAATTTCACACAGATCCGCTTTATTATTATAATATTAACGTATAGAATTCAAAAAGAAATAAAAAGTTTAAAATTTTCCAAAAAAAATCTTTAATACTTAATTTTTATTTGACAGCTAAGACAAAAAACAACCGACTTATTAGACTTCTTAGATTAATATGATCTGATATTAAAATAAACGCAAGTCCTCACAATTATAATTAAAATGTTACTAGATCGTTACTTACTTTCTGGACTTAAATCAATCTTCTAAAATTAAAAGCGTATTAAAATTTCGACATATCTGTTCAGTAGCATTTTGCTATTGTGAGCATGTTGCATGTTGCAATTTCCCTTAAAATTGTTGCCTACAAGGCTCTCATGCAGATTTACATATGTACATACATAAGAAACTGAAAATCTTTTGAAAATCCTTGTACTTAATGACGACGGTAACAGCTCTCTGCTAGTCGATCATCAATGTAACGAAATTCATCATAAGTTCTTTTTTTTATATTCATCATGAAAACAATAAGCTTGTGTAGCAACGATTCAAATATACGTAAGTGTGATTTTTTCAGGATATTCCGGGTGCTATTAATGTCTGATTTTTGTTGGATGTATTCATTCATTTAGCGAAAGCATCAACTAGAATTGAACGGAAATTGAAGTTCGAAAACAAGCGAAGTTGACATCGGCAGAGCGTCATATTGTACTACGATAGCAAATAGCATGAATACTGTATACTGTTGGCGACGACAGACAAATGGACGTTCAGGACTTTCGCTATTACAGCTTGTTCAGGCATATAGGAATTGAATGAAAAAAAAAAAAACAAAAAGGGAAGAAAAAAGTTAAATTCATTCCGGATGAGCAGTTTTCAAAGTAATTAAAAGCATTGTGCCGACATGTTATTGTGGAGCAAAATTAAAAAAAATTTCATCCACTCTACGAAATTTTTCGCCATGTCAGCTATTACACTATTGGTGTCGCTAGTACACAGTGCTTAACTTGTTGAAATGGAATAGAAACTCAAAATCGGAGGGTGCATAACTTGCTAATGCAAGTCTTATTAAATTGGAAAAAAAGAATATTATTCATCTCGTATTTGTTTTTATTTTGTTAGTGACAAACTATGCAAGTTTTCATACCTCGATTAAGATGAATATAAAAGGTTTATTTTATGAATTGCCTTAAATAACTTTATGTCTGGAACAGTAGGCAACGAAGCCACCCCGCTCAAATATGGTGACGAATTGTCAAAATCGCAGCCACCAAAATATTGGGCAGAATGGCCATTAGTAACCGCGTTAAGATAACATTTTTACAAATTTTGTTAGTTGCCATAATAATTGATTTAGACCAAAAAAATTAAATTTTCTTCGAAACGCGTGATGTTCGCAATATAAAATTTCAAAAGAAACAGAATACTAATCAGCTAGTAAATGTCAACGTGTGGTAATTGCTTTGAAACAACTGCGTCACTTTCACTTTCACTGTGCTCACCTGATGGAATTACCATATAACTTACTCCTGTGTAATAATTAGTTACTATGCCTGTCTGGTGGGTACGTTGCATTCTGTGTCCAGGGTTAGAGTCAAAGGAGTCATCGTAAATGCAATTATTTGACACTTTTCATCGCTATTAGAATAAGGATAGTTCCACTAAATACGCGCTAGTTGGATGTATTTATTAGCATCACCAACCTCGATTTCAATACCGTTCAAGGACAATTTCAAAACAATACTCAGTTGTTTCTCAAGTTCGCTATTTGGAAGACAGTCGAATTTTCACTTGTGTCACTTTTCTTGCCACCCACGGTTCGATATATATTTTCCAAAGTATATGTCGTTATTTCATATCTTTATATTTATATATGGTTTCTCTTTACTAACATAACGAATAGAAATTTGTCCAAAATTTACCAGGACTCATTTTACGTAGAAACCTATAGGAAGAAATTTAATTAAATTTCCAACAAGGAATATCTTATTCGGCAAATATTTGTATGCTATGTGTACATACAGCAAGAAATGATCAATATTTGAAAGAGCGGTTGCAAGTTTACCACCAGATTTCACATTTAAGCCAATAATAACAATAACAACAACAGTATTTACCGCAGGACTAGTTCCTCCGAAAGTCCAAATTCAATTTACGAATTTATCTGTATTTTCTGTGCAGCAGTAGTAGCAGCAGCAGCAGGAGCAGATGCTATTTGACAACGTCCACAAAATACATTTTGTTTAGTAATTAGCAGAGCTTTAATAAGTATGCTACACGTACACCTACTAATTAAGTTGTTAGAAGGATTTTTGTGAAGGGATCCTGAGTCTGTTATTAACACCTGCATTCACAGAATTTATATATAAAGTTAGAGAAAATAATGAATTTAAAGAGAAACGTATATAGATATATGACTGTGAAAAAGTGAGTATTTTATATGCATGAAAACTATGTGTACATAGGATTAAAGAAATCATGTATAAGAAAAATGTGTTGAAAAATTTATGTGTCTCGTATAATATGCTTCCCACAGGGAAATGAATGATTTAATATATGATATATAACTTCGTTAATTCTACAATCTACACCAAGGTACAAATGTACTTTTGCTGAGAAAACAATTGAACTTTGAAATAGAAATATTTGTCGCAGCAAGTTCAAATTTCATGATAGTTTCGAATATATCTTTACAGGGTTTTATCGTTGAAAACAGGAAGATGTTTGTGTTGATATCATGTCTACGTAGCTATATGTACTGGCATATCGGAGTATATATAGTATACTAAAGGTACAATGGTACCTACGTATATTTAGGAGCCTTATTCATACATACATAAATATCTCCAATGTTTGAAAGAACAGGGAACTAAGAATTAAACAAAAATGATCTTGAATCCTCATAAATATTTTCGATTTTAGACGTTCGGCTAGATCGATATGTAGAAATCATTTTTTGAGAAAATTATTAGAGTTCAAGATTGTTTTTATTTCCGTGTTCTCTTTTTATTTATATAGTCGCATAGGTAGATAATACCAGCGCACTCAAAAATTTTTCTCAAATGGTCCCATTTACCTAAAACTCGGAGCAAGAAACATGCTAGCGTGTACGTACTGGTATGAAAATAATTGCTTTGTTTGCATTTTGAGTTTTGAATAGTAAGGGGACTACCACGGAAAAAAACTCAGGACTTCTGCTTTCAAAAGCTTGATATTAAAAATCAAAATAGTGAAGTTGAATTCTTCCAAATTTATTCAATTTTAATTTATAATACACGAATTTAACTTTACATTAAAAAAAAAAGCTTTACATGCTAAAGAAAGCTATGGGTAATAAATGTTGCGATGTGTTTATGTAGCATAATACAGGAGCAAGAAAGAGATAGATAGAGAGAGATAGAGAGAGTGAGAGAGAGCGGGAGAGAGAGATTGCCAGGATCCCGATGGTAAATTAAACATAACACTATTATTTCCGTGTTTTCTACCTTTTACCTATTTTATATCCTGTATTAAATCTCACTAAATACAGTTTTTCAAACACATTTTTTTCTCAGTAACAAGCAGGTACATTTCTACCTATGGTATATCAAACAGGGGGTCCAGGTAATGGTGTAGATTCTAGGGTTATGCTAAAGTAAATTATTAAATGTGGAGAAAAATTTAAGAGGGCCAGAGTAAACATTAATCATATACACTTCCAAGCAGGAGTATCCCACCTTGTGCTGTTATTGGCTCCATCAAGTATTCGACTCGCCTACTCGCCTCGGTTAAGAACACTTAAAATTATGCTAAATATCGATAACATAAACATTCTGCTCTCATAAAAAGCACCGTGAAATTATTCCATTGATCCGGTTTTGTTAAACAATCATTGCAGAAGAGCATAACTCCATAAAAGGATCTGACTTGTATAATTGGATATGTGAACCCAAAAAAAGCATTTTTCATATCACCAAGTCTAAAAATATACAGACCAGCGGAGTGACCACTGATCGATTCTATTTCGATTTTTGCATCTGCTCTAAACGTAAATGATCCAGTACCATTGCATTCCATTGTACTTCTTGGTCGCATACAATATTTTAGAAATTAAATGAACAGACACAGTCAGTTCAATTGAGTCGTGGCGTGTCGGTACATTGTTCATGTAGAAAAGTTGCGCGCTAATACATATATTCAGTAAATGTGTTTTGTCCTTAAATGCTACATTTTTAATAATTCTAAAAATATTTAAATAAATAAAAATAAATTCTTTGACTGCTCGGTGCGTCCTACAATTAATTCAGCAGTGGGATAATAAGAGGTTTGCTATGAGCACTTCCATACATATCACTTTCTTAGTACTACCGTCAATATCTGGATATTTCTTGTCTGTAGTAATTAGGTAACGGTTAAGATTGAAGGGAAATAAAGCTTATTGCAAGATATGTAATAAAATACTTTGTATAAATATAACTGTAATTATTAGACATGAAAACAGTTGGAAAACAAGTTAGGATTTTCTCAATCTTCAAACCAATAAACTTGATTATAAGCTTTTAGTGATAGTGAGCCAATCTCAGGTTTGCACTAGAAAGTAAAGGGTGAAATAATTTCTGTAATGTGTTGTGTACAACATCCATTATCGCTTTCTGTGGTGGATACCTTACCTAGTTTATTTAGAGCTATTTTCCAGACTCGCCCAAATAAATTTTCTTAGAACAAAAGCTACTTCAATGCTAATAGATATCATCGCTCCGTACACTTTAAGGTAAATTAGTGACGACTCACGAAAAACTAAGTTTTCACTTATTCTCTATGAAAGAACAGATGTTAGTAATCAAAAGTGGCTTGGATTAGTTGCCCGCTATTTACCAGAAAATTCTACTAATATTCTTGATTGTTTTTTAGGACTGTTAGAAATGAAGGAATGTAATGCTAAAAATATTCATGTACAATTTCTCCAGTATTTGAACCCGAAAATAATTCAAGGTGAAAATCTATTCCTCATCCATTGCCGAAGGTTTTCCTTTTAATGAAGCCTCTACGGAAGTATTAAATGTTGTGAAATTATGGAAAAATATAGTTGCAGAAAAAAACATTTTAAAGAAGTGAAGGATTTTATCTGTATTTCCGCTATTTTCCTTCATAGCAGTGATGCTGCTGAACGTACATTTTCAATTATGAATGATGTAAAGAGTAAAAAAGAAATCGCTTAAATATTAAAACAGTGGAAAGTATTATGTATTCGAAACAGTTAATAACCAACTCCAACAGAGATATTTTTGAGATTTCCACACACCTAATTAAATATTTTGCTAGATTTAAATTAATAACTAGAAAATATGTGAAATAAAAAATTATAATTAAATCTGCGATATTAATGCCACATTCACAATGCACAGTGGAGCAAAGTGGAGCTGAGTGAGCTTTAAGTCCAGAGCGATGCCGTTCATAATATAGCGCAGAGTGAAAATCGAACTTTGAAATTAAACGTAACAAATCGTCATAACAACGTCAAATTAACAACGAACTTTGAAATACCATAGTAACGCCAAATCAACATGCTTGTCGTTATCAAAATAATAAATTCGAAAAAGGAGACACCTGTAGCAAGATTAGATTGCTTCCACACTAGATAAAAATTAACGTAATTTTTCTGGGTTTTTAATCATGAAATTTGCAAAAAAAATACCTCTTGTTTCTTATTAGCATTCATAAAAAGTATTACATCAGAAAATAGCATTAAAACATGTTAATTATGATAAAAAGAAAAATGAAGCTTTTTCCACGCCATGTACATTCTAATGACATTTCAGTGATCGGCCCACCACCGAACCATAATTCCCTCGTTGTATCCTCCTATTGAGTTCCTAAAAACATAAAACAAGAATTCACAAAGAATCATGTTCCAGTGAGAAAAAATTCATAATACAAACCTAATTAATTAACGTTAAGTTCTCCTCAAACTTCCTACAATATCCTAAAAGTCCCGCGACTACATTTACAAGAACGAAATATTATTGAAATCTAACAAAAACAATATAAAACTTACCTAAAATACACAACTTTTCGTGTATACACAAATTTGACATGTCAGTCAACTTACATTACGTCAGCCAGATGTTCTCGTAGCAGCAACTGGTATAAACGTCGCTATGGCAACGCCATGAAGAGTGCATCACATGACCATCTTCAGCAGCTATAAAAAGGCGGCGAACGATAGCAAAAGCACCCATTTCCAAATCAGAGTTGATCTGATTAAGTCCTAAACCTTGGAGTCTGTTCTGAGCAAAATCCTTATCCAAACCAGGAGTTAATTTTGAAACTCCTTATAGAAGTTAATTCTACGCCAACAAATTGAGGTTGACTCAAATCCTAAAAACAGAAGTTAATTCTGGCCGTCATAAATATTTGAGGTTGACTCAATCCCAAAACAGAAATTAATTCTGATTAAACAAATATTTGAGGTTAACTCAATCCTACACACAGAAGTTAATTCTGGCCGTCCTACATACTTGAGGTTGACTCAATCCATAAAACAGAAGTTAATTCTGGCTGTCACAAATATTTGAGGTTAACTCAATTCTAAAACAGAAGTTAATTCTGGCCAAACAAATATTTGAGGTTAACTCAAGTACATCGGCTAGGAGTTAATCCTAAAAGATTGCAAAAGGTGAGGCTAACTCAAGCAATCTCACACAGGGGTTAATCCGAAGGTCTAGAAGACTTTATACAAAAGTGAGAATAGATCCATTTTCAGAGGTTAACTCTACAATAAATACATTCAGAAGTTAATTCTGATCAAGGTGGAAAGAACTTCCATCCCACACGTAGCAGTACTCAGATCACTGCACTTATAAAAGCTAAAGACTAAATCTTGAAATTAGATAAAAATTTGTTTGCTCGCACCACAACTGTCTCGTGCCTGTTCACCACACTCTTCTTCTTTACTACAGGAGTAAGAAAAGAGCAACGCAACGAAAACCAGTGCGACACCGACTTTTTCTTAAAGAGCAACGCAACAAACCACAGCTACGCCGACATTTTTTTTTATTGAATTTGTTTTGGATTGTTGTTTCTTTATTTTGAATTTTTTATTGAAATTTTTATTAGGTATTAAGTTTTAATGAACTTGTGAATTTTAATTTAATATTAAGACTGAATGAATTGTGATATAGTTGTAAGGAACTGAAATAGCACGATTGAAAAATAATATTTTATATTCCGAACATACAAACTGAGTTATTCATAAAACCGGCACCCCATGAATCACACATACACATACAGTCCATTATAGAGAGAATTTTTCATTCAGTTTGTAAGCTTTCGGAAATGCCAGCGTGAATAAAAATTAATAGTAAGATGTTTGTTATGGTGTTGAGATGCGGTGATATTCAGATGTTTTTTTTTAAGTGCGGCCGATCATTATTATTATATTGTACAGGATATTAGTATTAAATATATCAAAATAATGATAGTAAAATTTATGAAAGATGCTGGTCAAAGAATATCGCCATCATGGAATACTTTGACCTGATATCAGTTTTCTTTATAAATTATACATAAAGTTAGTTTGATGAATAAGTCCCTGGCTAAACATAAAACTGAACACTACTACTTTCCTGTCAATATTTTGGTATGAAATCGGCTTTCATACAATAGAAAATAAATTAACCATATGAATCAGAAATTTTTGGTTAAAAAGTATGAAATAACTTATTTTAAGACTTTATTGAAGACTCCCAATCAACACCTGAACTTTCCATATAGCGAATATCAGCGGAGCATATCGATCGCTTGTTGAAGTCATCGAAATAAGTATTAATGATTCGAATACGGTTCGGTTGTTGTGTTTTTCGGAGAGATATTTTCTTCTATTTCTTCTGAGGTTATGCCCTTACTAGCAGGAACTCGCACCATTTTCCTTTCGCGTATAGGCTTATGGGAAGTGTCATTACGATTAGGTTTTGACGGTTTTTCAAACTAGGTTTTAAAAAACCGGTTTTTAAAATAAATTTGTCACATCTGAAAACCGGTTTTTAAATTAAGAAAACCGGTTTATAGAATTCAAATTACTAAGTAAAGATTAATTTTTAACTTAATTGAATTGAACCATTTGAAAGAAATGCAGGCCGTGTATGTAACCGTAACCTAGGCGTAGTACGTACTGTAAAGTGAAAATATAAAGTTGTTATAGTTGGTACTAATAACGTATGTTTAAGTATGTTTCTAATTTCTATGTTTGTATTTTCTATTTTACATCTTAATACTTTAATTTTATTATATATATTTCTTCTCTCAAAAATTAATGTAACGTAAAAAGCTCTGTCTTCTGTCTACTGGGATTTTAAATAAAACACAGCGTGTTAAAATAATTCATATTTTCTTTCGCAACGTTTCGACATAAATTATGTCTTTACCAAGCTTCGGAATTAGATTAAGAAGATGCGTGCTTTTTCAAAATTCCTAAAAAATGTGTAGATATCTTTAAATTACATGAATATTACTACATAAAATAATAAAATTGTAAAATAAACTTCAAAAATATTTATTTAATAACTTTAATTTCATTTGTTGATAAAACTGAATAAGTCTTGGATATTTGGGGTAGTTTCAAAAAGTTAAGAGTAGACAAGTAGATCTGCAATAATTGTAATAAAATGCTGATCTGAAAAAGATCATCTACGTGCAATCTACATAATCATTTGAAAGCAGTTCATAAAACAATTAACAGATAGAAATCAGAGACGATCGGCGAAGACGAAATGCCTCGATCTTCCTCTTTTTCAAAAAAACAAATGAATGTTTTGAATTTTATAAAAGTGAAAAGGAGTAGTTTAGCAGAAAACATATCAAAACTTGAATTACAATTAGCTCATTCATACGAGAGTCTCTTCAACAACAAGGATATCCATTACCAAGAAACAACTCTATGGATCTCATTCATGCGTTTTATGACAATGCCAAACGTGAAACTATTATTGAAGTAGATTCAATAAAAAAGAATAGGAAAAAATTCTCTATAACTTTAGACGAGTGGACTAGCAAAAGAAATCATAGATATTTAAACATTAATGTACACACCTGGCAGAAGATTTCAATTTGGGACAAGTGCCAATAGCTGGTTGCTGTGATGATCGGAGAACATTTGAATTGGTATCTGAAAGGCTACAAAATTTCAACTTGAATCTAGTAGTTACTGATGTGTTACATAAACATAGAGAAATGGCTGCAGCTGAAGCCGATGTAAATGTTTCAAGTGAGTAATCGGAAGATGAAGAGGAGGACGAATCTAATTATTATGAAGATTCTCTTAATAATGTTTGTAACCGAGAACATCCTATATTTTGTCTGACAATTACAAACAATCAGTTCCACAAATAATTTGTGAAACACCATTCTTCAAAATTATATCAAACAAGGAAAAGGAATTAAATTTAATTCTTGACTGCAAAACAATGTGGAATAGTATAGAGGACATGATTGGAAGATTTCTGGAAGTAAATGAATGTGTGGTTTTAGCACTGAATGATATGGGCTCTTCTTATATGTTAAATGAAGCTCAATATCCTAAGCTTTTGGAACTTTTTAAAGTCTTGGGGCGATTCGTCTAGCAGCTGAAGGTATAAGGCGACAAGATGTCAATTTATTAATAAGTGAAGGTATATTTAAATTTTTGTTAAATGAACTAAAAAACTTAAACACTGAAATAAGTTTGAAATTATTATATGGCTTAGAGAACGATTCAAGAAAGAAGACAAGTAGAATTATCAACTCTTTTGCTGTATTTGCAAAATCCACAAAGCCTG
The DNA here is from genome assembly GCA_963924295.1 of Dioctria rufipes. Lineage (NCBI taxonomy): Eukaryota > Metazoa > Arthropoda > Insecta > Diptera > Asilidae > Dioctria > Dioctria rufipes. The sequence continues at coordinate 82,754,254 of OZ002740.1, read as the reverse complement.
TACAGTTCAGCAAAGGAATCTAGTGTACTTTCTTTAGCATCAAAAACCGAATTTATTAAGTTATCTGGAAAGAGATTGTCTAGAATATTTCCAAATTCTTATGATGAAGAGCAAATCGAAGAAATTACTCATCAGAGTAATGCTTTTTTAAAGGAAGCCTTGGAAAAATCAATTCATTCTTGAAGAGACTGAAGAAAAACTTACAAATCTTAGTAGCTAATGAACAAATATTTTCAATTTCAGGGAATATTGCGTTCAAAATAAGAAGAAGACTTAGCCACCGTTCAGTGGATATTTTATGTTTTTTAAAACCCTATTTTCTCAGGTGAATTGTGAAATAAATATAAATATTATTTGATATTTAAAAGTTTTGTTTGAGTTTTCGTTATTTTGTGTAAGTAATGTGTGATCCTTAATTTTTTTTTTTATATTTTGACTTTGATATTGAATTCGTTTTTTGTTATTTTATATAAATTAATAAAATATTTTTCCCTATTCTATTTTTTTTTTCAAAAATTTGAAAACCGGCTAAGACCGGTTTTTTGGAAATGTGGAATTCGAAACCGGCTTTTCAAAATGCAGGTTTTTATATAAACCCTAATTACGTACGATTTTTGTCGAGCAATTCTAATACAGATTGCGAAACAAGGTTTTCAACTTGTGCCGGGTCTTCATTACTCGGCAGACGACTAGTCACTGATACTGGGTCAAATGGTGAAATTCCTCATTTTTCGAAACCACTAATGAGGTTAACAGAAACATTACCTGCATCCAATAACTTGTGCTCTAATGGATACAAGAGCTTTGGAAATGCTTCCTTGTTTAAAATCTGGCACTTTTTCGTTTTTTCAGGAATGAAAGCCTGTACAATTAGAAAAGCAATCTGCTTTGTCTGTTGCAACTGAATTTTATCTTAGCTTTCGTTAATGTATCGTTCACTGTACAAAGGATCCCTGCAAGTGCTGTGCCTTTACTACAATTGTAGTAGATCTGCTACATTTTCACTCCATTTAATACCCTACTACTCTACCTTATTAATTCACTACTTTTTATGATCAGCACTTACATACAAGCTGAGCTGGCGCTGGTGCTAGTAACCTGATCTCATAATTTTCTACAAAAGTATCAAAGTTGAGGGTGAGGTTGAGGTTGGAAGGGTTTGCACTGTTTCCTGCTTTATATTTCAGACTCTATATCCTACCCAATCTTTTATAAAGAATTCGTCTCAGAATATTTAATTTAGACGTTTTCATGACAGCACGTGGAATGTTCATGTGACATTTCATCAATTTGGCTTCTAGTTAACTTCCCGCCTTCTACAAAAATTTTGTTTCTTGCGGTTAAATTTAATGCATATATAATGCAATTTCAAACAACAATCCTAAAATTTAAAAAAAAAAGACAAGAAAATGAGCAAGAAATTGAAGAGTAGGTATCACAAAATTTTCTTTATGCAAAATTTTCTTAAAAATAAATTATTTTACAATTCAGCAGACAATCTAACCTAATTAAAAAAAATAAGGACAACAACATTTTAACAACTCCAGCTGGATCTGAAGGAACTTTACTTACGGTTGTTTTGTTTATTTATGTTTATATTTATAATTTGAATAATTATTCAATTTATAGGAAAAAGAAATTAAAAAAGCTAAGTACAAACAATTGTACAAAAAATCATGGGAAGAAAATAGGCCATGGCTAAAACCAATGAGAAATAAAGCATTTTGCAAAATTTGCTTTAAAACATTATCTAATAACATTACGCTTCTAGACAGACATTCAGCTAGTTTTCTTCACCGAGCAAAATTTAAAGATTTAAAAAACTCTGTAGACGTCAAAGAAGCCCTGGTTAAAGGTAAAAATTTTAATTCTGCTTGCCAGAGGGTTGAAGCAGAAATTAAATGCGTTATGTTTATGATACAAAACAACTTGCCATTTACTATAATGGATACTTTACCACATTTAATTATTGATTTATGCCAAAATTCGGAACTAAAAGTACTGAGATGTGGACGTAAAAAAGCTACAGGGCTGATTGTTGATGTAATTGCTCCATATGTAGTTGAAGAAATTTGCAAGATTTTAAGGATATGTTCTTTCTCGTTAATCATTAATGAAACCACAGATGTTAGTTCCGAAAAAAGTTTGGTACTCGTAGCTCGCTATTTCGATAATAATATTCACAAGGTGATGGATAGATTTTTAGGGCTTGTTAAGCTTCGAGAATCAACTGCAGAAGCTATATATAATTCAATTATTGAGTACTTTGGAAAATTTAAAATTCCAGTGAACAATTTAATTGGCTTGGCTACTGACAACGCCTCTGTGATGAAGGGTGATATTTCAGGAGTGAAAACTAGAGTACTAAGGTTGAATGATCGAATTTTCTATTTAGGTTGCACATGTCATAGCTTACACCTTTGCGCAGCCGCTGCTATGAAAAAAATTCCCTCATTTATTGAAACATTAATTCATAATATTTACTACCACTTTTCTCATAGTGTTAAAAGGCAAGAAGAGTTAAAAGATTTTCAAGCTTATTTCGAGACTGATATTCATAAAATTTTGAAAATTAGTGGAACAAGGTGGCTCGAACTAGAAACTGTTATAAACCGAATATTAGAACAATGGAACCCCCTAATACACTATTTTACTATTTTTGTTTTCGAAGTGAACGACTCAAAGGCAGACAATATTTTGCAAAATTTGAAAAATCCCGAAATTAAATTATACTTACTATTCTTATCTTATATATTAAATATCATTAATAAATAAAATAAAATATTTCAATGTGAGTCAACTAAAATTCATCTACTTAAAACCCTGGTGGAAGAAAATTTTAAAGTAATCTTACAAAATTTTGTAATCGCGGAATACGTTAGTGTATTTGCTAATTTTATCGATACTTGTATTCACTTACCTTTAACTAATATGTTTTTTGGTATATCATTTTTGAATTATGAATTGGAAGAAAAATTGCCGAGCGCAGTTCTTTTAAAAGTTAAAAATAATATTCTTTCCTTCTATATCGAACTATGTATACAAATTAAAATGCGTTTTGACTTTAATGATGTAAAAGTTTCAAATCTTCAATATATAGATCCAAAGAAGATTTTGAGAGGAGAAATGAAGAAAATAGCTCCTTTAATAAAGTCATTTCCTTATCTTGATGGGATGGATCTTGAAGCTCTTAATGCCGAATGGAGATTATTTATCAGTATGAAAGAGAGTGATATTATGATTAACGATTTATCAGAAACAGACGTTGTTCAGTTTTGGTTTAATTTAACTAAAAGAGAAAATATTTTGGAAGAACCAATGTTTCCAAGCTTATCAAGCTATATGCTTAAACTTGTAGCTCTTCCTCATAGTAGCGCTGCGGCGGAAAGAAAGTTTTCTGATTTCAGGAATGTCAAAACAGACAAAAGAAATAGATTGACGATTGAAAGTGCATCTTGCATCCTATTATGTAAAGAAGCTGTTAAAATTGACAGCAATAAAACTTATCAACCGCCTCAAAATCTAGTAAAGCACTGCTTTCTATATAAATATGTGGACGGAAAATTTTCAAAAATTTAAATGTTGAAGGCATACGCATTTCATAATAATTTCCGAAGTTCTTAAAGATGTTGAAAAAAAAACAAGAGGCTAATTTCTTTATTTAAATACATATATAACTATACTAAATATATTTTTGCTTTAGTTTAAAAATTTTTTTTGTTATTTTTAAAGAAAATATTTGTGTTACTTAATCGTTTTGTTTGTTTTTTTAAAGAAAATATTTGTGTTACTTTATTTGAATATTCTTTGCAATAAAGGTGAATTTTTTTATACAAAATCATATTTTTTATAATTGTAATATAATACCAGTAAGCAAATGGGCAAAATCGAAATCTACTACTAATTCAACGGATTTGCTTCACTTATTTTTAAGTTTTACTAACTTTGGTTCATGCTAAAGGCACATCTCTGATCCCTGCTTTACGGAACCTATTTTCATGCAGCTCCACTCTGCGTTACTCTGAGCAAAACAGAGATAGCCATATACACTAATCCGTGCAAAAAAAGGATTCAGTTGCCACTCTATGCTGCTCTATTCCACTCTGCATTGTGAATGCGGCATAAATCAGTGAAATAATTTTTAAAAATTTCGTCAAAATATAGTCAATGATTCGTTCACTCAGACCCATAAGGCCTGTGTGAATGCAGGTCGGCGAGCGCCTGACTAATAATGCGTCGAGAACAAATGTCAACCTCATGTCGTATACGAACACTGAAAGTTACAAACAGCCCCTTCAACTGATGCGTCTAGAAAAAGTTATGATATAATGAACTTATGAATGAATTTGAGCTCGTGATGGAGTTGACCGGAGTTTTTGGTTTCAAGTCGCTCGAAGGAAAGGCTGAAAGAAGACCCAATCCTCAAAGATTGTTAAGTTAAATGGTTGATGTTGACACATGCGGTAGTTGAAGTGGGAGCAATTTTCCGTCTTATGTCGCCCTCAATAAAAAGTATAAAGCATACACATTTTTTACAGATTGGCCCGTATGAGGGACAAATCTTGAACTTATGTGAAATATGTTGAACCCAAGTGACCCACCACCAGCCATAGGTTGCAATGAAATATTAGTTACAAAAATAAGGGAAGCATAACTCGTAAAAGACAGTGAAGAGCCTGTGCTAAGAACAAAACTTATTTATTATTTTATATGAAAATATCAAAGAAAGTCAATTTTTGAATAAGAAATCCTTTTTTCTTATTTATTTAGAAGCATATACATATATATTGTTACAAAACCACTCACCTGGCTTAACTTTCAGGAGAATATTGAATACATATTGTATCTGGCCATCCATCCGTGTTTTCAAGGTACATTCAATGAACATGTCGGCAAACTTTTCCTCAAAATTGGACGCATATCTTTTTAACAGCTGGGCAAGCTTGCCACATTTTATCCAATTATAAAATTGTTATTGTTGGCTTGGGAAAACACGCTATTTACCACCTCAAACAGCACAACAGTGTAAATAGGGAATCCTTAGGATTCTCTCAAAGAAGGATGTACACTTTTCCAATTGTAAACGTAATTGTACTTAATAATTTAAAACGAACGGCAACAATCGCGATATATTTATTAGCAAATTTGCTATTAGATTGTCGACTAAACTACTTCGAAAGGAAAACGCAAGTAAAAAGATTGCTGGCCCCAAATGTAAATTTTTCGATGTACAAAAATGTGCAAATGTCATCTTACAGTTCGCCTACGTGATATTTCAGTCAGTTGGTCTGACAGAGGTGGACATTGAATCCAAATCAAACAAACCACTCAGGTCAATATGATAAAGAGCCAAACCGCACGCAGCAGCACGAAGCACAAGCATTTTACTGGACTCGTGCTTAGACACGGAAATACAATAATAATCTCGCGAATGAACTATTTTGACATATCTCAAATAGAGAGTGAATACTTCTGACCTCAGAAAAAAAAAAAAAATCGAGATGAGATAACCTGAATTGCTCCAAAATGAGTTATGTTGACACGTCTCAAATACAAATATAAATATTTCCAACCTCAAAAGCAAAGAAGAGAAGTGAGATGATGTAAATAACTTCGAAACAATCGACGTTGATACGTCTCAAATATAAAAATGAATTCTTCTAACCAGAGCCGGACTGGCAGTATGGGCGATCGGGCGCTAGCCCGATGGGCCGGTGTTCATTGGGCCGTTGGTCTTTGGGCCAGTTGTCTCCATGTTAACGCGACCACACGTACTTACCGCGTACTCTGGACGAATGTTGCGGCTGCGGTGGGAGGAGAGCTATAAAAGTGGAATGAAATTAAGAAAGTACTATATTGCATAACCTAAAAGCCTAATACAATAAAGCTAATTGGCCCACGGCAACGAGGCCATCTTGGAAGAGGGGAGTTATGAGTTAAAAATACTCAGAAATCTCCTACAACTTATAAACACTTACAGGACGCGGCAAATTTAGCATTCTCGTGGCTTCAAAATAATTCACTTTTTTGTAAAACAGTTTACATTATTTTTTGCATCATATCATTTTAATTTCGAAAAAACGTATGGAAAATGTGTATTTTATCGGAAGGGTTCAACAAGCCTTTTTAAGGTTTGCTATGTGTACTTTTAAAAAATATTCGAAATTGAAGAGCAAATATAAAAACAGTTTTTAAATTTTGTTTTTATTTTCTAATTTTTAAAAAAAAGATAATTTTATTTCATGCAAATCAATTTTGAATCAGAGTAGATTAATGGTCGTGCGTATATTACAGCCAGCTTTTACTTAAATAACAAATTTCCAGTGTTATAAAGTACCCAAATATTAGAAACAGTCTGAATTAATCCACATATGGTGAAGCATTGGCATAATTTTTGTTACTGTATTGGGACATATAAGTAAGTGACGGATCGATTAAATTTTATAAGGGGTTACAAAAATATTCCAAAAACAAGAGTAGGTGAAGTGGTTAAGAGTTCACTTCTTTCCTGCGTGAAAGATACGCAGAGCCATAACAACTCGTTTTGACGCCTGAAGCAAACGTGTAAATTTGCGACCCTGATCCATAAAATTCTCAACATAACCTTAATTAACTTAAACTATTCTGACGTCGTCTATCAATAGACTGAACAAAGTTGAGCAACAATTAACCATGAGAAGAATAGTAAATAATATTTATTGCACATAAAATTATTAGTTGATATTTGTTTTTTGCGAGTAAAGTAAAGAGAATCAGTTTGATAGAAATATTTGCAAGATTTTATAAATGGACTCTTCGAGCTTTTGCCGCCACGAACAAGTTTATATTCTCGAAATTCGAAGTGATTTCATTTTCGGCTGCCACAACAGCAACATTGAACAATCCTTCTTGACCCATTGTAGATCAGCTGTAATTTTTTATTATCTTCAATTTGCTGAAACTTCCTTCACATGAAGCTATCATCAGCAATGTCAGAAAAACTTGGAGCACGATTTAAACATTTAGATATGATTATTGGAAGTTATAGTCGTGAATTGATTAAAGCAAATCCAAAAGCGGCTTTTCTCAGACTATCGGCGTCCATTTTGCTAAGAAGATCATCACAAAAGATATAAAAAATCTTCTGACACTTGTTCCAACATTTCGTATCTCCTCGTCAGATAGAATAAAAGAACATCAATCGATTCAAAAATTGATGTACGAAGCTTTTGTTTTATGCCAATATTGAGATCACTCATTATTTTGTGATTCAAAAAGTTCGAATCGCTTCTTTTTTCCCCGTTTCTTTAAAGTTTGCTGGTATAACCAATATCTTAAGGAAATTTTATAGCAATGGCAAAAATTTCTTCCATGTCAGGATTATGAACCAACCTCAGCCTTGTCAAGCGAGTAAATTCAAATTGAGAACAATAAATTTATTTAACAGTTCAGAATCAAAAATAATTTATAATTGTCAAAGGCAAATGTTGTTAATATTATTTTTTTCGACCGTAACAATTTTTTTTTTCAACGGACAGCGCTCTTCCGTTTCAACGTTTGCCGCACTTACCTTACTCTTGCTACAGCTATGTAAGTAAAATTGTCGGTCTCTCGGATACTGTTTCTACAGAGAAACTCGTTTTAGTTTTAATTTTAAGTGTGAACGAACCAACCAATCATACGCATATTCTGTGCATACATACTTATTTCCTGTATAAATTTCTTCTTTCTTTCTTCTTATTTAGAATGGAATTCAATATTTCAAGAATATTCAGTAAGAAAGCAGCCTAATAATTTGGGTTGTTTGCCTTTAATTAAAATGTGATTTTTGAACACCCTTTGGGGCTGCTTGGTTATTATAAGCCCGGGCCGATTTGAAGATCCAGTCCGGTCCTGCTTCTAACCTCAGATACAGAAAAGAGATGAGACAATTTTGACAGATTGCAGAGACAAATAAGAATAAATATCAACTAAATTAATTTTTACTGATGAGAAAAATTTGTACCTATTAGAAACAAAAATTGATTACAATAATTTAGACAGATGCGAAATTTGTATTAGAAATAAAACATTAATAAAATTAATTTTGACAGATGTGTATTAAAAAGTAGACAAAAAACCCGAATGAAAAATCTGAAACAATTAAAAAATTGTAATTTTGTTGAAATAGACAAGAAACCAGTATTAGAAATAACAATCATTAAAAGTAGATGTGAATTTGTAAAGTTAGAGGTCGCTAAATAGAATAGTAATAGAATGGGTACGTGGCCCCTGGTAAGAGAGTAGTTTGAGTTTTTTGTAACACGCGGATTGTTTTTTCTTGCTAACCAAAAAGTTTGTGTGACCTAAGAATTGAATAAAGAATTAACGAAAATACAAGAAAGAAATCTACTTATTACTATTACATTTTGCTAAAACCAAAAAACCAACCTAGAAGGAAAAAGAAGAAAAGGAAGGAGACTTCACCAGTAGTGTTGTAATACGCAAGTAAATTGGGCAGCAGCTAATTAGGAAAAACTCGTGCCAAACCGTTACTCCTGATAGGAAATTATATACATATATAGGTACATATCCAGTGTCATGATGTTTGTACAAGCTAATCTCCGAAGCCGCCCAACCGATTCCAATGAAATTTTGTGAATGTGTTTGGTTGGTTCCAGCTTGTAATATAGTAAAGTTTTGCACACGATAGATGGCGCTGTTGTCGATATGTAAAAAAGCGACTGAGAATGCGTCGACATGGAAAGCTGAAATTTTGTGCACGGCGTTTTAATAAAATTTTCAAATACAAATTCAAAAATGGACTAAATCGGGCAACTCCTTCGTAGAGTTGCCATGCAAATATTTCGTTTTTTAGTATATATTTAGACACTGCCTGACAACGAGTGTACATAGTGAGCTGAAATTTGGTACCTGGTGTTTTCATAGCAATAGTGAAAACATTTAAAGGATTGACTAAATCGAGCAACCCCTTCTTGATGTTGCCATACAAAATTTTTGTTTTTCACTATATATTTGGAAGCTGTCTGAGAACGCGTCGATGTAGTGTTTTCATAAAAATAGCAAATACAAGTTCAAAAATGAACCAAATCGGGCTACCACTTTTTGGTATTGGCATACAAAAATTTAGGTTTTAACTGTATATCTGGAAACTGCCTCATGCGTCGACATGCTGACATTTTGTACACGGGATCGAGCAACCCCTTCTGGATGTTGCCATACAAAATTTTTGTTTTTGACTATTTAGTAATTGGTCGTTTCTTTCCGGGTGTGTTGTTTCAAAAGATTTCTTTAGTCTTTCTTGGAAAACTCCGGTTAAACAAAAACAAAACAAAAACAAAGAATTAAAACACGATGTCTCCTTTTTATGTTTTTTTGTCTTTTGTCTTTATTTCTGATGTGAAAGGGCAACGTTTCGGACCTAGGTTTGGTCCATCATCAGGCCCTATGGAACAATTATAAATAAAATAAAAATAATAAAAATAATAATAAGAATGAAAGGTTTTTTAAAGGTATTTAAAATTTTAAATGATAGGAATTAAGAAAAATTGTTCTCTAGAAGTATAAATAATTTTAAGAATGGTAAAAGTTTAAAGTTAAATGAAAAGCTCTATTCTTAAAGATAAAAAAATTTTTAGAAGAAATTTTATGTAAAGACTTATTTAAAGATTATAAGAATATAAGTGGTAGAGACAAAGATCAAAGCATCAACGTGCAGGTCACTTACATGAATCAAAAATCAAAAAACAAAAACATTGCAGACACTAAGTACGTTAAAAATAAATAAATAAATAAAACAGATAAAATCACAAATTATTAGTCCAAAAATGAGTGGTCAAAAGAATTTTTAACAATTATAACAAAAGATGATAAAAAACGAATGAAAATCACAGAAACATATCACTAAGAGTAATGTTGTATAACTACACAATGCTCCAATTATACAAATACCAAGCGGAGGTTCACCAACTGATGGATCATGCTTATCAGTAAAAATATATGGGGAGTGCATTCAACCCAACTGTGATTGCTCGACGATAATGTGTCATATATATGTATATATATGTGTGTGTACTATTACAATACGAGCAGCAATGATGCTCAGAGGAATTTTTACGTGATATCATGTAGTAGACTGTGATAGATTGGGTCTAGGCATTCGAGGTCACGTTTAATGTTTACCACTTTATTGCAGTTTGCAATAATGTGGCACGTTTCTTTGACTTCTCGTTTTCTTCTATTGTTCTCGATCATGATGATGTGAGCCTGATCAAAGTTAAAGATGTGCTGAGTTTCAAGTGTATGTGCAGCAAGCGCCGATGATGGTGTTTCCTTGTTTATATAATATTTATGTTGGTTAAGTCTTGTTTTTAGGCATTTAGAAGTTTGTCCAATGTAGACATTACCGCAGTCATTGCAATCTACTTTGTAAACTACATTGGATTTCTTGCTGGTCGGTACACTATCTTTAAGGTTTGTGAAGATCAGTTTTCGCAATGTCTGGGTTGGTTTCATAGCTACCCGCAAGTTGTCGAGATGGTGTCTCATGTTCCTTTTAATATACAGTGAGAGTGGGAAAACGTTGCTGAGTCCCCTATAGAGGCGAATGTCCGGTAGCTGAGGTGAAAAATCACTTGACTGTGGACTTGTATTAATGGGCGGCGTAAGTGAAAATTTCCGAAGGGCTTCCTTGATAAGCTTCCTTGTCATGTGTTACAACAGAAGTTCAACAACCTCACAGAAACCTACTTGCATGACGCAGAAATACAATTTGACAGAGACTGCGTAGTAAACTTAACGGACGTCAATGTCCCTATTGAAGCTATTATCATCCTTAGTTTCGGCCCAAAATTTAACATGCCTACAACAAACAGTGAAGTTCCAATAGTTGATCTAATAGCAGACATTGAAAACATATTGGCTGATTTTCATGATCTCAATATTCGCCAAGATTTACGAGTGAACTGCGCGTCAGCAATGCGAAACTATATAAAACATCACAGACTGGGTAGAACCGAAAAATTTTTAATTCATTGCTATAAAGAAACAAAGAGATTCCTCAAAAACAACACAGATCTCTACATCATTAATGCAGACAAAGGGAATAAAACTGTCATTATGACTAAGAATGACTACACTAACAAGATGACACACATGTTGGATGACAACTACACTTACACAATTTTAACTAACGATCCAACAAGAAGATTAATCAATAAAAATAATAGAATTGTTAGACGCCTCTTCGATGAACACTTGATAAACAAGTTACAGAAGGCCCGATTCACCTCTGAAACACAAACCTGCCCAAAGATATATGGCCTCCCCAAGATCCACAAAGATGGCCTTCCATTAAGGCCCGTAGTGGCCAACATCAACACACCTGGATACAAACTATCAAAATTCATTGGCAATATTCTAAAACCCGTTCTTGATCCGGACTTAAACTTAAAAAATTCTTTTTCCTTAAAGAACTCAATCAACAACATAATACTACCAGCCTCAAACAAACTAGTGTCCTTCGACGTAGAATCCTTGTACACCAACGTCGATATTAACCTTGCTCTGGATGCAATTGACAGTAAGTGGGACGAAATTCAGGAACTCACTCCGATTGACCACACTTTCTTCAAGGACATAATACAATTTTGTGCCTGTGAATGCAACTATTTTTCTTTTGATGGTAAATTGTATGCACAAAAGTTTGGTTTAGCAATGGGAAACCCACTCTCCAGTATACTTGCTGACATATCGATGGACATGTTAATAAAATCAGCACTAAACGATCTGAATACAAGACCGATCTTCATACATAAATACGTTGACGATATTATAGCTGCTGCTCCTGAAAATGAAATTGGTAACATCTTGACTAAATTCAATTCAATGCATAATAACATCAATTTCACGGTTGAGTTGGAAAAAGAAAAAACTATCCCCTACTTAGATATGAAACTCTTTCACAATAACGATGGCACAATATCCACTGATTGGTACTGCAAACCTTGTTCCTCAAATAGGATCTTGAACTACCTCTCGTTTCATCCACATTCATTGAAGATGAATGTACTAAAAAGCCTTATTAATCGAGTTCTCAGTCTGAGTCATCCAAGTTTGCATTACAAGAACGCAGATATTGTCAATAGTATTGCATGTAAAAACAACTACCCTGCACACATGAAAGCTTATCAAGGAAGCCCTTCGGAAATTTTCACTTACGCCGCCCATTAATACAAGTCCACAGTCAAGTGATTTTTCACCTCAGCTACCGGACATTCGACTCTATAGGGGATTCAGCTACGTTTTCCCGCTCTCACTGTATATTAAAAGGAACATGAGACACCATCTCGACAACTTGCGGGTAGCTATGAAACCAACCCAGACATTGCGAAAACTGATCTTCACAAACCTTAAAGATAGTGTACCGACCAGCAAGAAATCCAATGTAGTTTACAAAGTAGATTGCAATGACTGCGGTAATGTCTACATTGGACAAACTTCTAAATGCCTAAAAACAAGACTTAACCAACATAAATATTATATAAACAAGGAAACACCATCATCGGCGCTTGCTGCACATACACTTGAAACTCAGCACATCTTTAACTTTGATCAGGCTCACATCATCATGATCGAGAACAATAGAAGAAAACGAGAAGTCAAAGAAACGTGCCACATTATTGCAAACTGCAATAAAGTGGTAAACATTAAACGTGACCTCGAATGCCTAGACCCAATCTATCACAGTCTACTACATGATATCACGTAAAAATTCCTCTGAGCATCATTGCTGCTCGTATTGTAATAGTACACACACATATATATACATATATATGACACATTATCGTCGAGCAATCACAGTTGGGTTGAATGCACTCCCCATATATTTTTACTGATAAGCATGATCCATCAGTTGGTGAACCTCCGCTTGGTATTTGTATAATTGGAGCATTGTGTAGTTATACAACATTACTCTTAGTGATATGTTTCTGTGATTTTCATTCGTTTTTTATCATCTTTTGTTATAATTGTTAAAAATTCTTTTGACCACTCATTCTTGGACTAATAATTTGTGATTTTATCTGTTTTATTTATTTATTTATTTTTAACGTACTTAGTGTCTGCAATGTTTTTGTTTTTTGATTTTTGATTCATGTAAGTGACCTGCACGTTGATGCTTTGATCTTTGTCTCTACCACTTATATTCTTATAATCTTTAAATAAGTCTTTACATAAAATTTCTTCTAAAAATTTTTTTATCTTTAAGAATAGAGCTTTTCATTTAACTTTAAACTTTTACCATTCTTAAAATTATTTATACTTCTAGAGAACAATTTTTCTTAACTCCTATCATTTAAAATTTTAAAGACCTTTAAAAAACCTTTCATTCTTATTATTATTTTTATTATTTTTATTTTATTTATAATTGTTCCATAGGGCCTGATGATGGACCAAACCTAGGTCCGAAACGTTGCCCTTTCACATCAGAAATAAAGACAAAAGACAAAAAAACATAAAAAGGAGACATCGTGTTTTAATTCCTTGTTTTTGTTTTGTTTTTGTTTATCCGGAGTTTTCCAAGAAAGACTAAATAAATCTTTTGTTTTTCACTATATATTTGGAAGCTGTCTGAGAACGCGTCGACGTAGTGTTTTCATAAAAATTGCAAATACAAGTTCAAAAATGAACCAAATCGGGCTACCACTTTTTGGTATTGGCATACAAAAATTTAGGTTTTAACTGTATATCTGGAAACTGCCTCATGCGTCGACGTATAGAGAGCTGACATTTTGTACACGGGACTTAGAGAAAAATTTTAACTAAGTTCAGAAATGGAACCAATCTGGCAACTCTTTCGTAGGGTTGCCATGTAAAAAATTTGCTACGTAATGTTTTCATAGAAATGGTAAATAAAATTTCAAAAATAGGCTAAATTGGGTTAGCACTTCGTAGTGATGCCATACACAACTTTTGTTTTTCACTATGTACTTGGTAGCTGCCTGAGAAGGTTTCGAGGTGGAGAACGCACACGGCGTTTTAATAAAAATTGCAAATATAGTTTGAAAAAGAGGCCGATCGGGCAACCCCTTCATAGGGTTGCCATAACAAAATTTCGTGTTTACTATATATTTGGGCACAATCTCCCACACATATGATTGTATGCACGCCCACTCATACACGCGAAAACGCACATACATACACAGACATATAGTGAGACCCTAGAGTATTGAATCGCGCGATTGAGCCAAATAATAGCTTACATGTTATTTATCTCTAACCACCCCACCCCAACCCCCATTCATCTAGGTATATATATTATCGCCAGGTAACTCTTAATATCCTTTTTCCATAATATAATGAGAAATTTAAATTTGGTTTAGTTTTAGTAATAACGAAATATTTAATTTTTTTTTTATTTTCCGTTGAAGGAAGGTAGTTACTAATAAAAGTGAAAGAAGAAAGTTATAAGTAAAAATGAAAATATTTTATTTTTTTTTTCTGAATCACAATTGTTATGCATTAACTTAATTTTTTATACACTTATTTACTTAGTTAACAATCTATACCTTTATATACCTATAATATTTTTTTTTATTTCTCTCACTAAATCAGGAAATATCTGACTCTCTAAATATTAGATCTACTACTAGAATATCATTCAGTGGTGGCAACCCTGTCGACAACGGCAAACAATGTATCTGAAAATACATAAATCCAGTCGGCCACCAGACTGAATAAAAAATATTTTCTGTAAAATTCTAATGCTTTCTTCCCACGGCGCGTGGTTTCACGAGCCAAGCTTCTTAGTGCGGACGAACATCAGCCATCTCGCGCACACACGCACTGCGCCTTTGAAGTGCGATACGATTCGTGAAACAACGCGCCGTGGGAAGCCAGCTTAAGAGAAAACGAATGTTTATTGCGCAACTACGCGTCTACTCGCATAGAAATTGTTATTGACCCAAGCAGTCGTTATCGGCCTCCTATTATAATGCGCACAAATTCTTAGAAAATATTTCCAGTCAATTTCTAAGAAAAATTGAAGTCTTTCTTAAGTCAGCTCGAGGCATCGTTGATTTTATATTGGAGCAAGGCATTGCTGACTTACCCTTCGGTTAAATTATCAAGTCGGTGCATCGTCTGTAAATATGAGAGAAACTTGGTAGGCAGCTTAACAAGATTTTGTGTGCGTCTCTACAATGCAACAAGTAACTAAGTCGAACTTGGTTTCGCAATCACTAGATAGTTCTGGCTTAAGGAGAAACGTTTTGAAAGAGCACTTCTATTTTGGGATCGGATGGAATATGAATTTTTGCACCCATAGTTACTGATGAAGATAGTTAGGTCCATCACTGTTGTATTAAAAGTTAAAATAAACTCAACATTAAACTCTCCAGAAATAAAATTTACGCTTTATATTTAATGAAGTCCCGGTACCTTAATTTAAAATAAAGCAGTTACTTCTATTGGAAACGAAGCGGAGTCCACTTTAGGGAAACACCACCATTCTCCACCTTCAAAAGTATCCTCTGCCAAAAAGATGGTGCAAACCCTTTTCTTTAACAATCAATGTACTGTGCATTTTAAATTCATGCTCCATTATGGATCAATAGAATGGTCCCAGTGCTATGATAATAGTAATGTGGACTTTGGGACGAAGACGAGGACAATAATAAATATTATCGCAACATGAGACTAAAACATTTTTTATGGGACAGATAAATTTCCTGCATAAAACAAGAGCCGTTTAGATAAAAGAACAGGATTTCATTTAATTACTTTCTTGAGTTTTAGTTTAAGTTTTCCACAGAAATTGCTGTAACAACTCTGAAACTCAATTTAAAAGAAATTAAAGTGAGCAAATAAAAACAACACTAACCTTCTGCTAGCTGCAAAGCACAAGCATTGGTGTTGAATAAATTACAACATGAAATTTCAAAAATGATTTACGATTTCCATTTCTCTGCCAAAGGAACTGAACTAATTTGAATTGTTCAAAAATGGAAAAGAGACTGGTTAAACAAAAGCGGCTATACCGCTAAATATGTGTAGGCCTATACGAGTGGGTCTCCAGAATTCTGCGTCAAACTGTGTGATTGATGTGATATAATGTCTTAAGGGAAATCTTCATGTTCAGTTCGCTCGTATCGACTGCAAATGCTGCAGTATTGTCGAATATTTAGAGCAAATAAAAATCTGTGCTTGCTGACATGAATGGTGACAAATTGCGCTAAAAATCGCGTTTAAACTTCCATTTAAATTTAAATTGGGTGCTAATTTATGTAGAACAGTTCTTTTATATTCTTATATCTTCATGCAACTGGCACTACATATAAGAAAAAGATAAATACAATTAGTGCGGACGTGATATAAAATGCAATATGCAAAATAAACACTTTGTAAAATTAATAGTTATCATGTTGTTAAAAACATTTTAAATTATAACCAGAGTATTTTCTATATTTTGTGAATAGATAAATGGTTCACAATACCTCAGTGATTAGCCAACGAGCAAAAAATTATCGGTTAAAAACTCCAATTAGATGTGCTAGGCTTACATAACTTTTGTCTAAGCTCTGAGTTCACTTAGCTGATCAAGTTCATCATGACAGTACCTACTTCATTGTGTGAACTGTCAAGATAAATATGAAGTTCGTGTACATCATTCCCCGAATGCCACCATCGCACTTAAGCCATTGGGGAAAGTCTTTCTCGTCAAAGTGCAATACAAGACATTTCCGGCATCAAAGTAAAGTGAAAGAATTTAAAAATAAGTAGTAATGTTTTGCTCTGCAGGCTATTGATTAAGAATAATAACACTGCGTTAGTTTTGTATTGAACGTACAGAAAAAATGGGAGAAATTTGAGGAGTGCTAAAATGCCCAGTATCCAGTAATAAATTCAACTCTCGAAACTTCTAAAATCTCGAAGGGTTGGGGTACTGTACGGAGGTATGGCATACGCAAAACTCTAATATTCTCTTCAAAAATTCATGGCTTACAGCTGAACCTAAGCATAACATTTATGGGGAAAATCCCGTGTAACTGGTTCAAAGAATCGTGTAGTATAGAAAATATAGGTAAAGTGAGTTAAATCTGATATTCGGAGTCATTCGGAAGTTCAAGAAGTTCGAGCACTCGAAGAGCTTCGGAACCCTTCTCTTACGCTTCGGTTTCTTACCTGAACTCTTTTATTTCAAACATATAAACGCCTTAATAGAGAAGCCATTATATTTTCTAATATCATTTCCTGTTTCGAGTATAACGGTTATTTTAGCATTGACTTAGGTATTTGAAACTTTAAACGCGTTTTGCTCAAAACTGTATTTTTCAAACTGATGACGATCATATCTCAAAATCTATCGAACGAATTCCTTTGAATTTGACTGTACTTATTTAGACATCAAACTAGGACAATTCTGACTTATCGAGCTATGTTTTTTTTTTCATGTTGAAGAAGTCGTGAAAAAACACCAAAATTCAGGAATTTTTTTTTTTAAAGATTCCAGAAATTTACTTCTCAAGCTATTTCATACTTCACAGATTAAAGTAAAGGAAAGTATGTTACAAAATATGAGTAAATATGTAGTGAAAAGTTCACAATTGTATGTTTATTTAGCAGTTCGCAAGAAAAAATTCCAAAAAAGCCGAGATAAATTGTTTTCTCACGGGATGACCCCCTTAAGGATTGAAGGTTCATGAAACATGAGATCATAATAAAAATCAACTGAGTGATTTCCTCCTCTTGGTGAATATACATTGTGACTTTAACACGCGGACATTGCAAAAATATCTGAAGCAAATACATGCTGGAGTTATGGTAGAGGTTCATTCAGACTCGGCAAGTTACTTGCACAATTAGATTGCTACATATGAGCCTGTTCATGTTCACATTCGTCAAGTACTTTAGCGGGAATTTGTCTGAAGTGGAACTACTTTTGCAGGAATTTGCCTAAAGTGAAACTAAAGTGGAAGACAATCTAGTTCTAATGAAAATTTACATGATCCGCAAGTAAGCATTTGGACTAACGAGTGGCATAGGCAAGTGAAGAGAGTCTCAACTTGTGCAAGTAACTTGCCGAGTCTGAATGGGCTTTAAGATCAATGTACTTTTTGGAAGTCTTTTGGAAGTCCAATACGTAGCATCCTTGTTACTTCATAATTTCACAATCTTATAGAAAATTGTTATGGTAACTGGAACATGATAATAGCCAAAGTTTATCGCATATAAAGTTCGCCAGTTCAGAGCGGTTTTGATTGTTGCATGTTGAATTTGGAATCTTAAAGTTATAATTATATTGAAGATTATGTTTGGTCATGTATTTGTTTCCATCATGTTTGAACAAACATATATTTAATAAAAATTGCCGTATGCTTTTTGTGTATGTTTCGAATTTTTATGAACACAAAAATATTGAAGTGGAATTAACTTTCGCGACATCATATGAATTGCCACTTGTTGAGATGGTTGGCATTTTGAAGTCGCAAAATTGTTGCCGCTTCACGCTGACTGCCGCCGGCGATTTCTAACCAGAAATATATATTGTATTGCGACTTTGGTCAGGCATACTGGAAAAGTGGCAACCTAACCTAAAATCTACTATGCGATTATATAAAATCTTAGTTCATATTAATACTTACATGGAAATCAAGCTAAACTGAATTCTTTTGACATATTTCAGGTAAAGT
Source organism: Dioctria rufipes (assembly GCA_963924295.1). Classification (NCBI taxonomy): domain Eukaryota; kingdom Metazoa; phylum Arthropoda; class Insecta; order Diptera; family Asilidae; genus Dioctria; species Dioctria rufipes. Next base: position 82,735,586 of record OZ002740.1, on the reverse strand, counting down.
TTCCAAATAAAGATTTATTAAATTTGTTGTCTGAATTTTTCAAGAAGAAATACTTTTCGATGCTCTTGCAAGTAATTTTTGTCTATCAGAGCCATACATGTTTTTGATTGTTTGGAGTCTCAGCCATTCAGACAGATAGGTGTATTACGACGCAATATAATCCGTTTCATACTACTGGACAGTACGAATCTATGAAGTGAAAGCTGTTACAGATACCAAAGCAACTTGCGGAATTGCAACTGATATAGTTGAAAACCTGATTACGTTGCCTCGAAAAACTCTGACTGGGTCGTCAAATAGACGAATCATTTTCACAATTAGTGGGGTGGTGTTGCACGACAAATACTATGTAGCGTTGTGATCATAGAAGATCGTTACATTGACACATCTATTAAACGGGAAATCTCTCACCACAGCTTTAGCCAAATAAAGCTGAGCATGTGAAATTTAACGGATTGTATTTGAATTACTTCTTAGCTTCAACACTGGTCTTGCTTTGAGTAGGTTTTGGATAGATTGGTAGATGAAATTAAAAAATTTAACAACTAATGTATTATAAAAAAAAAATTACCGTCATGTGAGGCCGAAAATTCTGCACCAAGGATCACATCCATTACCTTCAGTAATAATTACTCCAGAGAATTATGGCTAGCAACTCGACAGATTTGGCATTTATGTTAAAAAAAACAGTTCAATATTGACGAGCGTCGTGTCCCAATGCTATCGACCAATAAATGAAAACCATTAAATTAATTTCAATCAGAAACAAAACACTTCTTTAAATGAAAACACTTGACTATCTTTAAAATCATACAAATCTTTATTTATGAGAGAACTGACCTAACTTAATAATTTAAAACAATCTAACCCGACCGAAACTTGGCACAAACATGATTGATAACTAATCGGGCACTTGCCAGACCAGTCATTGGTCTTTTATGTTCCCATATTATGAAGTAAGCTTTGCTCAAAACGCGGATATGTAAACAAAAGACACAACCTTGTCGTTTGTTCTACCGGGTTGCAGCACTGAGTCGCTTAGTTGTAAACAATCGCCTTAGATAATAATTACCATGCGAGGTTAATTATTATTGTAAACGTCGATTGCTCCACTAAGCGCTCATCGCACCCAGCTAATCAGCGAAATAACCGACGGCTGCAGAACAATTCCATTCGAGGTAATTGTTTAGCAATCGCCGATTATTTTATCAAAAGATTCCCGTGGCTGCTGGAAGAATCTTCCGTATTTGGGTAATAACACGAGTACGAAAGACATTGCCTTTCACCGTGGTAATACTCGGCCACATGTACTTTTCTGTAACAGGTTAAAGGGATATTAATACAATAGACATAACATCACATAACATAATATAACACTTATTAGGGACGGTAGTATACAATATTACAATCTTTTATTATACCCAAAATAACTGATCTAAACGCAGAGGAAGTCCTTAATATAATAATATCATCAAATCAATAACAAATGAGAAGTAGTTATAAATGTGGCACTTGACAATAAAATTAAAATTTTAGAATATATTTTGCATATTAAGGCTAACAAAACAAGTTATAAATAACTACAAAACAGAACTAATACTAAAGAAATTTACTAAACGAATAAAAAAAAAAGTTACAATAATTCGAGATAGCTCTTCGCTATGAGAAGTTACCTTAACAAGACAATCAAAGGCGTCTAATTAAGAAATGGGGATCAACGAGGCTCTTAAAGGAATTGACAGTACATGCGTGCTGGATACTAGAGCAGGGGGGGGCCACCTGCTGCTCGCGACCCACAAGCGGCTCTTTGAAGGATTATTTGTGGCTCTCGATAAATGTACCCGAGTTTCCTTTTCATTAAAAAAATTATTATCGTTCCGTATGTGTTTCAAAATGTCTTTTAAATTACTGACAACAAATATGAAAGAGTAAGTGCAACGTTGTAAACAATTTCATTTCCGTCCAAGTTAAGAATGATATGACTCATCGAAAACTGCGCGAACGAACATAAACAGTGACTTTCATTGTAACGGACAGTTGACATTGTGCTCTGGAGGAAACAATTTGTATCACTCTTGCTACGGATATAATTTGTATTCTAGCATTTTTGGTAAGTTAACTATAATTTGTTTCGTAATATGTAACACGTGTTGTTATTGTTGTAATAACACAAAACTTGTATTTTCTAAATTTCTTTATTTATTTCCAGTTCTTTTAAAAATATGATGACAGAGAGCGAAAATAAAAAAAGGAAATACGAGCAAGAAAATAGAAGTTTTAATAATGATTGGGAGAAGAATTTCTTTTTTATTGACAATAACGGAAAAGCATTATTTGTTATTAGTGTTACTCAAATTATAGATGGTAGCACCTCACCGGAAAATTAATTAAACTATTGCCAGTACTGATATCCAACTTCACTCGGTTCCGTACGTGACATTTCTTTTTCTCATACATACTCAAGACGTCAGCCTATCGAGCCAGCTACGTGGACAAGGAAAATTATATCTTAGCAATCCAAATAAATTTATATAATCAGTAGCCACAGTGTTTTATTTTATTTTCGTAACAAAATCAGAAGTGGGATACGCTCTAAGATGTCAGAAAAAGATAAAGTCACCAGCGAAATCGAACAAGATAGAGGTGAAATTCAATCTGAACATGAGCTATACGATCAACAAGCAACTCAGCCTACGAATCATCAGCCCTTCGTGAATTTACACCCAACCGAGTATTCTAAGCAATCTAATCTAGAGGATCCGAAGAGACCACATCAGGAGAACGTAAATTCTGAGTCACTTCTGGATTTTCAAGAAGCTGCAAATTCTACTGAAGGTCAGTTCCACTCTGCTCGCAGAGATGCTGCGAAGCCGCTTCATCAAAAATCAACGCCACTGTCAACAAACATCCATCTTTTAACTTGTACAACGACAGCTACACATACAGCAGAGGCGGAATTGAATCTCTTGCGCCGAGAACGGGAACTTTTAAAGTATGAAATCGAACTAATTAAACGTGAAAAACTTCTTTTTAATTCACAGCAAAATACCAACAATTTCTCTACTATGCCAGACCATAATCCATCTACGGCTTTCTATTGTAGTCTTACCGACTTAAGGAATATTGTGTCAGAGTTCGACCCTTCAATTAAAGCAGGCTTCAGTGCTAAACAGTGGACAAATAAAATTGATTCGTTGCGTCAAATATATGATTGGAGCGAACAGTATACGTTATTCGCTGGCACTGCAAAACTAGTAGTAGCTGCCAAATCATGGTATGAAGGAAAACAATCCACAATATTCACGTGGACCCAGTTGAAGGAAGAATTTACGAATAGCTTCCCATCGCAAATTGACGAAAGTGAAATACACCAATTGCTAGTAAATCGTTACAAGAAAAGTCACGAATCGTTCGAACAATATTTTTATGACATCGTTGCTATCGCGAAACGTGCTTCATTAAGTAAGCAAGCAATCATAAAATTTGTCATAAGGGGAATAAACAACGACAACCTTAGACGTGCGTTATCTCTTCAAATGTTTTCGAATCCGGAAGATTTATTGAAGGCGTGCAAAAATTACGAAGGGACGTCACAACTTTCGCGAAGTACATCAATTCAACATCGAAGAGACAACCGAAAACTATGGCATCCGATAGAGCCAACTTGTGACACCATGATTCAGAGAAAATGTTTCAACTGCTCTGAGCTAGGGCATTTGTCCATCAACTGTCCCAAACCCCAACGAAGACAACGATGCGAGAAGTGCTTTAAAGTAGGCCATACAGTCAAACAGTGCAGGCTAGTGAAAAAAAACGACAAACGTGTCGCACTTTTAGTACGAGACGAGTACCATAAAGAGATAATTATTAATGGATATGCACGCATTATTGCATACATTGACACCGGAAGTGAGTAAGTGAATAAGTTCAATGTCACTTAAAACTGCTGAAGATTGCAACTTACAAATCGAACCATTTAAAATACCTTTGCGGGGTTTTGGAAACGCACGGCATTTTTCTACAGGAAGATGTAAAGTGAAGATCGAAATAGATTCTATTTCAGCAGAAATTTTTTTCTTTGTGGTTAACAATGAACTTCTTAATATTCCGGTACTTCTAGGACGTGACCTCATGGATCAACATCATATTTGTATTGTTAAAACGAATGGTAAATTAACGTTCATGAACGCGTACGAGTTTCAAGCGATAACACCTAATGTTCGAGAGAAAGGAGAAACTAATCCACGAATGTGCAAGATAGAAGTTAGAGCCGACATCCACGATGTACCAAGGCAAGAAAGCGGGGAACAACGCACCTTACTACCAACGTCTAAGATAGTTAATAATGGCAACGAATCCAACGAGCAAGCTGTAGATAAAGGAATTGAAGTAATTAACCCAATTCCAAACGAGGTAGGTCAAACAATTTTATTTTCGAATATCTTAGAAAATCCAACGCGTAAAAACGAAATTAATAAAATGCGGTGTATACCAAATAACGAAGTTATATGCACTACTACAAACGACATGTCACGAAATAACATCAAACTCCACGAAAATAAACTCCATGAAATAAACGAATGGGATCGTGATTATATTCCTATTAATAATGCGAATTCTGAGAATGCCTCCGGAACTTTAACAAGCTATGATGATGATATTACGATGGACGAGATAAATCATGATAAGAACCTTAACGTTAACCAAATTAAGCAACTTTTAAGCCTTGTCAATGACTTCCGCCATTGTTTCGCGAAAAATCTTAAGGAACTTGGATGTTCCAAGAATACGGAATCAAAAATTAAATTAAAGGATTCAAAAATAGTCTGTCATCGTCCATATCGTTTAGCATATTCTCAACGTGAAGTCATCCAGACCATTGTACAGGAACTATTAAATACACACATGATACAGCCATCAAATTCCTCGTATGCGTCTCCAGCCTTGCTAGTTAAGAAAAAGAGTGGAGATTGGAGAATGTGCGTCGATTACAGAGATTTAAATTCGATCACGGTCAAAGATAAGCATACTTTACCGAATATAGAAGACTTGTTGATGTATTTAAAGGGAAGCCGCTTTTTCATTGGTTTAGATTTGGCCGCAGGATACTACCAAATTCCAATATCATCATCTTCTAGAAAGTATACGGCATTTGTTACGCCTGACGGGCAATATGAATTTTGTCGTATGCCTTTCGGACTTGCAAACGGTCCTCCAACCTTCCAGCGGATGATGAACCAAGTTGCTCAACAGATAGGTCGTAATAATTTAGTGGTGTACATGGACGATGCATTAATCGGTTGCACTAGTTTTGATGATGGGTTGTCCAAGCTCAGAAAATTATTTGAAATTTTAACGCAAGAGAGTTTGACACTTAAATTAGAAAAGAGCTTCTTTTTCAAACCAAGTATCGAATTTTTGGGATACGAAATTGATGCTAACGAAATTAGACCAGGCAAAAGAAAAATAATCGCGGTACAGGAATTTAAACGACCCGAAAATGTACATGAACTAAGGCAATTTCTGGGTTTAACAAGTTACTTCAGGAAATTCGTGCCCAAACATGCTGAAATTGCTCGACCACTTACAGAGCACACAAGGAAAAGTATTATCTTCGAATGGACTAGTCTTCACTGTACGACAATTCAAAGTCTCATGAAGTGCACACCGATGCTAGCTCCTTTGGGTTAGCAGGAATATTACTTCAGCAAGAGCATAACGAACATTTAAGACCTGTAGCGTATTTCAGTCGCCAAACGTCTGCATTAGAGCAGCGCTATCATAGTTACGAATTAGAAGCGCTGGCCGTTGTAGAGACTGTTACACGTTTTCGATGTGATTTGCTAGGCAAAAAGTTGTCACTGACTGTCAGGCTTGAAAGACAACTATGTCGAAAATGGACCTAATTCCACGCATTGATGGTGGCTCAAGCTACTCGAATTCGATTACACAATTGAATATATGCAAGGAAAAAGAATACAACATGTTGACGCTTTAAGTCGTTTGCCAGTGGAAACATCAATAGAAGTTGACACTGTGGCATCAAATATAATGAAAATAGACACCACCGAGACAGATTGGTTGTTCACCGTACAACTACAAGATCCTAAACTGCAACAGATAACCAGTATGCTCAAGAAATTGCCAGAAACACCGTTAGAGAAGCAAACATATCAGGACTACAAGATGGAAAAAGGACGCTTATATCTAATTGTCGATAAGGAACTTAAATGGGTGGTTCCGAGTAGTGTACGTTGGCGGATTATAAGATCGTGTCATGATCAAATTGGACATTTCAGCTTAGAACGAACATTGGAGCACTCCAAGCGATATTATTGGTTTCCCAGGATGAGGAACTATGTCAAGGGTTATATAAATTCTTATCTCGACTGTATTTATAACAAGAAACCCTCGGGAAAATTAGAAGGACGCTTATATTCAATCGAGAAAGTTCAGATACCATTTCACACAGTATATTTGGACCACCTTGGCCCTTTTCCTAGAGGTTCAGCAGAACACACTTATGTCTTGGTTCTAATCGATGGCTTTACCAAATGTACACTTTTAAAGGCTGTCAAAAATACTTCAGCGCCACCAGTTATTAACGCTTTAGATGAAATTACTATTCATTTCGGTACACCTACAAGAATCATCATTGATAGAGGAACTGCTTTCTCTTCGCGGGAGTTTTCAAAATACTGTGAAGATAACGACGTAAAGCATATTATGAATGCTACGCGAACTCCGCGAGCAAATGGACAAGTCGAACGTAGCAACAGAGTTATTTTAAATACGCTAACGACCATGACTGAAGATAATAATAAATGGCATAAGCAGCTGGATAACATACAATGGAGACTTAATTCCAGCCGACATGAAGTAACCAAAATAACGCCCCAAGAACTGCTTTTTAATTTTAATCCACGGAACGCTTTAATCAACAAAGTTTTGCTGGCGCTTCACGATGACCTCTCCTCGAAGACTATTGGCGTAGCAGAGTTACGACGCACAGCAACAGATAATATTCGACGTTCTCAAATTGGACAAAAACTACGTTTTGATACTAAACACAAACAACCACGGGCATATGCAATTGGAGACTTAGTAGTACTGACCAGTGCTACACCCTCAACAGGTGACTCGCGAAAATTAGATACCAAGTACAAGGGACCATATCTAGTGACAGCTGTATTAGGAAAGGATAGATATGTAGTGGAGGATATACCAGATGCTCAGCGTAATCAACGAAAATTCTCGTCTATCTATTCAAGCGATAATATGAAACCTTGGTGTTGTAACTTCGATGGTGATTCTGGAAACGAGGACCAGGATGACCTCTATATAAGTCTGGGGGACGAGACTAACTGTCAGGATAGCCGAGCTGTTACTCAAATTATAGATGGTAGCACCCCACCGGAAAATTAATTAAACTATTGCCAGCACTGATATACAACTTCACTCGGTTCCGTACGTGACATTTCTTTTTCTCATACATACTCAAGACGTCAGCCTATCGAGCCAGCTACGTGGACAAGGAAAATTATATCTTAGCAATCCAAATAAATTGATATAACAGTAGCCACAGTGTTTTATTTTATTTTCGTAACATTTGTAATTCTACGGCCAAAAATTATAAAGCTAGCAATTTACATCGACATTATTAAACCAATCATCCTCAGTTTTCTAATCAGTATTCACCAAATTCCAAATTAAAATCAGATAAACTTCCTTCTTTAAAATGAAATTTAAATAAACATCAGTAAATTTTGATGACCTTCAGCAATCAAGCTAATAATGTGGCTGAAGAGAGTTTTGTTATTGTCTGGAATATTTCTCGTGGCAAACGCCCTAATGTAGAGGGGAGTTTATTAAAAAAAACATGGAACATGAACTTAAAGTTTTATATCTAAATAATGCAGCATTGCACAAAGTTTAGTCGCAAATTCTCATCTCGAGACACGTAACCAAACGACGCCTAACTGCAATTAATACATCTCTTAAATATAACTTAAAAAATGATTTGAAGAACTGTATTGCATTCAGCTTGGCTCTTGACGAATCGACAGATATCACAGATCTTCCACAATCGGCAGTTTTCATGCGTTTTGTTTCACCTGACTTCGTTGTTAAAGAAGAATTATTAGATTTAGTAGCACTTGAAGAGTCAACCCGCGGTGTCGATATTAAAAATGCATTAGATTCCATAATGAAAACTTTTGATGTGCCTCTTAATAAACTTGTAAGCATTGCAACTGATGGAGCTCCGGCAAATCTGGGGAAAAAAATTGGTCTTGTTGGGCTTTTAAGAGATGATTGTCAAATTCCACAATTCATACTGATTCACTGCATAATTCACCGAGAACATCTCGTTACAAAATATTTAAAATATCCTGATGTTCTGAAAACAGTGTTACACATTTTAAATTACATTCGCACCAATGCAAAAATCATCGACAATTCAAAAATTTCCTTGAAGATTTATAGGACGAAAAACTTCCAAATGACATTAATTTCTTTTGCATTGTTAGATAGTTATCTAGCTACAACGTATTAAATCGATTTGTAGATTTGTTTGATCCTATAACTGCATTTCTAAAAGAAAAGGAAATAACCTATTCAGAATTAGACGATGACCAGTGGTTTTTGACTGATGTCATGGAACATTTGCAAACACTGAATTGCAGGAGAAAGATAAAATAATATCTGACCTGTCACAGTGTATATTTAGTTTTCAAACTAAATTACAACTTTTTCAAAATAAATTAAAAATAAAACATTTTGTCATTTTCCTCGAATTAAAAAATTTGTTTCAATATTAAACAAGAAAAAATCAGCAAATATATAAAAAAAAAAAAAACTATAAATATAATTTCTGTAACAAAAATTTGTTTAATACCTTTTTTGCACACCTTTTGTATTTAATTGCGTCTCGCGAAAAATTTCAAATTTTGAAAAATGGCTTGACTATTAACGGGCTTCGCCACCCCTGCTGGAGCATTCCAAAAGCGCGCAATCTGGACAAAACAGTCTTCCATGACTAGTATAGTAAAACGAGGAAAAATATCGGTCCTGTTTCGATGTGAGTTAGTGAAATTAAATATATCTCTGAGGTTATATGGTTCATTATTATCTTTCGTTTTTTTTTTCATCTTAAATAAGAATATTAAAGTTCTTTAAGTTCTTTTCTTAAGATATGTAGTAAGCGGACACCCACCAGCTGATCGCGGGGAGGCAAGATATGGTCATATTTGCAAAGTCCGGAAGTGCAGCGTAAACAATCGTTAAACGCGACTACCAAATTAAATTTTCTTAACTGAATTAAGGCTATTAGTGTTTTTACTAATTTTAAATTTTATATTGTCTCATCAATTCATATCTTGGTTCAACACGATACTTAGATTTTTCAACTTACTAACAAGAGATAATGCTTTACCGTCAAGAATTACGGGTGGGACAGATGTAATGGTCTGTTGTGAAAAATATTATATTTGGGGATTCAATATGAATGCATTAATCTTGGACCAAGCATTGATTCTGATGAAATCGTCATTAATACGTGCAATGCTGTATTTGTAGGCCAATAGGTCTGTTAAATATAGCTGTCCGCCATCTACCTATAAGCGAATCTTGACATCGCAACCAATTAAAGGAAGGTCGTTGATAAATAAATTAATAAGCAGCGACCTTAAGATTGAACCCTGTAGTACACCAGTAGTAAGAAGAAGTGAATCCGACAACTTATCATCCACCTTAAACCGTTGGCGGCGTTCTGACAAGAAACTCCCAATAAGAGCAGAAGCGGAAGCAGTAAAGCCAAAAAAATTAGATAGCTTATGCGGTAACACTTTCAAATACCTTTGAGAAATCAAGCAGAAATAAAATGGTAGGATTAATCAGGTCTATAGTTGCTCTTATATCACTATTCACTTTTAGTACGACTGTCTCGCAGCTGTCAGAGCTTGTTACTTTCCAAGTGGCCAAAAATCTGAAAGCTAATTAGCTTCTCCAGAACTTAATATACAAAAAAAAAAACTTAAGAAATCGGTTGGTACAAAATCTACAGAAGATTAGCGAGAAAATTTTTATGGGATAGGCAAGACCATAGCATCTTTCCAAGACTTAGGAAAGGAAGAGGTTCGATCTACACCGCGAAAAGAAAAAGAAGGGTTAATGCATCTGTTGCCACATAGAGTGGGATCAATATAACTCAGGTTAGCAGTCCTCGCATGCTAATTGCTCAATTGATTAGTAAAAATTTCATTTAGTTCGCTAGGATCCTGCTTGAAGCTAGCTTTGACTTTACCGTACACTTCTGCTTTTCTTAGATTCTGCAACAAAAGCTTCACCTATTTTAAGACGCCTGTAGTGCTGGTACAAGAATTTCCTCTCATCAATAATAAGCCCATTGCGACACTTATATTTCAACAACCTCGATAAGAGTAACAGCAATAATTTCTACTTATCTTATATTTTACACATTACATAAGATATTCCATTCCCAACTGTACTTCCATCTATAAAATAGGAAACGGAAAATCCATGAAAATTACGGCCTAGGAAAATTGCTTACAAAGTAGAGTGGTATGGGCGTACATCCCATTGTTGTAGAGAGCTATGAACTTACTAGAATCTGGCCTACATTTACAAGAAAAATAATTTTACCAAACACAAAGCAAACAGCTAACTTCCATTCAACAGTTGTAATTAAAAGCCTCAGCTGGTAAATTAATGATTCCAGCCTGACAGTTGAGTGACATTTTCTATGAAGCTTTTGCACAACTAGGAGGACAACGGTACAATGCCTAGGAGTGTACTCGGACGATGATTTTAATACAAAGCTTTCAAGTAGATGATTCACAGTAATTTGTACCTTAGATACTTCAGCTATGCGAGACAATAGTTTGCGCTTTTAGGATTATTTTACCATTGTATATTGGAACTTGTTCTCGTCTTGTTGATTGCAAGTGGAAGTTTGTGATCATTATATAATGAAAGCATAACAATTAAAATATTACGTCAATTGTGGAAGTTTGTGATTTTTTAAATGAATTAGGCAATCGAAAGTAATAAAACGGAGCAATTTATACTCGAAAAATTAAAATTGAGGTTTAGCAGTATCCAAAATTATTATGGGTAAAAAGCTTTATATATTGTGTATGGAGGTCAGCCTATAAGTAAGAATTTGCAAAAAAAAGAGTGCAATAAAAGAAAATGAGGGAGGTTATTGTGTAACTTTGTGGATTGCCCTAGCAGAGCTGGCCCTGAATGTGTGTCTTTTTAGAAAGCATACGCCGAAGAGTCCTTCATTGGCAAGCAAACAGAAAACGATGTGATGTGGTTCAACAATTCAAAAAAAAAAGCTAAATTTTAATTGTAAGCGCATTTAATATAGTTTTCAAGAATTGTCTTACAGTTTTAGTATTATTGCAGTTAATTTAAAAGACATCTTCTTAAGCAATATTTTATAATAAATTTAGAAAATTATTCTTGTCAAGAGCATCGCTGATAAGATGCTTCTTTCTTATATTCCCCATTCTTCAATAATAATAATAATACATTTGAAGGAAAAAGTTTTAAGGAAATTAGTAACTCAAGGAGAGTGTCATGAAATAGTTCTTGTCACCCGACTTTAGACTTTCCTTCCCGACCACCCAACCTTTGTCTATGCTATTTGATCGTGTCCTTGACCTCTAAATATTTTGTAATGTAGACTTATTTCTATGTCTAGGCACAATAATTTTACTACAGTTTTTCTTTTTTTAGGAGAACTCAGATAAGATAACAATGCTTTCCAAAGATTGCGAGGTACGGTAACATCTCCTTCATGTTCACAGATCTGCTTCTTTATAATATTTTCCTTGCTCTTTCCTTTTCCCTGTTTTTTTCATGAGTTGAAACGTCGGATGCTCTGAGTCTGAGTCTGCTTTCTTCTCAATGTTTTTTTTTTATAACCATTCGAAGTATATTTCTTCTTGTCAGTTCGTTATGATGTTGTCTCTTTATACCGTTTATTTCTTTCCGCGTCAGTCATTTTTCCTATACTGAAACTCCTGGATCGTAACATTAAAATTATCATCCCTAATCAGTAGCGCAGCTAGCCCTGATTGGGCTCTGTTACATACGTACTTTCAATCATCAAAGAAATTGTAGCAGGCATTGTTACATACACTCTAAAAATTTTACGTACACAGGTTACTATCTTAATAGTAAATTTTACTACATTTTTTGTAGTTTAATTACGTTTTGAATTGATAACTACCCGTTTACAACAAATGTGCTAATTCTTCTAACTTGGTTTAAATTTATCCAAATGAATGCAGTAAATTTGCTTCACCGTCAAAATTTTACTGCTCTGAAAAGAGTAAAATTGAACTTGTCTCAGCTTGCATGGTTGTGTCCTTAGTATGTGTCTTACCATACAGCCGAAAAGGTTACAAATATTTAGTGTGCTTATGAATAAATGTGAGTTTTGTCAGTTTAGTGATAAGTGTATATATAGGTATAACAAACATTTATATTTTCATCGTGAAAAAATAATTGCTATTTTAAATGTATTTGGGAGAAGTGTGAAAAATCGTTCTCCAGTTATTGTAATTATCATGTTCACTGGCATAGATATCAATCATTTACAAATGTTGAAAGGGACTAGATGTAATATTTTTATTAATACAATTTGAGGTATACAAAAATGTTCAGATTTTTTTAACAATATTCATATTAAATAATTATACAAATAACTTTTAGACGGGTACAACCTTGGAGGAAGTTCAGACAAAAATATGTACCAACAAATACACCATTCCTTGCGATTGTAGGTAAGGTCCATGCATTCTATTTAATTATACCCAAGATGAAATGTAAGACCATTTTTATATAACAAATGTCGCTATATTTGGGAAACAGATACACTGTAAAAAACAAATTGAAATTTCCTGCTTTAAATGTACATAGTAAAAATTTACAGATTTTTCAACAAATTCACGTAAAGATGCAGCACAGAATTATGTAATATTCCAGTAAATCAGTAATTGTGAATAAAAATTACTTTCTCTACATTCTGTTAATGTAAATTTAACGTATAGTGTGTAATATTGCTGTATTTTACTATTTTGTACACACACTGACAATAATTTTTATTAAATTTTACTTCATGAAATACGCAGTATATGTCGCAACAATGCACCAGCGCAGCGCTCGACATGTTCATTCGCGTGCGTAGTTCCGCGTAGTGAGCAACGAAGTTTTTTGTTTAAGAATTGTTTAAGTTTCAATGTTGTGGGATTCAATTTTAAAATATTTCAGAAAAACAAGGACAAGTAGACACCGCTGATACTGATAACGACATGACCGATAATGATGATGCCATAAATACTTTAAAGAAGATTCTAATTTCCTTTTCAAAAGATTTCTGGTAGGTTTCGAAATACATGACATTGCTTATTATGCGAAGTTTTCGTTTCTATTTCAAACCTTAGATTGGGACAGCTATGGAAATCGCAAGACCTTACAGGTAAAATTTATGACCGCTTTATATATTTCCGGTTTTTAACTACCGAAACTTTTTATTTTAGAAAGTAATAATAACTACATTTTCTATGTTTACTCTGATGGTTAACTTATTAATTCAAGTTCAACGGACTTTAGGGATGCGTTGTTGTGCCAAATTGTCTCTTTGTACTACATATACAATATCGAGTACCCACAACATTTATCTTCAACGCTGGAATTTACCGAAAGAAATTTCTTTAAATATTATTCTGGAACTAGACGCGGTGGAAAGAAAAGCTTAAACTCAAATTCAAAAATTCGTAATATCATTATGAGCTTAAACAATTTAATGTAAAGAAGCTTCTTATAACCATTACGCACGTTTATAATTTTGCTACAGTTAATAATATGAACTAAAACGACCGAATTTTTTAATTTTTCGCTATATTACTCGCTTTTCAAGGCTATAACAAGGTATAAGTACTTAAGTATACTTAAGTTTTAAAACTGTAAATTTATTACAATCATTTCAGTAATTAAGACAAGTACAGTGAACACGATATTGCTTTAAATCTGTACATTTACTTCAATTGCCATAGTAATCATATAAGTGTAAGGAATGTAAATTTACCTACACAACAACAAATTTGCAACTGAATATAGAGAAATTTCCGTTTTTAATACGCTATTCATAGTGCTAATTTTATAGTAAAATGCGTTACTCATATTACGCATTTATTGGAAAATTACGTGAAACAACTTACTTCACTACATTAATTGTAGTCAGAAAAAATGCCTATATTCAATATAGTAATTTTTTCTTACAGTGTAGCGTACATCTTCTTGGAAAAAACATTCACTGCAAAATACGAAGGTTTTAATTTTGTTGATTTGATGTGCCAAATAATATCCAAAGAGGTATTAAAAATATTAAAATTTATGGTACGATATTATTTAAACTATTATCCAGAAACTATGAGGGGCAAGAATAAAAATGTTAAACAATTTTTATAAAAAAAAATTAAAAAATTCCATACAAAAATAATCAAATATTAGTACGAAAAGAAGGAAATACTTATTTAAAGATACGAATGTAATAATCAATTCTGTAAATATACACTTTTTTGTTTGGAAAATTGTTTTTTTCATTAATGCCATATGTGGAGGAAAAGCATATTTCATTTTATATATTTGTGTTGAAAAGTCGTAATTACAATTTTTTTTGTAATTATTAAAGTCAATTTACAAGTACGAAATAAATCTTGTTTTCCCCCCCTGAAAATTGAATTTGAATTCGTAGTTTATTTGTAGCGGTGGAATATTGTAATGGGTGGATTGAATTCATTTTTGAACTTTGAATTCGACTTCACACACTTTGTTTGTATTCCGAATTTCAGGTCTCCCTAAAAATTGACTCAAATTAAATATGACCGCATAACACATTTCCGCTTAAGAACACCAATTATTCAATGTAGTAAAAGTTACTTACTCAACGTAGTAAAAATGACTAAATTAGTAGAGTAAAATCTTATCAAAATTTACTTACTCAATGTAGTAAAATTTACTACTTTTGTAGAGTAATAAAAAACTATGAATGAGTAAAAATTTGCAATTACTTTTTGGTGTAAATTTACTACAATAATACGAGGAAACTAATTTCCTATTATTTTATTAGTAACCTTACACTAAAATTTTTTAGAGTGTACGTACCTACATTAATAATTTCAATTATGAAAGAAATTCTAACAGGCATGAACATACATACCTACATCATTTTCATTGCATCATAATTTCATTCATTACTGACCTACACCAATTACTTAATCACTTGAGGAAATAAGTAAAAGTAAATCGAGTGACGCAATACCCTTTCGCGCAAGAATTCGCACGTTGCATTACAATAACCTGCGCCAGAGGTAGGACATAAATAGGGTTTGCTACAGAAAGGCACAACTCCTCAAGACCATTTAAAGCGGCTCGGACGCTTACCACCTTCCCCAAGAAAAATGCTATGCTTTCGCCGAATAGTTCCAATCCACTTTCATAGGTAACTCATCTTTAAGCGATGTAAATTTTAAGACCACTGCAGACTCGACCATTGAAAACAGTGGGCTCATGCGCCACAATCTTCAATTCCACAAACACTTCTTTAAGCCCGGACGATTTAACCATCTTTTCAAACCCCGGTCACATTTTCGCTCTAATCTTGATTATTAGAGCCAAAAAGTCCGCTGGCCCAGATAACATCTCCATCAGAAACCTTCCACCTGTCGCCATAGAATTTCTGACAATTATTTTCAATAACTGTCTCAATAATTCATACTCTCCTGATGACTGGAAAACCGCGCGCATAGTTCCAATTCCCAAAAAAGGAAACTCGAAAACCCTTAATGAGTTCAGGCCAATCTCTCTTCTGTCCAACCTGGGCAAACATTTAGAAAAAATAGTCCGCCAACACATTAAAAATACCTGCCTCGACCTAAATATCAGACAGGACACCCAATTCGGCTTCAAGCCAGAACACTCCACTTTTCACGCTTTGCAAAAACTCCTCTCTGATTCTACAAACGCCCTCAACAAAAGGAAGCAGACAGTAGGCTGCTTCCTTGATGTAGAGAAAACGTTTGACTAAGTTTGGACAAACGGGCTTATATTCAAAATTATAAACTTCGAGTTCCCGCCTTATCTCAACTGGGTTTTACATAGCTTTCTCTCATCTTGAAATTTCTACATTGAAAACGAGAATGTCAAATCTCAGGAAACATAAGTCATTGCTGGTGTCCTACAAGATTCGCTCCTCGGACCAACTCTCTTCAATCTTTTCACCTATGATCGGCCTTCCAATGACACAAATTTCACCACACTGTTTAATGCCAATGACTCCCTTACCTACGTCCACTCCATGTAAGCCAACTTCGCTGCTACCAAAGTGGAGCGGCATATCCTCAAACTTGATGAGTTCCACAGAAAGTGGGGCATCAAATTAAATCTGAATAAATCTGAAATGATTTGCATCCGTAACCCTTCCACAAGGGGATGACCAAATCTCGCCACACGAGCAAACTACATCGAAATCGAAATGAATAACGAAAAGCTTTAGCCGTCAAAGAACACTAAATATCTTGGTGTCTCTTTCAGTAACCTTTTGAAATTCAACAATCACGCCAAACTGATCATGATGAAAGGCAACTACGCTTACTCCCTACTAAACCCTATAATCAGAAGGAGAAACAGTCTGAGCGAAAGATACAAAGCTTCTTATATATAAACAGCATAGCCGTCTAATTAGCTATTATTGGTTGTCCATTTGGCACACCATTTCGCCATCATATATGAAGCAAATTAGCACCCTTGAAAGAAAGATCCTACGGGCAGGTACAGGAGTGTACAGGAAATCTGACGGACACTACTTTCCTAACACCTTTTTGTACGACAGTGCAAACATCATTCCAATCGAGGGCTACCTCCTAACTCTCGCGCTCAAACAACTTGAGAAAATCTCTCAGCATCCAAACCCCCTCAATAGTCAGCTTTCAACACAACTCCAAGTTGAAAACTTACATTACTTATCACCTCTTCACCTTATGCACTCGGAAACGAGAAACATTTATTACCTGCGCGAAAGATTTAATGTCTTCACTAGCACAGGAAGCCACCACTGTGCATAGGACACAAATCTGGCGCTGCTCGACCATCGTGGCATTTATCATCACTGTACCATTCTGGACTTTGTTGATATTTCTCTACTTCCCAAACCCATCAAACTTCCCAATTCCATTAAATCCCTATACCCCAATATTGCCAAACAACAAACAAGAATGCAGCTTGCCTCGTGCAACAAGCTGAGATAATCATCGTCATCGAGAAACCTAGAGTTTTTGTGTTATTCGGACAATTAAAGAGTAAAATGGGTCAAAGATATAAGTGAAACCTAGGCCAAAATAAAAGCCTGTACGTAAATATGTCCAATATCCCGGAATATCGGTTCGGTTTAAAATTTCGTCATAATTCGTTTCATTTCGTAAATCGCGTGTGAAGGACTCTTATTGATTGATTGACAATAATCGTCAGTTTCTACTAGAACGTCGAAGTAGAATCTTTCCATGAGCAAAGCTATATTTAGGTACTCCACCTCACTAATATCGGAGCAAAGCTATATTTAGCTACTGCAACTCTCGAATGTATGTAACAGCCCCGTATCAAAACTTTTTTTCGGAAATTAAACAAAAACACTCGCATAAATAAAATATATTTAAAAATAACAAAAACAATATATATGTATCTTCGTTTCTTGCCATTTCGTTATATAAGCAGTCTATTCGGTAGTAAAATATCGAATATGTTACTCAGATCGAATTTAATTCCTTTATTTTAATGCAGATATATAATTTTTGTAGATTTTAAACAGTTTTTTAACACTAATTGTTAAAGAGTATTAATTTTCTAATTTGAGGGGACTCTGCCGCAGCGTGAGGCGCTAATAAACAAATAGATATAGCTCAGAAAAAAATTAACTAATTTACATTATTTTTTCTTAAGAATCCTGAAATTTTTTTACAATTATGGATGTCCTTTTTCCTTTGTATTATAAAAGTCTGTATACTTAATTTTAGTTTTGACGCACATTTTTTGATAAATCTACGAAAATAACGGGTTAAGACGGCTTTTTTCGTGAAATATAGTGTATTGTATTCATTCATTAGGTTTGCGCTTCCAACCTTATGTCTTGAAAATATGAACAATAATTAATTTGATTCAGTACTGATAAATTAAAATTATGAATTTTTAAATAAAGTTTTAACTTAATTTAATTTTTTAATTTTACTAAAATGTATAGTATATGGATAACACTCTAGCTTGAGGGTCCCGTATCATTTTTACAACTGCTAGAGCGTTAGCTACCCCACTGTCCCTAATATACAATCTGAGAAGTTAACCTAATAAAAATGTCATATAATCACTCTTTCTAATATATCTAAAAAAATGTTTCGCAGATGTTTGGTGCTCTGCCTCCAATATGTCTCGTGCGTACTCTAATTATATTTTTATTACAAAAGAAACCGGCTGGACTAGATCTTGGTTTTGTTTTATTGCATAGAGGTAGTAGGTACCTACATCTACATTCGCAACAATATAAATTATTTCTATTGTATTCTAAAATAATTCTTGGAATCATTTGTATATATGATTCCAATAATTAACACTAAACCTACCATTATTTTGGATATACCTATTTCTATTTCTACCTATGGCGGTAAATGACCGTTTTTTAAATCAACATTATATTTTCATATAAACGTTTCCAGTTCATTATAAATAATACAGAATTTAGCATGGGCAATAAAACAAAAAATTGTTTTCATGTAATAATTTTTTTTTTTTTTGTTTTAGGCATAAACATTTTTGGGAAGACAAGTGGAATTTGAAAAATTATATTTTACTTCAGTAATTCAGAAGACTGTTATTCAAATTCAAATAAAATTTATTCATCGACGCACTTTGTAGAGATGCAGGGTCTCCCCACTAAACATTTTCCACAAACATAATTTTTAAATTTACAACAAATGTTCTTTTTTTGCAATATCCAATTTGGCATATGTTTCGTCTTTGAGAAATTGTAATGAGATCTGTTGATGTTGTCTCCATACTTTTGTGGTAACGGGTTTGATTATGACTGTCGTTACGTTGTAAAGGTTACTGCTGAATGTCACGTAGTATATTCAACGTAGTAAAATATTCTCCAGGGATCGTTATTATTTTTTATACAGTGAAAGGAATGTCGGAGCCAGCCTCAAGACGGAACTCGTATAGGAGGAAGCTACTAGATCAGAACTTCTAGGGACAGGTGAGTTGCCGCTGAAAACAGACACCAAATTAACACGACAAAGTATTACTTTCTTAGTTTATTCGAGAACTTATTTATATAAAAAGATACAATGCTCTAATACTAATCATACACATAGCTTCCTATGCCAAAATTACTTACTTGCACTTATTTGCTTAAATTGCTTGTTGTGATGCAACTGGCTTGACCCATTTTAAGTAACTCACATAACCTGTACCCAATGAAGTGACTTCTTAGGGTTGACGTAATAACTTAAGTGTGACTGCATTTGAGTGAACATATGTTTTTTTGATTGCAATGCATCAATATGTCGATTTCGAATTACCCAAATAATATATTTTAATTTATTTAACTCAAAAATTATCGCGACAGTACGCTTTGACAGAGCAGATGTATTTGTAACGCCGAAAAATTATCCACTGCAAATTAAGAAAAGCTCAGTGCAAGCCTAGTGTTGCACTTCTCCCATAAAAGTTGTCCCGTCGAAGGATTTCAGTGCTGCACTGCTAAAAAAATGTAGCACTGGTGTTGCATTGAAGGCCCATCGAAATCGACAGTATAATATCACAGTTATTGTCATTGACTTATCGGAAATCTTGTTTAGGGTCAATTGGTTCAAATTAAAGTTTTGTCAATTGTGCATTCTTGCATTCTGATTAATTTATTAATTGCATTTCGGTTTTGCCTAGTTACATCACATTTTTTGTTTATTGTTCCTTTAAGTCTCGATATTCGGTGATAAGTTCTCCAGCCAACTGAAATAAAAATTCTTGTCGCGATACTTCTTTTTCGGGTTTGTATAAAATCCAAGCATTTATGGCAGCAGAGAATGTTGAAAAATGCTTGGAGATTTAGATTTTGTACTATATTTTCTTGCCATTTAATCCGTCGTATCCATGTCGAAATTGGTGCTATTATAAAATGGAAATGGCTTCATGTACACATCTATTATCTGTTTTTTCAGTTTGTGCAAATTTGTGCTTCGAACTTAGTAAAACAACTTTTTTGTTCGGTTTTTTTATAAATTGTCGAAGTACAATTATTTGATTTGTTGAGCTGCGTTGATAAACGTTCTAATATTATCCCACTTTTGTTTCACAGGTACTCTTATCAGTCGTTATATTTCTTCCGCACCCTGAAAGGATTTCCGTGAGTTTGAGAACAAGAATAATAATATATATACTCTCAACGTCCGATGTCAACCAGTATTTGATATCAAACTTATCAGTCTTTCTGAGCATTATTGGGTAAATCTGCATCTTGCTTTAGTTGAATATCATCATCAACAGTAATATTTGCACCTGGTTTTCAAAAGTTCTGGCTATTTTCTAAATATGGTATATTATATCTTCGAGATGAAAGCAAATTTATTTGCCTGCTAACGTTGGTTCCATCGGTTTTTTTTTTTTTGTTTATCAAAACGACCAAATCGCAAAATTTCTTCGAAACGTTTTCTGCTCTTAGTTCGTAAAAAACTGCAAATTGGGTCATGCATTCTATTCCATAAATATGATACATCTCTAAGTTCTTCTGATTCTATGTACATTTTTATATGACTCATAATATGTTAGTCAATTATCAAGGAAAATGCAGTATTTACTTTATCCTTCATAATATTGCGTTTTGCATATCCCCTCGGCCAATATGTTTTTCTGCAAATAATGTATAGCGGGGACTTTCCGGATCCACAACTTTCTTGTATTTAGGCCCAAACAGTTCCGCACAGTAAAAAAAAAAAAAGTCGGTGTAAATTTACCCCGCTTGCTGCATGAATGTTGAATCCATTTCGGATAATTTTAAATAATTTACACCTCAAGATCATTGAGTTTTAAATTTTTTACCCAAAACGGTGTGAAAATTCTGCTCTATATCTGAAAAAAAAATAGTTTTGTATGAAAACATCAAAAATATTATCCATCTGGATAACAAAAACCGGAGCTCTACCTAGCGGAAAAATTCAAAAATATTTATTTTAAAACTCTGTTCGGTGTAACTTAACTGTAGTCTCCCACACAAAACTGTATCTAAACAACTCCGTTCAGTGTAAAATGCAACAGGTTCTATAATGCTTAGAAAAAATTATGAAATAGTGTCATTCGTAATTTCATATTTATAGAAGCAAATATTTTACAAGTGCAAGTTGCAAGTGTCAAGATAGTATTTAGTTTTAATTCTTTTACACGTAAGACATCTTCTTTGATAACAGAATAAAAATATGTTAATTTTAGACAATATCTAAAACTATTTCATTTCAATCAAACGCTTTTGGATATTATCTAAAATCAAAATATTTTTGTTATTCAATAACGCATACCTATTCTTCAATCATTAAAATCAGATTTGTACTCGATTCGATGTAAAATTACACAAACTAAGGCTTTCGAATGCATTTCTGATCGGGGTATATAATCATATTTCTAAAGAAGTTCTAAATATTCATCGTACACAGTAATTATTATATTATTCCGGAGTTTGGTAAAATTATATTTATACTTAGTAATAAAAATTACACAGCTTTAAAGGAGCAAATGTACTCCGAAAATGTACGGACCTCACTAAACACCATTTCGGTGTTTATGGAACTCCTAATTTTTTACTGTGTATCAATTCAAATTTCAATATTCTGAGCATTTTCTTCACTTTTGTATTCAAAACATTCACTTCTCCGATAAATCAATAGCATTCTCAAATATTTACCACGTGTGTTACCAATAGCCGGCGGCCTGTACCCAGAGTGAAACTAACTGTAGCTACATAAGCACGTGCCATGCTCCTAAAACGCAATTGGATATTTTCTCGGAAAAATTAAAATTAATAGTAAGTTTGAGATTTCAGTGCTGATAACGTCTTAAAACTTCATACATTTTTTCAGCGGTTAAAAGACCGCTCATGGCAAATAACGGCAGAGTACGTAAGATTATCAAGAACGACGAAAGAAGAAGAGAGATAGATATTGAAAAAATAAGTAGATATGTATATATTATTGAAATAGTCGTGCACTAAGTTCAGGAAAAGTTTAAAAGTTTAATAATTTTGATGTAAGTCTAATACGCAGTCATTTGACCGATCTAGTAGGTCTAGTGTTACAATTCTCTCCGTGAATTACCGCCAGGCTTTATGCTTGGAACAGAATGCATCTCAGCCACCCCGCACACAGGCCTAGATGAAGTTTGAAAATCGTAGCCACCAACCTGCTGAACAGAATGGGCATTGGTGACTGCGTCAAGTTGACACTTAAAATAGTTTCATTTACTGTCACACTGTTCCAAGCATTAATTGATTATTAACTATTTAATTCATTTTTAGAAGTATGGATGATATTGAAGTTTGCATTATAATTATATGTTGTATTGTAATACAACGTTCAAATAAAACCCCTAGACGATGGTGGGTTAGAGAAGCTAACTTGACGAGGGATATTGATGGCTACTTCAGAACCTGCTATCAGAGAATCAGAAATAATGACCCGAAACTATTTTTCAAGCACACCAGGATGACAAGACCAGTGTATGACCTCTTACTGAACTTATTAACGGAGATGCTGGCAAAGAAATCGATACGATCACCAATTGATCCTGAGTGTAGATTAGCCGTGACACATTCGTAAGTAACTCAAAAGTCTTCAAAAATAAAGTCATAATCTTACTGAAACTGTTGTAGGTATCTTTCTCAGGGAGTCTCTCATCAATTTCTGGCGTGGAGTTATAATATGGGGAAATCCACTGTAAGAGAGATAATTCTAGAAATGTGCGATGTTCTGTGGAATATTTTATCCCCAATTTATGTTAGCCAATTAATCAATCAAGTTTATAACGACATAATGAAGGATTTCCAAAACATTTGGTATATGCCCAACTGCATAGGTGCTCTAGATGGAAAGCATATTCACATCAAATGTCCCCTCTAGAGTGGATCAAATTTTTATAACTATAAGAATAGTTTCAGCATTGTGTTGTTGATGCTCATTATTGTTTTACTGCTATCGATGTTTGAGCGTATGGCAGCCAGAGCGATGGCGGTAAGCTGCTGAAGATTAACAAGTTTGAAGTAAAATATGAAGATAATTGTTTAACTTTTAGGAGTTCTACAACATTCAGAATTTGGAAAGCTGCTTCTACGGGATGAATTGATGGTGCCAGCGAGTTCTATTCTCCCTAACGCGGATACAATATTTCCTCCAATTTTCGTTGCAGATCCGGAATTCCCTCTCAAAACAAATATTATGCGCCCTTACTCTAGAAAGCTTTTAGAAAAACGAAAGAGAATTTTCATTTACAGACTTTCTAGGGCTCGCGTAGTAATTGAAAATGCGTTCGGAATATATACACTGCCTTCCAGAAAATTCTGAAAAAATTGTTCTTGCTACTGTTGCTTTGCCCAACTTTATTATGCTTAATAAATTAAGCACAGCTTATAATCGCCCACGTTTTGCTGACTGGGTTGACTGGCAATCTACAACCGGGAGAATGGCGGAAGGAGGTAAACCAAACTATCGAAAAAATAAAAATTTGCTCAAACAACGCAAGCAGAATAGAACTTCTATTGAGAGATACACTAATGGCGTATTTTATGATAGAGCGGGCCATCGAAGGGCAAAACAAAACAAAATAAAGCTGTCCTTTTAACACCTTCAAGACGCATCTACACATCAAAGTATTATTTAAAAATTAAAAATTTATTGTAAACAAGTAGGCTTTTATTATATTAAATACACATAAAAAAGGTCAATAAGGCCAATAATTTCCAAGTTGACCAATAATTTCCAGACAGAGTTTACTTCATCTGTGAACACATTTAGGAGTGAGTGCAAAGTTTTCTGCGAAAATAAAAGTGATATTCAGTAATGCTTTTTTTTTCATTTTGAATATAATTACGAGTAGTTTAATTTTTATCGCTTATTTCCTGCAACTGCAAATCTGCTAAATACTTTAAAATTTCGGCTTTGCCCTTTTTTGGTTGTCTTGGTTCAAAGTCGAAATTATGGCTGTCGTGGATTGCATAAAGACAGCATTCGGTTCTGGGGGTGGCTGTGGCGCAGGGCTCTTCGGTTTCGTCTTAAGATACTCCTTGAAGGCACCTATTGTCTCAATAAGCTCGCTATTCAGGTCTTCCTGTTTTACTCTTTTTTTTCTTTCTGGTATTTCGCAAGAGCTTTGCTCACATTCCATAGTCTCAGACCCATAAAAGGAAGTGAATGAGTCGAGATTGGAATCTGTTTTTGAAGGCGTTCTCTGCCTTTTTAAACTCGTGAAGTCCTCATCCAAAGACAAGTCGATGTTTTCATCTCCCACTTCTGAGAAATTTCCTCCCGTTCTGAAAAATTTATTATTTATATACAAGTTACTGCGAGTCAACACAAAATATGTTTTATTACTTCCTGGGATTAATATGTTCCTTCAAAAATAATAATGAAATGTAATACTCCCACTACACCACCTTGACTGCTGCACTACCTGATGATAAATCTCTACTATTAGATTCCTTTGAAAATCGGTCTCTTGGAGACTTCCAGCGACGTTGACAGTCTCCAGCTGTATATTTATAGATTTTTATTTATTAAATTTTCAAAAATATGTATAGCTAAATCTTTTCACCTGTTGAAGACAAGCTTGTCGCAATTCAATCCCATATTCTACATTTTAATTGGATATTTTTATACCCGCCCGAAGATTTCTTATACAGAACAGGATATTTTTTCACCTCCATAATTAAATTTTCTTCAAAACTCATTCTACTAACTTACAAACTTTTAAAACAAACAGAATTTTAAATCAGCTGACATGACAGCGCACGGCAATTGCTTTGAAAGTTGCCTTACTGCTGCGTCAAAGCTCCGTTGGCTACGTTCATTCCGCTCACTTCTTGGCATTGCCTTATAACTTACTCCTGTGTGACATTTGCCTGCGTGGTAGCTACGTTCATTTTGTTCCTAAGGTTATGGAATTTGTACGTTATGCTTCAGTGCGAAAAATTTTGGTTCCTTCTGTTGTTATTATTATTGCTATCTGCCGTAATTTCTATTTCGATACCTTTATAAAAGAGACATACCACTTACCACTTAGAATGTCGGGCAATGTCACGTCCACCGCGCACAGAATTGCTGTAGAGCTCATCATCACTTGCAATAATTCTAGAATCACTTCCTACAGAGTTTTTGGTTTCAATTTAACCACAATAAAATGGAAAATTCAGTATTAACAACAAGCTTTCTTTGGATTTGAAAAGCATAAACTTTCCTTTGTCCCCAAAATGTAACAATTCATGAGATATTTGTAGCTTTTCTTGTCCAGAACAGAAATTTTAAAGCAAGTCATAATAATGAAGAAAGTCGCAGTCGGTTAAATTCAACAAGTATTCATATGACGGAAATTTATCATCGGTATCTATGTGTGTCAGTAGAGTAGTGCTACTGCGAGTAGTTAATCTTTGTGAAACTTGTACTTACTAATTTCACTTTCTTTTTTCATCCAAATATAGAAATCTTGTGACCCCCACATTGTTTTTCCTTCTTGAATTTGTACTCCGAAAATATCTACCTGCTTTCTAAGCATTCGTTGCTGATACAATTTATAGATTCTACAAATTAAATAATACAACACGCACTAATGATTCACTCTAAAAATGACAAGTATTGTGTGATAAGTGAAGATAATGTCAACTTTTAGATGCCTTTTTTCATCTTAAATACACAGAAGTACTTGAGCACAGAGGTCTACAAACATCAAATATACAAATCTGATGGGATTCAATAGGCACTCGTTTTTCTTTATCTAGTTAAGCATTTGCTATAAAGATTCACCAGTACAATATGAATTTAAATGACTAGCGTTATACTTTTATATATTGCAAGAAAATATGAGAAAATTAAAAGATTCTTTTTTTTTTAATTTCCGAGATGAAGCTTTCACCGCGAGCACCGTTTTCAGCACGGAGGTAGAGCAGTGTGCAGTAAGAAGATGTATCCATTATGCACTAGAACATGACTTGAATGTACAGCACTCTGAAATGCCGACATTAGTTTTATTTGGACAGCAGCACGTCCTACGTTTTCAGAATTCGCAAATTCTTCCCCGAGTTTTCCCCAGTGTATCTTTAACTATATTTCTGTGGCTTTAAGTTGTCGCTATTCGCGAAAGAGAAAAATAAACGATATTTAACTTCAGATATTTTTATCGCGGTATGGGTCCCATTAATCATCGGTCATGTGTGCATCTGAAGTCTCTTTCTGCTTGGTAGAACTAACTGAAGTCGCATTTGGAATTCTGATTATTACCTTGAAGATTTTAATGAGTTGGATATATCCGTACCTACATAATTATATACACGTACCTTTTCACCGATCCCAAATATGGAAATTCAAAGATCTCCAGGATTCTAGGGTAATATGTAAGCATAATTATGCCTGGTTATATCACTGAGAAGTGACAGTATACGTGTGGGATATGATACTAACAAGGTGTGCTTAATGGAATCGCAGGTATCTGAATAGATGATTCTGAAATCATCATTTCAGTTATAATATTGCGGCTTCGGTGGTCCTAATATTTATGCACTCAAAGAAATAATATTCATCCTTGCTACTGTCTGTTTGTGTGGTAATTTCCGGTTATTATATGCCTTTTGATTGATGTTTCCTTTCAAAGCAGTTTGTCCCTACATCATTGATAATTTTTTTTTTCATTATTCAACTTACGGAAATGTATGTATATACCCTTCAGTGCCAAGAAATATTCTTTGTATGCGTACATTATCTTCTTAGATATTTCATTTGAAACAATTTAACTGTTATTTTTAATTTAGCGGTGGGGATTTTGGATTATTGGACGGTCCAATATTCTGGATGAATCCATGAAGTCATAAATTTAAATTTTAGTTCATATTTATTCCAATTTCCTCCTGATGTATGTATACAAAAAAATTTTTTTTTCCTTTTATGTAATCTGGAAAAATTACTTTGGACGAGATTTGTTTTACTTGTATTCCAAAGTAGGTATACTGATTTTGGTCTTAAAATTTATCTCTTTGTCTAAAAGTTTTAATAATTGTTATGATAAATGAAAAATAGATATTTCACTTAGTGTTGAAGATCAGCTACAGCTGCACAATCCACATTTATATAAATATGTGTACCTGTCTATATAAATAATAAAACTTTTTATTATGTATTATTGTTTACGTATACTTACAGAGAACTCACTTGAACAGCTGTTCAATGGAAAGAGATTACCCATCAAAGTAGGCGTTATTTAAAAACAAAATGAAAAAAGAAATTATCCAAATTTTGAAAGAAAGAATTGCATTTGAGAACATTTAGCATGTGTGTGATAAAAAAAAATATGCTTGCTTTTCAGAAGGATAAATGTTTACATTTTTCAATAACCAAACACGTTGTTTTTTACACACTGGCGAATAAGGGAGTATTGAACAGCTGTTCAAGAGATTGCTCGTCGGTCCAGAGCCAACCAGCGATGTGACTTTACTACAATTGTAGTATTTATACTACAATTTCTTGCTTATAAAGGGGTTTCCAATAAGAGGTGTTATTTTAATTAGCCCGCTATTTCGGTAGATGTCACTTTTGGAGCTGTCATTTTTTTATATTTGACAAATAGAAACTACGCCATTAATAAAAATGGAACGATACACGATTCAACAACGCATTGAAATTAACAAAATTCACTATAAAAATGGTGAAAATGTGGCAGAGACGGTTCGTAAATCTCGAACATTTTTGGGTCGTCGTGAAGCACCTTCGGACCACAATACAGAAATTGGTAGAAAAATTCGAGCTGTCGGGACAAGTTAGTGGTGTGAAGAATAAAACCCGTGCATGTCGCTCAAGAACAGCCGAGAATATTGCTGCTGTAGTCGAAAGAGTTGAAGAAAACCCAGGTTTGTCCATTCCTCGTCGTTCTTTGGAATTAAGCATTCCACAAACGTCATTGCATCGTATTTTGCATAAAGATTTGTGTCTTAAGGCTTATAAAGTTCAGTTAACACAAGAACTCAAGCCGGCCGATCATCAACAACGTCGAGTCTTTACTGATTGGATCCTTGAAATGCATGAAAATGATCCGGAATTCCATCGAAAACTCATCTTGAGTGATGAAGCCCATTTCCACCTCGATGGCTTCGTCAACAAGCAAAATTGTCGCATCTGAGACTCGGAAAACCCAAGAGTTATTATTGAAAAGCCTCTCTATCCTCAACGTGTGACTGTTTGGTGCGGTTTAAGGTCCCGCAGGGTCATTGGACCTTACTTTTTCGAAAATGAGGCTGGAGCAACAGTTACGGTGAATAGATTGCGCTATCGACAGATGATTATTGATTTTTTATGGCCGGAATTGGATGGTATTGATCTGGACAACAACTGCTTTCAACAAGACGGCGCTACGTGCCATACAAGCAACGAAACCATTGATCTTTTACGGGAAAAGTTTCCGGACCATGTTATCTCTCGAAGAGGTGATCACAATTGGCCACCGAGATCTTGTGACTTAACACCTTGCGACTTCTTCCTTTGGGGCCACGTGAAAGAGAAGGTCTACGCCAACAGCCCAGCGTCGATTCAAGACCTCAAAGATGGAATTCGTGAGGCTATCGAGGACATAGGGCAGCCACTTTGCGATTTGGTTATGGAAAATTTCATGAAAAGGATATGGTCCTGTAGGCGTGGTCGTGGTGGTCATTTGGCTGATGTTATTAACGGCATACCTTCCTCTTTATAATAAAATAAAGATCCGATCATTTATCTAAAAAAAATTGCATGTTTCTTTGAATATCAAAATAACACCTCTTATTGGAAAACCCTTTACTACGCATACTTCGCACTTTTTATCTTATACTTCATTTTCCAAACATGAAGAAAAGCAACTTTTGACTGCAATAAAGCAGACGAAATATAAATCGGAGCAAACCTCAGAGTTAAGAATTCAGATAATAAATGACACTTTTGCATGCGCAAGACCAGCATAGCTGTTTCCAATTCCTAGTATGCCTTCTGAAAAGGCTTTCAAAGTTTGGAACTTCTTTAGTATCAGATATGTCTAATTTTTTGTGTTATAACGTATGTCAACAAATCATCCCAGTGTTTGGTAGGTCGACCTAAGTTTTCTAGGGCTACTACTTCTTGTGTGATGCCGTCTAATGTGCGTTTAATTTCAGTAGAAGACTCTGAAGTCATTGCACGAGATCCCATGATCGAGGAGATATATGATTGCGTTAAAGCACGTATATTTTCATACCGATTTTCCAAGATAGTCCAAGCAGATCGATAGATAGCAGTAGTAACGGATTTTTTTTTATGAGATTCTGTGCTTCATCTGAAAAGCAGGATTTTAAATAATGAAATCTCTGAACGACTTGTATTGTGTTATTGGTGTGAATTAGTGACTCGTAAAGTTCGCGGAATGGAGGCCATTCTAAGTAATCCCCACTAAAAGATTGAATCGATATCTTGGGTAATTTGGCTCTCGCTTCTGTTAGCGAGTCGGATTTATTGATTGAATTAGCAACCAGTGAATTAGGTATTAATGCGCGTAATCTCCGACGTAAATCTTCTAGTGCTTCTAGGTAATCCCGCTCAATATCAGAGTAAGTGTCGTTCACAAAATAGTCATTTTCCAATATTTCTTCATCGTCCCCATTATATAAAAGTTCATTTTTCTGCATAAATTGACTCCAGTACATCTGCAAAAGTTGAATTCGTGCTTCCAAATATTCTACAGTCTGCTTATCAGTAGCCGTTCTATCTGTGTTGGCTATAAATCTGATAATTCTACCGGACAGCCGCTCTTGTTGTTCTAGCAGTTTATTGATGTTAGCATTCATATTGTTTATAAATGTGTGTGACTTGTATTATATATGAAACAAAAAACAGAAAAATCTACTCACCAGTTACTGAGTACTGCCCAGATTATATACCTTATGTCTATGCAAATTCTGACTTACGGTAATTATTGATTATTGCAAGCCAGTGGATGTATGTGCGTACATATTGTGTACATGTACAATATTCCTCGATGATGAACCGTATGCCCTTGACCTTGTTGAAATGTTTTAGAATATGCAATTTCGCGTGAACCATATAACACAGTCCACTTTTCGCAAAACAATTTTTTTATTTTTTTTTTATTTTTTAAGTCACTTTAATGTTTACTGCAGAAGCATACAATTGCACAATGATCATTCCATACTAGCATAGTCTTTTAGTTCATAATATCTCACAACACGTATTAAACTCGATGATCGAAGAAGTCTTTACGCTTTTACACTGTCCTACCGCGCACAGAATCGATAATAAATTTATTGCTTCACCCGAAAGTTCAAGCAGATTTCGCATTAAAAATCTCGTAGAAGAGCACAAACTGAGTTTTATTTATTTTCTTTCTTTTTTTTTTGGTTTCTGAATCCTTATCCGGCTCGAAGGACCATGTTTAAGATGTATCGGATTTGAGGATTCACAGGATTTTTTCTTAGTAATGAAAACTCGCGTTCTAATTATATAAATCTTTATTAAGATCCGTAGCCGATCACAGTGCAATAGAGACTCACCATAGACGCCTTAGCCGAGTTGTACAACCAACATTTATTTTCATTTACTGATAACAATAGGCTTTACTCTAACTACACTGCTATTGTCAGTATCAAACAAAAGAAAATATATATACATTAGAATTACATATAATTAGTCTGAATTCTATTAAGTACATAGGGCAGAAATATTTTAACTATGTATGTATGTACTTCAACTTGGTGCACTGCTGTGCATATTGCGATGACGAGTTTGTCGTTGCAATATTCAACAATGGCCGTGAGAAAATATTAATTAAAGTGAACACAATTTTGACAGCAAAACTCATTTCCATTTTTGCGGATTCGGAACAAGGTGGTGTACACAAAATTTTGTGTACACGAGTAAGCTCATACTTGCGGAATCCAGCCCCAGAACGCTAGAATCTATCGAAGGCCTTCGAAATGTCCAATGCGATAATTGGGATTCACCAATTTATAGACTAAGCAATTATATTGTAAAGCACGGCAAGGAATATGAGTGAATCTCCAGTAGAGCAACTAGCTCGAAAGTCTTGTTGGCGGTCGCTAATTGGCCTCTCGATATTTCATCAATCAAAGTAAGGGCTAGACATGAGCAAGTTTGCATATCGAAGGAAAGAGGTTTAGCTAAAGAATTGGCGCAGCACTGGAATATTTGTACTAATTTGAGTTTTCTCACCTATTCTACACTAATATGCATACCTTTCAAAATGCTCAGGATATTCAATCAAAATCAGAAAAGTCAAAATAAATTCCATTTAACATGAACAACGCAGAGAAGAATCTCATAGACGGCGAAAGTTGTGATCAAGAGTCTGCTTTTACTTTCGTACTCGCCGCGTAAAAACTATACCATGTTAAGGCAAAAAAAAATTAATAAGAGAGAATAGGCGATCACACGTAATAATTGCTTCTGCGCTTATCTTTCTACTGACATTTGATTTGACATTGTCGTGCTTTGATTCCTCTTCACTTTTATAAATAAAAATTTGAATCTATGTATATAATATGGACTAACTACATTCATAGAAATACATTACAGAAAGTAGGCTCATTTCTATGTTGCTGACTCTTTCGATATATGCCCCAAGTACCAACTGACAGAGAACTGTATACAATAAATAAATAAGTGGGTTCTTTATTTTTCCCGGATGGGAATAGAACCTACACTTGTTAGAATCAGTCATTGATGGATAGAGAAGAATTTTAAGAACTTTTATTTTTAACGATTCTAAATCAAATTAATAAATACTATTTTATTTATTAATCTTATTTATTAAATTTGATTTAGAATCGTTAAAAATAAAAGTTCTTAAAATTCTTCTTTATCCATCAAATAAGTGGGTTCGTCGAAATAAACGTTGTTTTTAAATTCGTTACTTAAGGTTATTACTGATAAAAAGGGTTCTACCAAAGACAATAAACCTATTTATCAGAAACGCGGCTGAAATTCGAAAGGTTTTATTGAAATCACTTTTCGAGCTGCGCGCCTACTTTTTCAACTTACCAAATAATTTTTTCAATGTTGACACCAATGTAAGCACATTTTTGAAACAAGCAATTGTGTCCACATGAAAGAGAAAGTTAAGCAATCTATACTACTATTTTGATAAGTTCCCAATTTTTTTATAAAATGAACGGAAAAGGATTCATATTTATTAAAATACCAATGAAATGTATGCTTGGCTTGACCTATTATACTCAACCCTTTCGGAAATCAAAAGCAAGAAAGCTTGATGTTAGGAATGACTTCGGCAAAACTTCAAAATAACTGTAATAAGCCAAAATAAAAATTATGAATTTTAATAATTTAATAATTAATTTTGTGAATACAAATTTAAATGAATTTCAAAATTATTTAACTTGCAAAAAGTAAAAATAATTTTTCTAGTCGACGTAGAAATCATTGTCGGAGGTATACAATTTCCTTTTTCATAGCTACATGTAAGGGCTTCATATAGTGTGTATTAAGTAACACTACGCCATGTTATTGATAATTCATAAATTAATACTTTTGCTTTGCTTACAGATTCATAAGCGATTGAATTTCATAGAAATTGGAAATTGATTGGGAGCAAGTATGGGCTAAAATCAATATCGACATATCGTAAAAGGTGAACTCTTCCGCCTAGGTACCTACTCCTAAATGTTCAAATAGCTCAGAATTTTACAACTTCATCTGTGCTTTCTTATGACTAATAACAAAATTTTGGGAGACATTCGGAATTTTCCTGGATTTTACCTCACTTTTTTTAGTTCAGCAATGTGCTGTGATAGATAACCTAGAAATATTACTTGCTCCCCAGTCGACAACAACACCATGACGGATAATTAATTAAAAGTTTCATAGAAAGTAGAGATGATCCATATAATCGTTGCGTAGGATTCTCTAAGTACATAGAATAATAGCAAAAAATATAACAACGAAACAATTAGAAGTGCAATTTAAGCTATTCTCGTTCGGAAACTAAAGTAGTAAATTTGTACATAACATAAAGGCTGTAAAGTGGTTTAACCGCAGCTTAACCCAATTAATTTATGTCTTAATGGTCCGCTCCAATGAAGGACCAAATGTGACGACAGATAGGCATGTGTAATTCAACGAACCACCAATGGTACTTATTATTGAACGACTGAACTCCACAACGACTTAAATATATTTACTTACCTACATACATCTCTTTAGTACAACGCACGTCCCAATGTAAAGGAAATGAAGTAGCAGTCTGCACCTTTGGAGAGCTATAAATTTTCATAAACGACCTGAACGCTGAACATAAAATTAAATTAACTCGTTTCGCTCTTTTCGGTAATTCTTCGCCATCCCCTCGATGAGTAAACGCGGCGGTGATTGCGATGCAATCAGGGCACTTTACGCGGTTCAGAATACGCAGATACCCATCTTAAGAGGTTCATGTTTTCTGCGGTAATTTTTAATGACTATGTGCGCTTTCTGTGAACGTCTTCGATTAACATTAACCAACTACCGACAGATTTAATGGTGATTTTTTATTGCCTTCAAGATATTTAAATTAGCTTCAGACAATTCCACTAATTATACATTCTATCCTATACAGTTCCACGAAAAATATGTTATAAGTCATACGAAAATATATTTGACTGCACCTGAACAACAAAGTGTAACAGAGTGCAGGTTCACTGCTATTAGTTACGGTATTTGTTCTATATGAGATCCCTTTCAAGATTGAATTAAATGCCTATCATCGCCATTTTACTTAAAATGACAAAGTAATTTTCTTAAAGTGTGGGATAATCATAAGTCTAATTTCAGCTCGAATGACTTTAATCTTTTAGCACCAAAATTCAAGCAATGTACTATCTGACGCGTGAAATTTCTGTCTTTGCGTTGGCAGATGAATACTTCTTATATGACATTTCTACACGCTAATTCTTCGAGCAATTAGTGTCCCCACGCTTTTGTTGAATATCATGGGAATGGGTAAAAAAGAGGTAAGCCACCGGTAAGAAAAAAGAGATTACCACGACCATGAAATCGAATTATTCCAAGTTGATTACAATAATTAACAGGCACCGTGACAAGTGCGTTACGGATTAAATAAAAACTTTAGAAATGAGAAGTGTAAAACATTTTAAGAGGTTTAATGCGTCTGGAAATGTGAAGCAGTTTTCAGACTGCTATTGAAAATTTAATATAAGATGCAACTCAACATCTTTGTGTCCGCCCTATGTAATTTATTTTATTTGTCGTTTCATAGCGGTTTGTCTAAAAATTTTCCATATAAAAATAGTCCATTCTATTATTATTGTATCTACATGAAATCGTTATCTACAATTATAGACAGATTGGCTAACATTTTTTGTCTTCGTTTGTGATGTTCTCAATTTTCTCTGCAAGCCTTGAACCGTCCATCACAGTTTCAATTATAGAAACGTCCCTTTAGAACTAATTTAGTTAAATTTTCCAACTATTATTTTTCATACTTTAAAGCTAGTTTATTTCGTCCGACTGATAGAATACAAACATTAATCATAAGAGAATATATACGAAAAAATATTGTTAATCAAAACTGGCAGCACTGTAATATTTTGTGCAAATACTAGGTACAATAATTAACAAAGAAAAAAACGAAACTAATAATTCTGCGATAAAAACGTAGACAAATTGTATTTCTTTCTACTCATTGACTTAAGTAAAGCCGTCTTATAGTAAGATATCAAGTTATGTGAAGATTACGAAGTAAACAGTGCAGAATTATATGATAAATCCTGGTCGTTTTAAAGTTATAAGGGGATGGGGAACCTGCGCGTTACGACCTTAACCTGAAACCTCCTGGCGTTGCCATATGGCAACAAGAAACGTGCATTTCATTTCGGGCCTCTAAATTGTAAACCAATAACCAAAAGTATGCATTTTTGCATTTGTTCACTTCGAAACACATGTGGTTTTATATGCTGGAATGTAAGTTTGACATTATTGTCTATCCTTTTACAGTGAGAAAATCAAAAATTTGGTCATAAAAAAAACTTTAAAAAAATCTTATAATGGCGCATAAAAAAAAATAAGTATCTCAATATAATTCATTGTATACATTATCACAAAGCAGTGTTCTGCAATTTCGTTAATATTTCATATGTTCTAATGAGTGAGAGAAGTGATAACTGGGAAAAAAGTATTTTAGTAGTGTTTTTTTTTTTAATCTTTTGTCAGCGTGTCCATATGTCAACGCCAGGAGCAATAGGGTACAGGTCTACCTTATTGATGTTGTTAATCGTTGTTAATTATGTTTTTTAATTCATATGGTTTTGCAACAAGCTGACGCTCACAGAAGCTCTCGATTACTTAGAAGAGCTTTGTTCAGATAATGAAAATGATTTTTCATTCAACCTTCACACCTTTTATATTCAGCCACCAGAGAATGACGGTGATATGAGTGGGGAAGACGATGCCGGTGAATAAGAAGGAGGTATTCCAGACAATGTATATCCAGCACAGTTGAGATCAGGCTGTGAAATTGCGTTTGAAAATGGTCAACGTATTGAAAACTTTGATGTGGTCGAAGAAAATTTGGATGAAGTTCTCGAAGACACTGTTTTGACGGATATTCTAGTTAATTCATGTTTGAATTTATTAGGTGTAACTCAACCAACAAACACATCTCGTGAGCCACCGTTATCCCGCTTGCGACGTGTTCAGCAATCTACATCCAAGTGTCCTTTGCCAACATCCAATAAGAATACTACGTTCACTTTGTCAAAAGATGAATCTTTCGCATTGATTCCAATTTTCCCACACGGCAATTACGACGATTGTCACTATTTGAAACCGCACATCTAATTTGAGAAATTTATAGATGATGACTTGCTTTAGCATATTTGGAAATATTCGGAGGTATACGCCACTTACTGGCGAAAAAATTGCTAAGATTACTACTGACGGTTGGTAGATATTTTTGTTCTCTCTTCAGTGCAGATAAGAACGTATATTTCATTTCAGAGCTTCGTATCTTCATTGGTATTCAGTTTGTTAGTGGCTACACCGGGCAAAGCAGCTACAGATCTATGTGGAGCAATAATAATGATTTGCTCAACGATATGGTGTATAAGAGCATGCGTCGAAACCGTTGAGTAAATTTTGCAAAGTCTGCATTTTGAAAAGAAGATGAGTGCTCAGTAGAATGCGAATGATAAATTGTGGAAGTTCAGATCACGTAAAATCAAAAAGTTTGGAACATTGCCATCCAGAGCAACATTTATCGTTCGACGAAAGCATCATCGCATATTTTATGAAGCACGGATGCATGCAATTCATAAAGAGGAAGCTTATAGGCTTTGGATATAAGGTGTGGTCCTTATGTTCTTCCGGCGGATACATAATAAACTTTGAGGTGTATCAAGCCAATCTAACTCAGCGTATGAGGAACGATTCGGCAAATGTGCTGCTCTTCTTGTGAACATGATTGATGATTTTTCTTATAACGTTGAACACTTGCCATTCTCATTCTACTAAGACAATTCATTTGCAAGCTTTCCTTTGCTGGCTTATTTAAAATGTCGTGGTTACAATGGAACTGGTAAAATTCGTGAGAATCGAATACCTAAAAGTTGTCCCATCCCGCATAAAAAAACGTTGAGAACAAAGCAACTACTATGAATCCATTAAAATGAACGGGAGTGGGATTCGTCTTACAAAATGGATCGATAATTCGGTGGTCTGCATGTTGTCAACTGTTTTAGGTTCCAAACCAACATCTACTGCATCTCGCTATTCTAAAGAAGCTCGGAAAAGAATAGAAGTCACTCGCCCGTGTGTTTTGACGGAATATGTGTGTGGGGTCGATCGATTCGACCAAAACCAAAATGCAAGGCAGCATCATCGGCGTGGCACTCCAGGTATGCCGCAACTTCAATTCAGACGTGAGGTCGCTATTTTCTATTGCAAACATTTTGGCGATCCGCGAAAGTCCCACAGCTGTGTTTCAAGCAAAAAAAAAAAGTATTCGGAAACGACTACATTAGCTGCCACTCTTCGCTATGATCGATCAAATTGTCTAGTCATTCCTTTGGAGAAGAAAAGACGTTGTGATGGAGATCTGTGTAAGTCGATTGTTCGAACTGCTTGCTGAAAGTGTGATAAAGGTCTTTGCTTGCGTTGTTTGAAGACTTATTGATTAATAATTTCGAATAGAACCTACTAACTTTGTGAAACTAGTCGCTTAAAATAAATAAAAAATAAAAATAACATTTATTCTTGCAGTTCTATTCGATAACAACTTAGAAAAATCGTTTTGGTGTATGGATACGTACCTGTACCTTATAGCTCCTGGCGTTGCCATATGGCAACAGGACATTCAGAGAATACTATCACCTTTATCGATAATGTAATGATGCAGTTTTTCTATTATTGTTCTAAGTAACGCGTACCTAAAATATTTTTGAAAAATTCGAAAAATTAACGTTCAGGAGGATTCGGGATAAAAACATTCGGTTCAACAAATGAAAACCTATTCATATATAATTGAAAAATTAGCTAAAAGTAAAAACAGACTCATCCATTTTATGCAATGTAAACATAATACCTAGTTCATCACAGATAAAATTATGGTCTATTTTGATACATAGGAGCACAATCATCACAAACAAATTAACACAATACGCAATGCATTTATTAATAAATTTCTCCACTTAGAGATTGATATATGTAACTACCACATTAGACAACTAAAGAAAAACTAAAACTACGAACGAAACATCGATAGCACGACAACTACCAATAGCGATAAAAACAACTTTCATACAATCTCAAAAGACTAAATATGAAAATAGCTATAGTGTTACACGTATGCAAATACAGCAAAAATATGAGCTCCTAAAAACTACGCAAAACCGAGGAATTAATAAAAGTGCATGCAATGAAGATTGGTGCATCAACCTATCGGGCAGAAACATTCCAACTGAAATGATAAAACTCATGAGCTTAGGCCCCCGTTATACTTTACCTCCTTAACTAAACCAAGAGAATATTTTTCAGTTGATAGTGGATACTGAAGAAATTTTTTATCACCGTGATGACGATGATGCGAAAATCCAAATACGGAATTCAATTGTGCACTCTCTTACGAACAAAATTAAGCAGAAAGATAGGGTTACCATAGAACAGAAATTAATTTTACAAGCTCATAACATAACGAAAAATTATATGAAAGAAAATAAAGACATACTCATAACGAATAGCGGGAAAGGCAATAAAACGGTTATATTAGATAAGGAAATGTATCACAATAAGATGATGTAGCATCTATCAGTCAATTGCACGTATCAAATCATAACGAGCAACCCACGACAGATAACTCAGGATCTTGTTAAAAGTAACAATGAATTAATCATTCAAATGCACAATAAGAAATATATTAACAAGACAGAAAAAGAAACCCTAATGAGCAAAAATGGCATTCCTCCCCGTATATGTATATGGTAATGTCCATAAGAGTACTCAAGACTTTCCCATAAGACCAGTAGTATCTATCATCAAGACACCAACGTACAAACTGAGTAAATTCCTTAGAGAAATATTATCGAATGCTAAAACTGATAATGGATACAACATTAGCAATTCGTATTAATTTAAGAAATAAATTAATTGAATTAAACCATGGAACGGTGAATGTTTTATATTCCCTCAGGTAATATCCATATACTCCAATATTCCTCATGCAGAGGCATTACACAGTGTCTTAAAAAGGTGGCCACTCATAAAACAATATACACGTCTTTCAAAAAAGATTTTTCTAAAAGCACACAAACTGTGCATAATAGAAGCTAAAGTTTTTCTATATAATGGGATAATAGGATCAAGCCTATCTAGCATCTTAGCAGAATTTGTAATGGGTGATCACATAGTTGCCGTAATAGAGAAGCTCACCGAAAGGCCTAAAATAATCAAGAAATATGTTGATGACTTAATCATTCTCCTGAAAACTGAACAAATACTTAGATGCAACGCTACACGCCTGCAATGATACACACGAAAACTTGAAATTTACATTAGAACGAGAAATAGATGGCATAATTAACTTTTTGGACCGGACACTGACGAGAAGCATAAACAACACAGAAGTAGACTGGTACATGAAACCGCTGGCATCAGGAAGAATCCTAAACTACATCTCTGCACATCCCAACACCATGAAATAAAATAAAGGATATGCCCTAGCCAACAGAATTATTAGGCTAAGTGATACGCATCGACACGCAAAAAATTACGAGGTGATCCGCCAAATACTTCACGTCAATAATTATTCCCCACATATCACTACACACATTATCAATAAGGTCAAATATAAAAAACAAACGCTAGCAGTAAATAATGGACAAGATCTATCAGTAAATGAACAAAATGAAACCGTAATATACAAACGATTCCCATATATCCCTAATGTCAAAGAAAACATTGCAGACAAATTAATGAATAGTGACAGCAGCATCAGGGTTGGTTTACAACCAACAGGCAAATTAAATAATCTCTTTAAAACTAAAATTGATACACCTTGTGTGGTGTTGGTTATAAGGTGAGCTGTGATATCAACCGTTTATGAGTTACAGGAAAACAAGGTAGCTTTTCACAAAGCACCCTGTATCTTAAAAACGACAGGGCGCACGGTCACATTTAAGAGCTAATTGTATGTAGAGCTTCATGGCCTTTCCAACGACTGCTCAATCAACCCCTTAATTACGGGGGTCTAAAGAAAAAGTCTGACGTTTTTATAATTTTTTTACTTTGACCTCAATTTTTTTATTGCATTAATAGCCCCCTCTTATGTATGGATTTATAATGACCGTTACAGTAAAATTCAAATTCTAAAATATTACGATAGTCAGGTTTAGCTAACGATCTGGTTTTCAGTTGCTTGACAATGCCCTAAGAAGGCGAAACGCGTCGCGACTCAAATAAAATAAATTATTGTAGAACAATATTACATGTGTTTTATTTTGAATATTTTTTGAAAAAAAAAATTTTAAAAAAGATGAGCATTAAAAAAACTTTTTTTTTTTATAAAGACTGTAAACTCTCCTCTTTAAGTTGACCTATTACACCCTATGTGTTAACTGTAGCCGATAAACAGTTATTAACTCATAACCTATTCACGTCACACCGAAATTAGACGATATTTTTTAAAATGACTTGCTAAGGGAACAAATTATCGTTGAGAATAGGTTTTAAAATAGGTCTGAGAATATCTTTAGAGCTAATAACTGTATAACGGCTACAGTTAACAAATAGGGTGTAATAGCTCAACTTAAAGAGGAGTGTCTACAGTTTACAGTTTTTATAAAAAAAAAAGTTATGTTAACGACAGTAGCGGATCCAGGGGGGGGGGGGGTCATGGCCCCACGACCCCTCCCCCCCCCTCCAAATTTGAAGAAAAAATATTTAATTAATTGAGTTATTTGAAAAAATATATTTTTTATTTTATACTTTTTTTATTTATATAATTCAACTTAAAAAAAAAATTTATTCCCAAACTTAAAAAAATAAAAATTTATTTCAATGAATGCTATTGTATGCATGTGATATATGTGTATAGGTTTTTCTCGGAATTTGGGTTTCGGACCTCAGAGAAACAGACTCCCTCGCTACCA
The DNA here is from genome assembly GCA_963924295.1 of Dioctria rufipes. Taxonomy (NCBI): domain Eukaryota; kingdom Metazoa; phylum Arthropoda; class Insecta; order Diptera; family Asilidae; genus Dioctria; species Dioctria rufipes. The sequence goes on along the minus strand of OZ002740.1, from coordinate 82,694,581 downwards.
CATCAGAGCCCTAACTTAACTTAGTCCTAACTCCTGTTATATTTCGGGGCTTAGCTTAGTCGAAGGCAATCACTCTACGCCGTTTCAGGAAGGTATGATTAAGACAACTCGCACACTTTTATTTTATTTATATATATATTTTTTTACTTTTGCTTTGTTCACAAACTTTTTCTTTCACAGACTTCCTCTTATGGTTATTTTCACAAAACGTTTATTCTTATTTTTTCTTATCGCAACTTCTATTTTCTTTACCTGTTTACAATTAGTGTTCAGCCTACCGCGGCGGACGATGGTTGAAATGAAATTTGATATTTTCATAAATATCAAACCATCGTGTTGCTATCGTGCATACATTGTTGCACCCAGAATGTATGCCGCTCGCGACAATTTTCTGAAAGGAGGCTTTTTGGTGAAGACTTGATCGTTTAAATCTTCACTGAGTAAATGTATGTAGGTTGTACATACATATCGTATTTTTATTTTCAGCAAATCTCACTGAAGGTAAGATTTGTCGTGGGGCTTTTTTTCTATTGAAACGACTTGGGTTGAAATTTAAAAGTTTTATTTGTCCCAAGTCGTTCTATGGGAAATACTTTTTGTTTTTAACTGAGGAATTTGAATCAATTGCTGATGGCAATTTCTTCGCCTTAAAGAGAGATAAGCCCCTTTTCAGGTAATTTTGGCATGTAACACTCCTAACATTCTAAAATATTTGCAGCGTTCTTATGTAAAACCATTGACATTTAAAATATGGACTGACTGCGTCCATAGAAATACACTGCAGAAAATGGGCTCATTTCTATATAGAGTTCTCTTTCGATCTAAGCACCAACTACTAATTCGCATGTCACATAGAAATGTGACCTAACTCAAAATTTGTCGTTTTTGAGTTAATTACACCATGAAATTGGCATATTTCTATCTGATTGTTTTTGCCGCTAGATAGCGATAGTGTCACTTTTCTGTTACTTAAGAACAGAGATATTCTTCATAGAACAGTGCGTCAGTGTCACTTTTTGAGTTGTGACGATCTTCATAACAAACGTAAATATGTTTTCGACATTTTAGCAGTATTATTTTAAATTGTGTCACTTTTCCACAAAACAGCATTTATTTCTTACAAATTTTATTATGAATTATGACATTTTTCCACAAAGTTCAAAGTATGGAATTTAATTCTTAAAAATCGTATTTTGAGTTGTGCCACTTAAAAAAAACTTGTAAAAATATTTATTTCGCAACAAAGAAAAGCGACACAACTTAAGAGGATGCGGGATTAACAGCTAAACTCGCCAACTGCGGTAACAAAAACTTAAAATTTCTTTTATATAAATCTTCAGAAATATATTTACCAACAAATTTAAGAGTTCAGACTATTTTTAGCAAACAATTACTACGTTAAGCTAGAATTAATTCTATGTACAGCTTTTCGTTCTTTCGCTCTCCTGAAAAGTTGCATTTTTTGAGTTGGGTCACTTTTCTATGTAACGTGCGAACTGAGAAAGGGCTGTAAACAATAAATAAATAAGTGGGTTTGTCGAAATAAATGTTTTTAAATTAATTATTTGGGTTAATAGAATTCGAGAGGTTTCACTTTTCAACTTTCCGCCAATGGATTTTTCAATGTTGGCACCGACGTATGAACTATTTTTGACACTAAAAATTGTACCCGCATGAAATAGCATATCGAGCAGTCCATATTATATATACCAGTGTGTAAAACTGAGAAAAGTTTGGCTTGAATGACTCCTGCAGTTTGCACCCTATTCTATTAAAAATTAGTTTTTGTAAAAAAAAAGTGTACTAAAAAATGACACATCATCCACACTGCGGTGGCTATGCGAACCGACTTACGGCGTTGGATGTTTTTTTTTTGTTTTTGTTTTTTGCTCGATTTAATTTGTAAGATGCCCCCCCCCCTAATTTCAATGCTAGATCCGCGCCTGGTTAACGATCTTTTTGCAAAAATAATACATGTTAAATTAAAAAAAAAAAAGGGCATAAAATACGAAATTTTTAGTTTAAACAATCATCATTCTTGAGGGAATAAAGGTATGGGGCTAGTTGAGCAGTCGTTGGAAAGGCCATGAAATTCTGCATACAATTAGCTCTTGTTGTTTTTAAGATACAGGGTGATTTGTGAAAAACTAGCTGTTTTTCTTAATCATCCTGTAATTCCTAAACGGATGATATGCCCCCCCCCCTGCTATACCATTTTTGATTCGTCTAGGTGAGTACTATCTCCTCCTACTCTATTGAACTCCTACTGGGAAACACCCTGTATAATTAGAAAACCTAAATTTTTGTATGGGAACACCAAGAAGAGGTTGCCCGATTTAGTTCATTTTTGAATTTGTATTTGCAATTTATAAAAAACCGTCGCATCGTGTATAAGATATGAGATCTCCACAGCTAAGCGTATTCAGGCAGTGTCCAAATATATACTGAAAACCCAAACCTTTGTATGAGAGCACCAAGAAGAGGTTGCACAATTTAGTCCAGTTTTGAAATTTTATTACTTTTCTATGAAAACACAAGAAAATATAATGTACAAAATTTGAGCTCTCTACGTCAACGCGTTCTCGGGCAGTGTCCACATTCGTACTATTGTTTGTATTTTAAGGGTTGAGTTGAGTTTGAACTGCCAATTGAAGCAGATGTGTGCGGTGCTTTCTCCCACTTATTGCGCTTGACGATTGTCGCGAGTTTTAAGCCTTTTGCGTTAATTTGGGTACATCAGAATCGTCCAAATAATTTTTATAAATCATTGCTAGACCATTCATGGCTTCTTTTCGAATTTTGAATTTCTTATACAATATTCTCTCCTTGAATATTAACATTATTAGTCCTGTGACCGTCAAGGGGAAGGGCTTTTCTACCATATATGTACATATTTTAATTGCACAGCCAAGGTAACTCTATTTCTTTTAAGTATGTGTGTGGACACGTCCAGTCCGTTTGATTGATTGATTGATTGTACATTCGAGGGATTGCACACACCGCTGTAATTGCTGCATTAAAATTGTAGTTAAATGTACGTTGATATACTTTGCTGAGGACAAAAAGGCTTTGGCTAAATAGGCCAAGAAAAGTTTGTAAACCAAAATGAATTTGAAAAAATAATTTTCCAATTGTCAAGTTTTATGATTCTTTAAGAAAAGACGATCACGAGAAAAATTAATAAACAAAGAAATAGAAATATAGGTAGGTATGCTTATACGGCCAGCAATAGTTTTTTGAAAGCTACTATGACAAAATAAATAATATTATTTACAGATTTTTTAGCAAATCATAATCAAGTTTTCCGGCATAGACTCTTGGATTACGAAAGAGAACTTTCTACCGTGGAACCACTTTTCTCAACGTACAAGTCATGTGATACTGGAGAGACACCGTTTCTGTTAGATGTATATATATATGTGCATGTGTGTTCAGTGTTTCAGTTTCTGGATTACGGAAGGAAATTTTGCATCCAGATTATTTTAGAGAAACTTTTTGATCGTCCACAATTCTTGTTCCTGTAAAAATGTTCCGTACCATAGTACATTACTCTTTCTAATCACTTTTCCTGCTAGTACTACGCTACCAGCAAGACTTTTACAAGAAGGCTGATTCATTCCAACCAGTTTCTTGCCTTGTTAGGTCGGCAAGATTCGATTATAGTGAACATTGAAGGCTCGCCACTTAGCACAACCTTAGACAAACTTAATATACTAGATGTCCAGTCACTGCAGTAAATACTGAGCCACTTAAAATCAAAATCATGCTTTTAAAATAAAGCTCTACGCGTTCAAAGTAAAGCTCTTCATGTAAGCGAAGAGAAAACGTGATCGTTTCTCTTTGGATCCCACTTTTCATAAGCAATCAGGTCTTTAAGTACTGATGAACTCGTGCCATGCAAATGGCTATTACATCAAGGATTATATTCATCACGGCTACTACTCCAACGTCTTCATATTCCAGATACACTAGTCAAGATAGTATTAGGCAAACTACTTCAGCCTTAAAAGCACTAAATATCCACATTACAAGTAGTGTAATTGCACTCCTTTGAAAGCTATTAATCGCGATACCCACTACTAAGCATCTAACTGATTGTTTGGGTGGGAAATTTTGTTCACTTTTTCTCATTTAGGACAATGCCAGAATGTTTCTTAGATTTTTGCAACATTCGTGGCTTACGAAATAATTAGTTCTCGGTGTATTGCCACTTGTCTTCTTTTAAACCGGCTGTTTTGGCCCTAAGTGACACCAAGGTTACTTCTGATGCTTATATCAATCAGTTTCGTAAATCGATGTAAGATGTTATATCTTCGAAGGATTCGATATTCGACAATTTATCGATAGTCTGTATGTTGTAACACTTTCGATAGGACATCACTAGAGTTTTGTTGAGAATGATTGTACAAGCAAATAATATAAAATGTATCCAAAATTCATGAAATTAAATTTATGTGTTACAACTTTATTTTTTTTTTTTATTAAATTTCTTAACTTTATATAAGGTTACTTAAAAAACCACATTTAAGAATTTGCAGAAATTCCATACAGAAAGCTGTGAAACCAGAGAAGGATAAATAAATAAGATTATACAAATATTATCATTTTTTTTTTTAATTCAAAAATCAATAAAGCTGCTTTCCGTTAGGCATATCCATAACATTATATCGCTGTTTTAAAAATGTTCTTTTATCCCGGTAATTAATTATTTGTCATTTTCATTATCCTCCACAGATAGAGCCACTCTGCGCTTGAAAAATTCATAATTTTAAATTTTATTATTATTAAAGTTTATCATCAACTAGAAAATGAATTTATAAATGTCGTTTGTGTTAGGGGGACAATTCAGAAATAATTTCGCAACAAGCAAAATTGCCTGTCGCACGAAAATCTTATAACATACCGCCAGAGGGATATTTTTGCTTTAATAAACGCTTTAGTTTGGATTGAGTTAACACTTTATGCGACTCCTTTCTCCTCAGAGGAGAATAGCTCTGTACATTCGTAATTATTTGCCTTTCTGTATTATCCCTGAATTCGATTCAACTAATCCAGAGTCAGGTAGCGTATGGAGTAGTTTTAAACTTCAACAACACTAATTATTTTAGATTTTATACTGCAGCCCCAATATGTCTGACGCTGCAACTGTATGCTCATTTGATTGCTTATCCTCCAATATTGAAAATATTTTAAACAAATCCCCTACTTCCGAAATCTTTTTTGTTGATGATTTCAATTTGACAACATGTAGTGGCTCAGGCATTCTTCAAACACAAGTCCAGCAGAAAGATACGTTGGGTGAGTCCTTTAAGTTGTAGCTGTTAGTTAATAGCCCAACTTTCCTGTCTGATATAATCAGACATAGTGCTAACATATTAGATATATTTCTAACATCTTATCCTGACAGCTGCTCAACGTCAGTGTCATCTTCTCTTGGCAGGTCGGACAATTTCCTCGTTCTGCCCAATTCTCCACATCATCACTGAAATGCACTAGTCACCTGATTGGGCTTCACTCAATAAAAATAAATTTATTAGAAAGTTAGACTTGTATCAGTGTTTCTCTTCGAGAGATTTTGAGTGCTGCTCCGTCCATTATGATCATCTTATGGTTTGGGATGCGCAGCTTCATTCCGCAAAAATACAAAAATATTTAAATTCACCGTATATCTTGGTGTAATAATGACTGCTATACAACCATGAGAGATAAGGAAGCTGCATTTCAGGCATATATGCAGCCATCCAGCGGAACTGACACAGTGAGGCACGTAATACCTGTAAATCTATTATTCAGCTAGCGAAGCTCCACTTCGACCGAAGCATTAAACAGAAAGTTTTTACCAGTCGAAAGGGTAATAAGGGTTTCTGGTCTCTTGTTAAAACATTCAAGAACAAGTTCACCAGTTCTTCGGAAGCGTACCTAATTCGTAACGGGGATGTATACATGGAATTATTGGACAAAGGCAACATGTTGGAGCTTAGTTTGCTGTAAATTTATTTTACCACATTCTTCGCAAGCTCCTCCTTCTCCACCAATATACAGTCAAAGACCTTTACATTTTCGAACAAGGAAGGTTTTTAAAGTGCTCGCGAATCACAATATGTCTAAGTCTGCTGGGCATATTTGTATTTCGCCCCTTGTACTCCAGTGCCTCGTCTTTACATAAACCTCTAAGCTAAAACAATTTAAACTGTCCTGTTCACCTGGAGTCTTTCCTTCGACATGGAAACTTTCTCATGCTTAGCATATACGCAAAAACTCATCAACACACAATTGATGAAATACCTAGCAAGCAGTCACCTCACCAATACAGCTTTTGTGCTGGCCTATGTACTGGAGATTTACCGTAATTATGGAAAATGTGAAGTCATCGCATTAGATATCTCGAAGGCCTTCGATGGAATCTGGCATCCTTCTCCTTTAGCTAAACTTCAGGCATTAGGCCTAGACAATCTTTTCTTAAAATGGATTGGGTTCAATTCAAATTATTTTCTTACCGTTTTATAATCAATACCGGTGTACCGCAGGATTGTGTGCTCTCTCCTGTTCTCTTCCACATTTTTATTAATGATCCACTAGCTCTCACTTTCAACCCTATTCATACTTTTGCAAACGCAGCACCTTCAGTTTCGTGTACTTGTTCTACTCCACAGCTGATTTCAGGGGGAATGTTATAGTTGAGAAATGAAGTCACGTGTTTAATTCACTAAAGAATCACCTTACAACAACGCTCGCTTGTGTCAGAGCCAATCGGGTTTAGTTCAATGCTGTCAAAACGCAATATAGTCTGTTATCACTCAAACGTACTCCAACACCCACTCAACCCATTTCCATCGATGGAGAAGATATCTCAAGCTCGCGATCTCTTAATATATCAGCCATTGTAATATCCAATCTTATCGTCACTAGAAGCGAGGTTTATTAAGTACAAATTTTTAAACGTGTTTGATTCCCCAAGGCAGACCGCCAAAAAGTTTTCAAACTACACGTTTCTAATACATATGCAATTTATAAGGCCTGTAATATAGTCACATGTTTTATCTTCTATAAAATCGATTAAAAAACGGATGACTAACATGAGCGAAATTACAGAACAAATGCATTGGCATCGAATCGCTGGGTTGCTACATGTTTTTTCCCCATCAATATTATAATTTGTTCTCGAGATTAAAATAGCATATATTCTAATTAATTTCATTCTCATTCAATGCGATTTCGTACTGTAATACAAAGTGTTTGCACTGGCGTGACACTCATATTGACCAAGTTATTTCCTTACAGATGTATAAGTGAACACATCGGCTAGTGTCTGCAAGAATATGTTTAAAATTTTTAAGGACCTGTTATTTTTTCTGATACTGTAGATAAGTTCGTTTATTAAGCTTTTGAAATATTAATAAAATAAAATTCAAATACCTGCAATACGATCTACCTAACCGTAGTAAAACCTTATTTGCTATTCAAAATCGATTTCCTCTTTCAATTCTTGCGAATCGCATTTACCACTTGATTCAAAATAATATTTCGATTTTTTGACCATGGTTCGTTATCCAACGAAAATATTTGCTAAGCAAATTATAGATAATGCTTTATGGGGTTATTAAGTGACCCGTATTTACCTTAACTGGTTAACTGCCCTCAATAACAGGGTGGATGTTTGTTGAATTGTACTTTAAAAAATTGAGTAACTAAATATGAAACTCTCACACAAGAAAACAGATATTTTAAAAAAAATTAATTGTGGAATAATAACTAATTGGAGATATTTTGTATTATAAAAAAATCAATACTGAAAATGGACTCCAAACAACTTAAGATTCCCACTGCCAAAGGATGAGCTTCTAAAGAGCTGGAATCGTTCCGTTTTAAAATTTTAGAAATACGAACCAACAATTCTTGTAATTTTTTTTTATCTTTAAGCAATACAAATTTGCAACTCCGATTTCCGTATTCGGCCTCGAAGAAGTGTCCGCCACAAATTGAGTGTAATTGAAGAACTCCCACTTAGATTAATGAATTGAGTTGCGATATAATAAATGTAATATTTTTATTGGATCTGATATATTGCAGGAAGTCATGGATATATTCAGGTATAGAGATATTTAATAAATTTAGACAAGAAATTTTTTACCTAATTATATAAGTTATTTTTCGAAATTCCATTTAAATTTTTATAGCTATAGCTATGGTGTTATTTCAATCCAAATCGGTGTCGAATACGGTCCCACCATTTGGATTGAAGTGAAATATATCCATTTTGACGTTAACATGTAGAGTTAAATTTTAACTTCTAAGTGGATAAAATCATTGCACCCTCTGAATATGGCGGATGACGCCAAAAATATGAACAAATTAGCTCGAAAAAAAGGTATAAATATGGAAGTTTTTAATGTGTATATTGTGAACGTTTTTGCTGTTAAAAGAAAACACGAAATTCATAATTTAATAATTCAAGACACAACTGTATGATTTTTTACAAAAAGCTTTTTTTAGATTAAAATAAATAAATATATTGAATAAAGCTTACCACTTTTGAAATAATTTGCCATCAGGAATGATCGAATGTTTGCTATATCCTTTTAAATGAAGAAAACAATTCTGAAGAATTTATAAAATTTTAAATAAGTATAAAAAATACGTGTTTATAGAGGTCTTCTTTAGAAATCAATTAATTTTATACTTAGGTATAACATAGCAAATTTCGCGCTTTTTTGAGCTGAAAACTAATTCCATGGGCTCATTACAATACAAATCTTCCAAGCCAATCACCCCATATATTGCGGTTTCTTTTAATTTGAATGCGTTTAAATTTTCTTCAAAACAAATTGTACTTAATAACTTATGCACTATATAAATATTTTTGAGGAACTGTTTAACAATCTTTTAATTTTTTCAAAACTTGCTGTATTTTTTCTAATCCATAAAAAAATTATAAAATTTGGCTTATATAAAAAACCATATTCAAATTTTTTAAGAAAAATACATTCGTCATTGTTATTTAAGTTAATGATTTTATGATTCCAAAGTCACTTTTGATATTTCCTTGCAAACAAGAGGCAATTTAAATTTGTCTTTTTATAATCAATGTAGTTAATGTCTTGGTGCTTAGTAGATAGTGTTTTGCAAATGTTTATATAATTTCTGGATGCTTTAGCAATATTTTTCAGCTGTTAATGCTTAGATTCATATCTCATTGTCCATAAGTCCATAAGTTTGATCCTACCTTAAATTTTAATAAGATCAAGTACAAAATCAATTTTTTAACATTTTTTCAAATATTGAATTAAACTTAACTTACTTTCATATAAAAATATTTAGTAGATAAAATATTTAAAATTTTATTTTATTACCGTTCTAAAATGAAATAGCTTATAATTATCACCCTTCTTTGCTTTTTTTCCAGTGGTACTAGCTATTCTGTTAAGAAGTAATAATGCGGTCAAAGTGCTGTCAAATTCTGTTAACCCTTTCACGACCAAGGGACAAATGTGTCCCCATTAATAATTTCGATCGTATCCATAAACCAAAAATAGTAATTATCTTTTTTCACTGAATGCGTTATTATACTTCTGGCAACCCTAGATAAATGTTATCTTTTCCAACGAATTCGCGCGAGTCAGATCATGGTCTGATTCTAACAAAATAGAAGAGACCAATTTCAAAGAAATTCTAAAGAAACATGTAGAATCAGCAAAAGCAGAACAAATTTAAAGCATTCCACTTTCCCACACTTAAATAATTTCAAACTTAAAACATTTAATTTCCCACAATATAACTACGATCTAATTACAGCTTTGCCCAACATATTTCTTACGAATTTATCTTGCCTCGCCGTTCTTAGCGATCAGATTTCATTTTGTACGTGACAAATATGTAAAGATGATTTGTAGATAATTATTATGAGCGAATAATTAAGTCAGTCTAACTTAAGTTTTGACGGAAAAGGTTTAGCAAAAGCTGATCCCGGTTACAAAAGTAATAAAATTATTAAATAAAGGTACATCAATCTAAAGATTGTTTTTTTTTATTTTTGGAACCCGAACGTTTTATCTAATTCGCGCTAAAACGTACATTGAAAGGCTTCGTCTTAAAATTTTTTCGAAATTGTTTTATTCGTAAAATATTGTTGTTTATGTGCTTGTGTTATTTTATGGTAAGTACATAATGATATTATTACATCTCACAATAGAATATTAGAATGACATACTATGATCACTGCAAAAAACATAAAGGGTCACTGGCGTCCCTGTGGACTTGAAGGGATATACTTTGACTGAAAAATCTGTTTATTTTGTAACCGATATTTTTTCACTTTCTATCCAATTATTTGTCTTTTTATACCCTAGATGAAATCATAGGGGTATACTAAGTTTGTCATTCCGTTTGTAACACCTCGAAATAATGATGGTAGAGCAAAATGGATTGGACACCCATTCATAATATTAAAAGTTATTTCGATTTTTGCATGTCCGTCCGTCCGTCCGTCCGTCCATCCGTCCGTCCGTCTGTGCGCACGATAACTCGAGAACGCGTATACTTAACTTATTAACTTATTAACGTTCAGGAGGATTCGGGATAAAAACATTCGGTTCAACAAATGAAAACCTATTCATATATAATTGAAAAATTAGCTAAAAGTAAAAACAGACTCATCCATTTTATGCAATGTAAACATAATACCTAGTTCATCACAGATAAAATTATGGTCTATTTTGATACATAGGAGCACAATCATCACAAACAAATTAACACAATACGCAATGCATTTATTAATAAATTTCTCCACTTAGAGATTGATATATGTAACTACCACATTAGACAACTAAAGAAAAACTAAAACTACGAACGAAACATCGATAGCACGACAACTACCAATAGCGATAAAAACAACTTTCATACAATCTCAAAAGACTAAATATGAAAATAGCTATAGTGTTACACGTATGCAAATACAGCAAAAATATGAGCTCCTAAAAACTACGCAAAACCGAGGAATTAATAAAAGTGCATGCAATGAAGATTGGTGCATCAACCTATCGGGCAGAAACATTCCAACTGAAATGATAAAACTCATGAGCTTAGGCCCCCGTTATACTTTACCTCCTTAACTAAACCAAGAGAATATTTTTCAGTTGATAGTGGATACTGAAGAAATTTTTTATCACCGTGATGACGATGATGCGAAAATCCAAATACGGAATTCAATTGTGCACTCTCTTACGAACAAAATTAAGCAGAAAGATAGGGTTACCATAGAACAGAAATTAATTTTACAAGCTCATAACATAACGAAAAATTATATGAAAGAAAATAAAGACATACTCATAACGAATAGCGGGAAAGGCAATAAAACGGTTATATTAGATAAGGAAATGTATCACAATAAGATGATGTAGCATCTATCAGTCAATTGCACGTATCAAATCATAACGAGCAACCCACGACAGATAACTCAGGATCTTGTTAAAAGTAACAATGAATTAATCATTCAAATGCACAATAAGAAATATATTAACAAGACAGAAAAAGAAACCCTAATGAGCAAAAATGGCATTCCTCCCCGTATATGTATATGGTAATGTCCATAAGAGTACTCAAGACTTTCCCATAAGACCAGTAGTATCTATCATCAAGACACCAACGTACAAACTGAGTAAATTCCTTAGAGAAATATTATCGAATGCTAAAACTGATAATGGATACAACATTAGCAATTCGTATTAATTTAAGAAATAAATTAATTGAATTAAACCATGGAACGGTGAATGTTTTATATTCCCTCAGGTAATATCCATATACTCCAATATTCCTCATGCAGAGGCATTACACAGTGTCTTAAAAAGGTGGCCACTCATAAAACAATATACACGTCTTTCAAAAAAGATTTTTCTAAAAGCACACAAACTGTGCATAATAGAAGCTAAAGTTTTTCTATATAATGGGATAATAGGATCAAGCCTATCTAGCATCTTAGCAGAATTTGTAATGGGTGATCACATAGTTGCCGTAATAGAGAAGCTCACCGAAAGGCCTAAAATAATCAAGAAATATGTTGATGACTTAATCATTCTCCTGAAAACTGAACAAATACTTAGATGCAACGCTACACGCCTGCAATGATACACACGAAAACTTGAAATTTACATTAGAACGAGAAATAGATGGCATAATTAACTTTTTGGACCGGACACTGACGAGAAGCATAAACAACACAGAAGTAGACTGGTACATGAAACCGCTGGCATCAGGAAGAATCCTAAACTACATCTCTGCACATCCCAACACCATGAAATAAAATAAAGGATATGCCCTAGCCAACAGAATTATTAGGCTAAGTGATACGCATCGACACGCAAAAAATTACGAGGTGATCCGCCAAATACTTCACGTCAATAATTATTCCCCACATATCACTACACACATTATCAATAAGGTCAAATATAAAAAACAAACGCTAGCAGTAAATAATGGACAAGATCTATCAGTAAATGAACAAAATGAAACCGTAATATACAAACGATTCCCATATATCCCTAATGTCAAAGAAAACATTGCAGACAAATTAATGAATAGTGACAGCAGCATCAGGGTTGGTTTACAACCAACAGGCAAATTAAATAATCTCTTTAAAACTAAAATTGATACACCTTGTGTGGTGTTGGTTATAAGGTGAGCTGTGATATCAACCGTTTATGAGTTACAGGAAAACAAGGTAGCTTTTCACAAAGCACCCTGTATCTTAAAAACGACAGGGCGCACGGTCACATTTAAGAGCTAATTGTATGTAGAGCTTCATGGCCTTTCCAACGACTGCTCAATCAACCCCTTAATTACGGGGGTCTAAAGAAAAAGTCTGACGTTTTTATAATTTTTTTACTTTGACCTCAATTTTTTTATTGCATTAATAGCCCCCTCTTATGTATGGATTTATAATGACCGTTACAGTAAAATTCAAATTCTAAAATATTACGATAGTCAGGTTTAGCTAACGATCTGGTTTTCAGTTGCTTGACAATGCCCTAAGAAGGCGAAACGCGTCGCGACTCAAATAAAATAAATTATTGTAGAACAATATTACATGTGTTTTATTTTGAATATTTTTTGAAAAAAAAAATTTTAAAAAAGATGAGCATTAAAAAAACTTTTTTTTTTTATAAAGACTGTAAACTCTCCTCTTTAAGTTGACCTATTACACCCTATGTGTTAACTGTAGCCGATAAACAGTTATTAACTCATAACCTATTCACGTCACACCGAAATTAGACGATATTTTTTAAAATGACTTGCTAAGGGAACAAATTATCGTTGAGAATAGGTTTTAAAATAGGTCTGAGAATATCTTTAGAGCTAATAACTGTATAACGGCTACAGTTAACAAATAGGGTGTAATAGCTCAACTTAAAGAGGAGTGTCTACAGTTTACAGTTTTTATAAAAAAAAAAGTTATGTTAACGACAGTAGCGTATCCAGGGGGGGGGGGGGGGGTCATGGCCCCACGACCCCTCCCCCCCCCTCCAAATTTGAAGAAAAAATATTTAATTAATTGAGTTATTTGAAAAAATATATTTTTTATTTTATACTTTTTTTATTTATATAATTCAACTTAAAAAAAAAATTTATTCCCAAACTTAAAAAAATAAAAATTTATTTCAATGAATGCTATTGTATGCATGTGATATATGTGTATAGGTTTTTCTCGGAATTTGGGTTTCGGACCTCAGAGAAACAGACTCCCTCGCTACCACATCAGAGCCCTAACTTAACTTAGTCCTAACTCCTGTTATATTTCGGGGCTTAGCTTAGTCGAAGGCAATCACTCTACGCCGTTTCAGGAAGGTATGATTAAGACAACTCGCACACTTTTATTTTATTTATATATATATTTTTTTACTTTTGCTTTGTTCACAAACTTTTTCTTTCACAGACTTCCTCTTATGGTTATTTTCACAAAACGTTTATTCTTATTTTTTCTTATCGCAACTTCTATTTTCTTTACCTGTTTACAATTAGTGTTCAGCCTACCGCGGCGGACGATGGTTGAAATGAAATTTGATATTTTCATAAATATCAAACCATCGTGTTGCTATCGTGCATACATTGTTGCACCCAGAATGTATGCCGCTCGCGACAATTTTCTGAAAGGAGGCTTTTTGGTGAAGACTTGATCGTTTAAATCTTCACTGAGTAAATGTATGTAGGTTGTACATACATATCGTATTTTTATTTTCAGCAAATCTCACTGAAGGTAAGATTTGTCGTGGGGCTTTTTTTCTATTGAAACGACTTGGGTTGAAATTTAAAAGTTTTATTTGTCCCAAGTCGTTCTATGGGAAATACTTTTTGTTTTTAACTGAGGAATTTGAATCAATTGCTGATGGCAATTTCTTCGCCTTAAAGAGAGATAAGCCCCTTTTCAGGTAATTTTGGCATGTAACACTCCTAACATTCTAAAATATTTGCAGCGTTCTTATGTAAAACCATTGACATTTAAAATATGGACTGACTGCGTCCATAGAAATACACTGCAGAAAATGGGCTCATTTCTATATAGAGTTCTCTTTCGATCTAAGCACCAACTACTAATTCGCATGTCACATAGAAATGTGACCTAACTCAAAATTTGTCGTTTTTGAGTTAATTACACCATGAAATTGGCATATTTCTATCTGATTGTTTTTGCCGCTAGATAGCGATAGTGTCACTTTTCTGTTACTTAAGAACAGAGATATTCTTCATAGAACAGTGCGTCAGTGTCACTTTTTGAGTTGTGACGATCTTCATAACAAACGTAAATATGTTTTCGACATTTTAGCAGTATTATTTTAAATTGTGTCACTTTTCCACAAAACAGCATTTATTTCTTACAAATTTTATTATGAATTATGACATTTTTCCACAAAGTTCAAAGTATGGAATTTAATTCTTAAAAATCGTATTTTGAGTTGTGCCACTTAAAAAAAACTTGTAAAAATATTTATTTCGCAACAAAGAAAAGCGACACAACTTAAGAGGATGCGGGATTAACAGCTAAACTCGCCAACTGCGGTAACAAAAACTTAAAATTTCTTTTATATAAATCTTCAGAAATATATTTACCAACAAATTTAAGAGTTCAGACTATTTTTAGCAAACAATTACTACGTTAAGCTAGAATTAATTCTATGTACAGCTTTTCGTTCTTTCGCTCTCCTGAAAAGTTGCATTTTTTGAGTTGGGTCACTTTTCTATGTAACGTGCGAACTGAGAAAGGGCTGTAAACAATAAATAAATAAGTGGGTTTGTCGAAATAAATGTTTTTAAATTAATTATTTGGGTTAATAGAATTCGAGAGGTTTCACTTTTCAACTTTCCGCCAATGGATTTTTCAATGTTGGCACCGACGTATGAACTATTTTTGACACTAAAAATTGTACCCGCATGAAATAGCATATCGAGCAGTCCATATTATATATACCAGTGTGTAAAACTGAGAAAAGTTTGGCTTGAATGACTCCTGCAGTTTGCACCCTATTCTATTAAAAATTAGTTTTTGTAAGATGCCCCCCCCCCCCTAATTTCAATGCTAGATCCGCGCCTGGTTAACGATCTTTTTGCAAAAATAATACATGTTAAATTAAAAAAAAAAAAGGGCATAAAATACGAAATTTTTAGTTTAAACAATCATCATTCTTGAGGGAATAAAGGTATGGGGCTAGTTGAGCAGTCGTTGGAAAGGCCATGAAATTCTGCATACAATTAGCTCTTGTTGTTTTTAAGATACAGGGTGATTTGTGAAAAACTAGCTGTTTTTCTTAATCATCCTGTAATTCCTAAACGGATGATATGCCCCCCCCCCCCCCTGCTATACCATTTTTGATTCGTCTAGGTGAGTACTATCTCCTCCTACTCTATTGAACTCCTACTGGGAAACACCCTGTATAATTAGAAAACCTAAATTTTTGTATGGGAACACCAAGAAGAGGTTGCCCGATTTAGTTCATTTTTGAATTTGTATTTGCAATTTATAAAAAACCGTCGCATCGTGTATAAGATATGAGATCTCCACAGCTAAGCGTATTCAGGCAGTGTCCAAATATATACTGAAAACCCAAACCTTTGTATGAGAGCACCAAGAAGAGGTTGCACAATTTAGTCCAGTTTTGAAATTTTATTACTTTTCTATGAAAACACAAGAAAATATAATGTACAAAATTTGAGCTCTCTACGTCAACGCGTTCTCGGGCAGTGTCCACATTCGTACTATTGTTTGTATTTTAAGGGTTGAGTTGAGTTTGAACTGCCAATTGAAGCAGATGTGTGCGGTGCTTTCTCCCACTTATTGCGCTTGACGATTGTCGCGAGTTTTAAGCCTTTTGCGTTAATTTGGGTACATCAGAATCGTCCAAATAATTTTTATAAATCATTGCTAGACCATTCATGGCTTCTTTTCGAATTTTGAATTTCTTATACAATATTCTCTCCTTGAATATTAACATTATTAGTCCTGTGACCGTCAAGGGGAAGGGCTTTTCTACCATATATGTACATATTTTAATTGCACAGCCAAGGTAACTCTATTTCTTTTAAGTATGTGTGTGGACACGTCCAGTCCGTTTGATTGATTGATTGATTGTACATTCGAGGGATTGCACACACCGCTGTAATTGCTGCATTAAAATTGTAGTTAAATGTACGTTGATATACTTTGCTGAGGACAAAAAGGCTTTGGCTAAATAGGCCAAGAAAAGTTTGTAAACCAAAATGAATTTGAAAAAATAATTTTCCAATTGTCAAGTTTTATGATTCTTTAAGAAAAGACGATCACGAGAAAAATTAATAAACAAAGAAATAGAAATATAGGTAGGTATGCTTATACGGCCAGCAATAGTTTTTTGAAAGCTACTATGACAAAATAAATAATATTATTTACAGATTTTTTAGCAAATCATAATCAAGTTTTCCGGCATAGACTCTTGGATTACGAAAGAGAACTTTCTACCGTGGAACCACTTTTCTCAACGTACAAGTCATGTGATACTGGAGAGACACCGTTTCTGTTAGATGTATATATATATGTGCATGTGTGTTCAGTGTTTCAGTTTCTGGATTACGGAAGGAAATTTTGCATCCAGATTATTTTAGAGAAACTTTTTGATCGTCCACAATTCTTGTTCCTGTAAAAATGTTCCGTACCATAGTACATTACTCTTTCTAATCACTTTTCCTGCTAGTACTACGCTACCAGCAAGACTTTTACAAGAAGGCTGATTCATTCCAACCAGTTTCTTGCCTTGTTAGGTCGGCAAGATTCGATTATAGTGAACATTGAAGGCTCGCCACTTAGCACAACCTTAGACAAACTTAATATACTAGGTGTCCAGTCACTGCAGTAAATACTGAGCCACTTAAAATCAAAATCATGCTTTTAAAATAAAGCTCTACGCGTTCAAAGTAAAGCTCTTCATGTAAGCGAAGAGAAAACGTGATCGTTTCTCTTTGGATCCCACTTTTCATAAGCAATCAGGTCTTTAAGTACTGATGAACTCGTGCCATGCAAATGGCTATTACATCAAGGATTATATTCATCACGGCTACTACTCCAACGTCTTCATATTCCAGATACACTAGTCAAGATAGTATTAGGCAAACTACTTCAGCCTTAAAAGCACTAAATATCCACATTACAAGTAGTGTAATTGCACTCCTTTGAAAGCTATTAATCGCGATACCCACTACTAAGCATCTAACTGATTGTTTGGGTGGGAAATTTTGTTCACTTTTTCTCATTTAGGACAATGCCAGAATGTTTCTTAGATTTTTGCAACATTCGTGGCTTACGAAATAATTAGTTCTCGGTGTATTGCCACTTGTCTTCTTTTAAACCGGCTGTTTTGGCCCTAAGTGACACCAAGGTTACTTCTGATGCTTATATCAATCAGTTTCGTAAATCGATGTAAGATGTTATATCTTCGAAGGATTCGATATTCGACAATTTATCGATAGTCTGTATGTTGTAACACTTTCGATAGGACATCACTAGAGTTTTGTTGAGAATGATTGTACAAGCAAATAATATAAAATGTATCCAAAATTCATGAAATTAAATTTATGTGTTACAACTTTATTTTTTTTTTTATTAAATTTCTTAACTTTATATAAGGTTACTTAAAAAACCACATTTAAGAATTTGCAGAAATTCCATACAGAAAGCTGTGAAACCAGAGAAGGATAAATAAATAAGATTATACAAATATTATCATTTTTTTTTTAATTCAAAAATCAATAAAGCTGCTTTCCGTTAGGCATATCCATAACATTATATCGCTGTTTTAAAAATGTTCTTTTATCCCGGTAATTAATTATTTGTCATTTTCATTATCCTCCACAGATAGAGCCACTCTGCGCTTGAAAAATTCATAATTTTAAATTTTATTATTATTAAAGTTTATCATCAACTAGAAAATGAATTTATAAATGTCGTTTGTGTTAGGGGGACAATTCAGAAATAATTTCGCAACAAGCAAAATTGCCTGTCGCACGAAAATCTTATAACATACCGCCAGAGGGATATTTTTGCTTTAATAAACGCTTTAGTTTGGATTGAGTTAACACTTTATGCGACTCCTTTCTCCTCAGAGGAGAATAGCTCTGTACATTCGTAATTATTTGCCTTTCTGTATTATCCCTGAATTCGATTCAACTAATCCAGAGTCAGGTAGCGTATGGAGTAGTTTTAAACTTCAACAACACTAATTATTTTAGATTTTATACTGCAGCCCCAATATGTCTGACGCTGCAACTGTATGCTCATTTGATTGCTTATCCTCCAATATTGAAAATATTTTAAACAAATCCCCTACTTCCGAAATCTTTTTTGTTGATGATTTCAATTTGACAACATGTAGTGGCTCAGGCATTCTTCAAACACAAGTCCAGCAGAAAGATACGTTGGGTGAGTCCTTTAAGTTGTAGCTGTTAGTTAATAGCCCAACTTTCCTGTCTGATATAATCAGACATAGTGCTAACATATTAGATATATTTCTAACATCTTATCCTGACAGCTGCTCAACGTCAGTGTCATCTTCTCTTGGCAGGTCGGACAATTTCCTCGTTCTGCCCAATTCTCCACATCATCACTGAAATGCACTAGTCACCTGATTGGGCTTCACTCAATAAAAATAAATTTATTAGAAAGTTAGACTTGTATCAGTGTTTCTCTTCGAGAGATTTTGA
Organism: Dioctria rufipes; assembly: GCA_963924295.1. Lineage (NCBI taxonomy): Eukaryota > Metazoa > Arthropoda > Insecta > Diptera > Asilidae > Dioctria > Dioctria rufipes. The sequence continues at coordinate 82,675,369 of OZ002740.1, read as the reverse complement.
GTGCTGCTCCGTCCATTATGATCATCTTATGGTTTGGGATGCGCAGCTTCATTCCGCAAAAATACAAAAATATTTAAATTCACCGTATATCTTGGTGTAATAATGACTGCTATACAACCATGAGAGATAAGGAAGCTGCATTTCAGGCATATATGCAGCCATCCAGCGGAACTGACACAGTGAGGCACGTAATACCTGTAAATCTATTATTCAGCTAGCGAAGCTCCACTTCGACCGAAGCATTAAACAGAAAGTTTTTACCAGTCGAAAGGGTAATAAGGGTTTCTGGTCTCTTGTTAAAACATTCAAGAACAAGTTCACCAGTTCTTCGGAAGCGTACCTAATTCGTAACGGGGATGTATACATGGAATTATTGGACAAAGGCAACATGTTGGAGCTTAGTTTGCTGTAAATTTATTTTACCACATTCTTCGCAAGCTCCTCCTTCTCCACCAATATACAGTCAAAGACCTTTACATTTTCGAACAAGGAAGGTTTTTAAAGTGCTCGCGAATCACAATATGTCTAAGTCTGCTGGGCATATTTGTATTTCGCCCCTTGTACTCCAGTGCCTCGTCTTTACATAAACCTCTAAGCTAAAACAATTTAAACTGTCCTGTTCACCTGGAGTCTTTCCTTCGACATGGAAACTTTCTCATGCTTAGCATATACGCAAAAACTCATCAACACACAATTGATGAAATACCTAGCAAGCAGTCACCTCACCAATACAGCTTTTGTGCTGGCCTATGTACTGGAGATTTACCGTAATTATGGAAAATGTGAAGTCATCGCATTAGATATCTCGAAGGCCTTCGATGGAATCTGGCATCCTTCTCCTTTAGCTAAACTTCAGGCATTAGGCCTAGACAATCTTTTCTTAAAATGGATTGGGTTCAATTCAAATTATTTTCTTACCGTTTTATAATCAATACCGGTGTACCGCAGGATTGTGTGCTCTCTCCTGTTCTCTTCCACATTTTTATTAATGATCCACTAGCTCTCACTTTCAACCCTATTCATACTTTTGCAAACGCAGCACCTTCAGTTTCGTGTACTTGTTCTACTCCACAGCTGATTTCAGGGGGAATGTTATAGTTGAGAAATGAAGTCACGTGTTTAATTCACTAAAGAATCACCTTACAACAACGCTCGCTTGTGTCAGAGCCAATCGGGTTTAGTTCAATGCTGTCAAAACGCAATATAGTCTGTTATCACTCAAACGTACTCCAACACCCACTCAACCCATTTCCATCGATGGAGAAGATATCTCAAGCTCGCGATCTCTTAATATATCAGCCATTGTAATATCCAATCTTATCGTCACTAGAAGCGAGGTTTATTAAGTACAAATTTTTAAACGTGTTTGATTCCCCAAGGCAGACCGCCAAAAAGTTTTCAAACTACACGTTTCTAATACATATGCAATTTATAAGGCCTGTAATATAGTCACATGTTTTATCTTCTATAAAATCAATTAAAAAACGGATGACTAACATGAGCGAAATTACAGAACAAATGCATTGGCATCGAATCGCTGGGTTGCTACATGTTTTTTCCCCATCAATATTATAATTTGTTCTCGAGATTAAAATAGCATATATTCTAATTAATTTCATTCTCATTCAATGCGATTTCGTACTGTAATACAAAGTGTTTGCACTGGCGTGACACTCATATTGACCAAGTTATTTCCTTACAGATGTATAAGTGAACACATCGGCTAGTGTCTGCAAGAATATGTTTAAAATTTTTAAGGACCTGTTATTTTTTCTGATACTGTAGATAAGTTCGTTTATTAAGCTTTTGAAATATTAATAAAATAAAATTCAAATACCTGCAATACGATCTACCTAACCGTAGTAAAACCTTATTTGCTATTCAAAATCGATTTCCTCTTTCAATTCTTGCGAATCGCATTTACCACTTGATTCAAAATAATATTTCGATTTTTTGACCATGGTTCGTTATCCAACGAAAATATTTGCTAAGCAAATTATAGATAATGCTTTATGGGGTTATTAAGTGACCCGTATTTACCTTAACTGGTTAACTGCCCTCAATAACAGGGTGGATGTTTGTTGAATTGTACTTTAAAAAATTGAGTAACTAAATATGAAACTCTCACACAAGAAAACAGATATTTTAAAAAAAATTAATTGTGGAATAATAACTAATTGGAGATATTTTGTATTATAAAAAAATCAATACTGAAAATGGACTCCAAACAACTTAAGATTCCCACTGCCAAAGGATGAGCTTCTAAAGAGCTGGAATCGTTCCGTTTTAAAATTTTAGAAATACGAACCAACAATTCTTGTAATTTTTTTTTATCTTTAAGCAATACAAATTTGCAACTCCGATTTCCGTATTCGGCCTCGAAGAAGTGTCCGCCACAAATTGAGTGTAATTGAAGAACTCCCACTTAGATTAATGAATTGAGTTGCGATATAATAAATGTAATATTTTTATTGGATCTGATATATTGCAGGAAGTCATGGATATATTCAGGTATAGAGATATTTAATAAATTTAGACAAGAAATTTTTTACCTAATTATATAAGTTATTTTTCGAAATTCCATTTAAATTTTTATAGCTATAGCTATGGTGTTATTTCAATCCAAATCGGTGTCGAATACGGTCCCACCATTTGGATTGAAGTGAAATATATCCATTTTGACGTTAACATGTAGAGTTAAATTTTAACTTCTAAGTGGATAAAATCATTGCACCCTCTGAATATGGCGGATGACGCCAAAAATATGAACAAATTAGCTCGAAAAAAAGGTATAAATATGGAAGTTTTTAATGTGTATATTGTGAACGTTTTTGCTGTTAAAAGAAAACACGAAATTCATAATTTAATAATTCAAGACACAACTGTATGATTTTTTACAAAAAGCTTTTTTTAGATTAAAATAAATAAATATATTGAATAAAGCTTACCACTTTTGAAATAATTTGCCATCAGGAATGATCGAATGTTTGCTATATCCTTTTAAATGAAGAAAACAATTCTGAAGAATTTATAAAATTTTAAATAAGTATAAAAAATACGTGTTTATAGAGGTCTTCTTTAGAAATCAATTAATTTTATACTTAGGTATAACATAGCAAATTTCGCGCTTTTTTGAGCTGAAAACTAATTCCATGGGCTCATTACAATACAAATCTTCCAAGCCAATCACCCCATATATTGCGGTTTCTTTTAATTTGAATGCGTTTAAATTTTCTTCAAAACAAATTGTACTTAATAACTTATGCACTATATAAATATTTTTGAGGAACTGTTTAACAATCTTTTAATTTTTTCAAAACTTGCTGTATTTTTTCTAATCCATAAAAAAATTATAAAATTTGGCTTATATAAAAAACCATATTCAAATTTTTTAAGAAAAATACATTCGTCATTGTTATTTAAGTTAATGATTTTATGATTCCAAAGTCACTTTTGATATTTCCTTGCAAACAAGAGGCAATTTAAATTTGTCTTTTTATAATCAATGTAGTTAATGTCTTGGTGCTTAGTAGATAGTGTTTTGCAAATGTTTATATAATTTCTGGATGCTTTAGCAATATTTTTCAGCTGTTAATGCTTAGATTCATATCTCATTGTCCATAAGTCCATAAGTTTGATCCTACCTTAAATTTTAATAAGATCAAGTACAAAATCAATTTTTTAACATTTTTTCAAATATTGAATTAAACTTAACTTACTTTCATATAAAAATATTTAGTAGATAAAATATTTAAAATTTTATTTTATTACCGTTCTAAAATGAAATAGCTTATAATTATCACCCTTCTTTGCTTTTTTTCCAGTGGTACTAGCTATTCTGTTAAGAAGTAATAATGCGGTCAAAGTGCTGTCAAATTCTGTTAACCCTTTCACGACCAAGGGACAAATGTGTCCCCATTAATAATTTCGATCGTATCCATAAACCAAAAATAGTAATTATCTTTTTTCACTGAATGCGTTATTATACTTCTGGCAACCCTAGATAAATGTTATCTTTTCCAACGAATTCGCGCGAGTCAGATCATGGTCTGATTCTAACAAAATAGAAGAGACCAATTTCAAAGAAATTCTAAAGAAACATGTAGAATCAGCAAAAGCAGAACAAATTTAAAGCATTCCACTTTCCCACACTTAAATAATTTCAAACTTAAAACATTTAATTTCCCACAATATAACTACGATCTAATTACAGCTTTGCCCAACATATTTCTTACGAATTTATCTTGCCTCGCCGTTCTTAGCGATCAGATTTCATTTTGTACGTGACAAATATGTAAAGATGATTTGTAGATAATTATTATGAGCGAATAATTAAGTCAGTCTAACTTAAGTTTTGACGGAAAAGGTTTAGCAAAAGCTGATCCCGGTTACAAAAGTAATAAAATTATTAAATAAAGGTACATCAATCTAAAGATTGTTTTTTTTTTATTTTTGGAACCCGAACGTTTTATCTAATTCGCGCTAAAACGTACATTGAAAGGCTTCGTCTTAAAATTTTTTCGAAATTGTTTTATTCGTAAAATATTGTTGTTTATGTGCTTGTGTTATTTTATGGTAAGTACATAATGATATTATTACATCTCACAATAGAATATTAGAATGACATACTATGATCACTGCAAAAAACATAAAGGGTCACTGGCGTCCCTGTGGACTTGAAGGGATATACTTTGACTGAAAAATCTGTTTATTTTGTAACCGATATTTTTTTCACTTTCTATCCAATTATTTGTCTTTTTATACCCTAGATGAAATCATAGGGGTATACTAAGTTTGTCATTCCGTTTGTAACACCTCGAAATAATGATGGTAGAGCAAAATGGATTGGACACCCATTCATAATATTAAAAGTTTTTCGATTTTTGCATGTCCGTCCGTCCGTCCGTCCGTCCATCCGTCCGTCCGTCTGTGCGCACGATAACTCGAGAACGCGTATACTTAGAGAGCTGAAATTTTGTATACAGACTTTTAAAAAAAAAAGTAAAATTAGGTTCGAAAATGAGCCAAATCGGGCAACTCCTTCGTGGGGTTGCCATATAAAAATTTCGTTTTCCGCTATATATTTGGACACTACCTGAGAACGCGTCGACGTAGAGAGCTGAAATTTCGCTCATGATGTTTTTACTACATTAGCAAATAAAATTTCAAAAATGGACTAAATCGGGCAACTCCTTCTTGGTGTTGCCATATAAAAATTTCGGTTTTTTACGTATACTTTGAAAACGATCAGTGCGAGACATTTTTATGGTACTAAAAACTTCTGCAGAATACGAAATCCTATAAAATTGGTTATAATCATTTTGTCTGTGCGACAAACCGTTCTAGAAATATATGCGAAAAACAACTTCAAAATCAATACTTGAATAGATCGGTGACCATACGAAATTTAATACGGGCATTCATCTAGGGTATCCTAAGAATTGGTCTTAGACCAATTCTAGCTTTTTTACTTGTTATTATTACAGCTATGCCGAGAAAAGCATGAAGGCTGTTTGAATTGAAAAATGACGAAATCCTGCAGTTATTAATGCCAGCAAATACCTATGATGAAGATGCATTACAACTTGATGAGGAAGACCAATTACTTATAGCTCAAGACATTGATGCAGGGGCTACTATGGTAGAAATCGAAGATCCAGCAAAAGAATCATCAGAACCATCATCATTATCAGTAGAACATATTATAGAAGAAACCCCGCAAGTAAGTGAATCGTCATTCAAATGGAAACAAAATGTATATGTACCACACAACTTTCATGATGTTGATTATAATTTCGGAGAAGTAAACATTTTGCAGGACAGAGAAGCAGATTCGTTATTGACACCTATAGATATATTTACTCTGACTACTAACTTTAAGGATTTAATTCAAACAATAACAAGGGAATCTATAAGATATGCTGAGCAGAATGGGACACAATTTACCATTAGTAACGCTGAAATGAAAGCTTTTCTGGGGATAAATTTGGTAATGGGTTATCATGATTTGACATCATTGAGAGATTACTGGTATGATGACCCAGACATGGGTGTACCCTACATTGCAAATATTATGCCTAGATATAGATTTGAGAGCATACGTAAGAACTTACACTTCTGCAACAATGAGGATCAACCAGATAGGAGTAGCATTAACTATGACAGAGCACATAAAATCCGACTTGTAATGGACTACCTGAACAGTTCTTTTCAAAAAGCTATAAATAACACCAAAGTTCAATCCGTTGAATGCATATGATCAAATTCAAAGGTCACAATATTATGAAACAATACATTAAAAACAAACCTATTCGATGGTGTTTCAAAATGTGGTGCAGAGCCGATGCACGAACTGGCTATTTGTTTCAATTTGACTTATATACAGGTAAAAAGACATCAGGAACCGGATACGGATTAGGGGAATCGGTAGTATTACAACTTACAAAGGCCATTGAGGGTTTAGGCTGTGAGGTGTACTTCGACAACTTTTTTAAATCACCTAAGTTGCAGTATGAATTGATGATCCAAAACACCAAGGCATGCGGGACTGTTCGCAATAATCGGAAAAATCTTCCAAACTCACCGCCACACGATAAAAATATGAAAAGGGGCGATATTTATCTTGCAAGTTCCAATGGAATATCATATGTGAAGTGCAACTTTTGACAAACTTCTTATCGCCTGTACTAATAACCACAGTAAAACGGCAAAAAGCAGGACCTGCTGAAAAAATAGACGTAAAGTGTCCGTACATCGTCATAAAATATAATAAAAATATGGGTGGTGTCGATCTCATGGATCAGTGCAAGGTATCTTATGAATTGGATCGCAAGTCAAAGGTAAAGTACTGTCTTCGTATTTTTTTTTTTTTTATCTTCTGTATATATCTGTTAATAATGGATATATCATTTACGTAAAGCTTTACTAAAATAAACGTGTTGAGGGACCTTTACAGTCCTGCCTCGAGTACAGACAGGTCATAGCTCGAACTTTAATTGGAGATTTCTCCTTGAGGCAAAGGTCCATTCCCACGACAGTAACAAGTGCAAAACGTATATTTTTGAAACGTCCAATGCCATCTCATCCGATGGAAAAAAAAAATATTCGAAAAAGATGTGCAAATTGTGCTAAAAGGAAAATAGAAAACCGCACAAATAATATTTGCGTGACATGCAATGTCCACCTATGCTATACAAATGATAGGAATTGTTTTGCTCAGTAGTACAGCTAAAATACTTTCTAATGTCTATTTTCTAACCGTAACGTTCATTAGGACATATGTGTCCCATAGAATTCCGTCAAATCTACTGTACGTTTTCACATAACAATATTATTTTATGTTCAGTTTATGCTTAATAAAGTAAATTTAATGCTTTAATTTCTAGAAACCTTATGGTCCTGAAAGGGTTAAAAAAGTTTTTAAAACAAAATCAAATACTATCTACGGTTATATAAAAATTAATATTACTTTCATCCTCATCATAGATTTCAATACTTGTTGAATCCGCAAACTTATATATTTTCTGTTCAGTTTCCTCCCAATTATTTTCAATACCAGAGTAATCTAAAAAGAAAAATTTTAGTCTACTGAGTTTGGAATTTTAGTTTTGCACAAAAATTTTACTCACCAAACCCGGTGTGTCCAAAAATCTTTGAAATACATCAGGTTCAAATTTGACTTGTCGAATTGGTGCAGTTTTCTTCGTTCTCTCAAAAATTTCTGTTTTATATTTCGTTGTGCAAGCTCTTTTAAGACAATCTATATCTTCTCTCAATTTTTGTTGCTCTTCCTTCAAAGGGTAGGGGATTTCTTCTATTATTTGTTCGTTCTGTTCTTCTTTTCGGGAATTATTCCCTAAAAATCTATTTATAGTGCGTAACCTGAATGCAAAGAATCCAGTTCGACTTTGTAGATTATAAAAGATGCCGATTTCATTAAGTTAAATTAAAAAATATGAAAATTATATTCGTGCATACAAAATTTTGAGGATTATGATCATCACATAATCTCGGAAAAATATGAGCAGAAGCTTTGGCCCACAGAATTTTGTTCACAGTTGATGGATAATTTCCGTGTGTTTGAATCATATGACCAAGAACGATATTTATGAGTTTGATGTGATACTTTTTTAGAAAGTCCGTACTTCTTTTATAAAGCTCCAATATTTTTTACCTTCCATATGATGCTCATGATAATTATTTAGTTCCCTTCGATAAACAAAAATCAGTTATACAAAATTTGTTGTTCATAATTCAACGTTACTTCCTGTAGAACCTCAACTTCTAACTTGAGGTTTTGTCGGAAGAGATCGCAAAAAGCAATCTGATCTTTTCACAACCGACGAAAATGGAGCAAGGCATTCCAGTTCATCCGTCTGTGTTTCAGCATCCCTTAGGCGTTCTATAAAATCATATTTTCATTAATAATGAAATAAAAACCTTATTTGTAGCTACAGAAAGAGTACACCTAATTTCTTATTCTCTGATTTTATTACATTTTCTGGCCTCTGAAATATTATGCAGCATTAAAGACTTCTTCGAAATCTTCACATGCATGTTTTTATATTATACTGGCCTAATCACACTGCCATAGAAATATGGATATCGCAATTAGAAATATTTCCATTTATTGTGCTAATTGGAGTATCTCTCAATAATTATTGTAATAATCAATGTAAAAGCCAACACGTAAAAAAAAACAAAGGTTTGAAAATTTACTAATGTTGTTGATTGCAAAACCCGTATTCAGTGTTTAATTTAATTTTTTGGGGAAAACAAAATAAATTATTGAAATTAATTCTATAAAAATTTAGTAATAAAAGAAGAAAAAGCAGATTTTATGTGGGCATAAATATATGTTTGTATATATAGAACGTTTCATAGTCAATTGAATTTCATATAATAAAGGTTATTTATTAACTACGTTTAAATTGAGTTTAAAAGCCTGGCAATATCTTACAAAAATTCAAAAACTGCTTAATATAGTGTTAACTCAATTATTGTTAAAAACTGCTTTCCTAAAACAACCCACTGATGTGCCTGACTCCGTAAAATCACGATCAAGACTACTCACCCTGACCAAGATAATACCACACCAGTGGGCTGCTTATGTGAAGCAGGTAGAACAGTCATACCTGCGTTAATGCAAGCAGGATTTCCTCGCGACGCTTTTATGGCCCCTTAAGTATACGTCTTTTATTACCTTACCTTATTTATGCGTCTGGTTGCTTACATTCGGCCGTCCTGACTTCTCACTGTCCTCAGTAAACTTTGTTAATGAGCTCCGAATTGGTTTTTATCGTTAGCAAGCTATCCGCGGTCACATAGGAAGATGCTTCTTATACAGTTCATGTACTATCCTGAGCTACACAATTCCCATAGTATGATAATCCACACAGTAGAATATCATCTTAACCACACAGATCACACAGCGCCCTCAACCACACAGCAGAACGTGATGCAGACCACACATATCAAGCCACACAGTTCTCATAGTATTATGAGCCACACAGTAAAATATTATCCTAACCACACAGATCACAAAGCGCCCTCAACCACACACATAGCGCTCTGAGCGATATGACAGAATATTGTACTGGAGATTGTATCTATGCCATGTAACGCAGCTGTATCTTTATAGACCAAAATAGAGGAAAAAGACCTTTTTAGTTTAATTTTAGATCTATATTTATTCATATCACGTTTATCTTCCTTTTTCTTCGATGTCTTCATCTTCACTATCAAATAATTCTCCAAATTCAAAGTCGTCTAACTTACACCATGGTTTCATCCTGTGAAATATTGGAAACTCCATCTTTGCTTGCCCACTCGATGTCTAATTTTCCCCATTCTTTAATAAGCTTTAGGTTCGGTCGATCTACATAATCACGCGAGTTAGAAAATTACATTTATCTTCGGATAAAAAATAAAAAAAAAAAAATAAAACAACAACCAATTTATTAATTGAGATATATATATGTATATATTTTATTTATTTATTCACTTTCAACTTCACAAACAAAAATTGGCACAGTGTCTCACTGGAGTGAGAGCTTTTTTAGTAATTCTTAACTACGATGTTAACGACATAAAACTTCCGACAGAACTCAACTTATTTCATTCTAATTGTTCTTCACAGCTTTTTCTTTACGAAAAAGTGTGAGAACGTTTATTTGCTAGTTAAGCAAATTTAGCTTTTTTTGATAAACATTGTGAGAACTTATGAAGTTTATCCGAATGGGTAAACTTATTGTTCCCACAGATTTGCGACGGAAGAAGGTGTTACGTTACTTGCGACTTTATGGCTTTATATATTTTTGCTTTAGATCTTCTAGGTTAAAATGTTGTGATGAATACAACGGATTTGTGTATTCATCACTTTTATTGTGGGAAAGTGTATCTTGTAACGTAACTCACGCAACAATTATTGCCACTTTTGAGCGCTATCAGCAACAACAACAATTTCTGAATTTAGTTATACCGCTCCTATTTTGACGTTCTTTTTGATTTTTCCAATTGATCGGTAAAATCCCCCGGCAAACCCATATAGTCCCAAGCTGCAGTCTTCTATTTTCCTTCCATTGTTTTGCACTTCAGAAATTTTTATTGTTGAGCAATCACTACCCAAATCAATAAAATCTGTAAAAGGGACACCTTCAATAAAAATTTCCTTGTAAAATTCGTTACTTGCTTTCACACATTTTATTGCCGGTTCTATTGCTATTTCCCGCCTTCCTTTAAAAGTATTACACTGGTATGCTAGTGCCCAGGTTTTCTGCACTTAAAGCAAACCCTATGTCGATCGTTTTCTAAATAATTTGGCTGCCCGTTGTACCTGTTCGTAAGTTTGTTGTCTGGCATCTGCTTGACCTCGAACTTATTACCTCTTTCTCCCTCCCGCGATTGTTTTTTTGCTTCTCCATATCTTCATTACTTTTATTTAATTTAAAAGAATACACAAAGTTCTACATTCAGACTCCGTCAATATATTTATCAAATTATTATCTCCTAATCCAGATATTACGTACTTAATTGTGGCCATTTCGCTTAGTTTAGCCCTTCTAGAAATAGAACATACCTCATAAAAATATTCCTCCACACACTCTGTGGACTTTCCCTTCCTTTTCATTAGCTGCCTGTGAGCCTCCACTTCATCGACCACTTCTGGGAAATTTAAAACTAACTCACTCTTGAATTTGTCCCATGTTGTCACTTCTGTTTGTTCCGCATCAAACCAGAATTTTGCTGCACCTTTTAATCGACTCGTAGCATAAAATTGAGTCAAACGCGAGTCCCACTCATATACTCACTTTATTCCGCCATATTATTAATCCATTCGGTCGCTGTTAAGGATGCTCTGGATCCAGGAGGAAATTCTGAGATAATTCCGCTTATTTCGTGGACACCCATTTTCAAACAATTGTTCAAAGCACTCCTCGCACTTCCACTTCCACATGCACTTTCACTACGAGCTTGAAGGTCTTTTTCACGCTTCAACAGTTCATTTTCGCGTTTGAGAAGTTCAATTTCCCGTCCGTCGTAAAAGTTCTAATTCTTTGTCCTCCGCTGTAATGTCATCACTTCCGGATCTACTCATATTGATTATATTGATTACCACTCACTCTTATAAAGTTTTCACGAAATTCGCATTTTAACAGTATGTATATTGTGAGAAAAAAGTAATCACTTCTCAATTTTTTTCGCGCTCGGTTTAATATCCCACTTCTGAAATATGTTAATATGTTGACTCCGTAAAATCACGATCAAGACTACTCACCCTGACCAAGATCATACCACACCAGTGGGCTGCTTATGTGAAGCAGGTAGAACAGTCATACCTGCGTTAATGCAAGCAAGATTTCCTCGCAACACTTTTATGACCCCTTAAGTACACGTCTTTTATTACCTTACCTTATTTATGCGTCTGGTTGCTTACAATAGAATGTTTTGTCAAAGGTACATCTTCAATACTTCGTCGTCAATGTCTGATCCATTTTCATCACACAAGTAAAGATTTTTCTCTATATCAATTTCAAACTTTTTAACAGCAACAACTTTAATTTCTTCGCAGGATTTTACAACCACAAACTTTCGAATTTCTTCATAAAGAACACTAAACACGGACATTTTACTCGCAACCGAACACTTCAAAGAAAAGAAACCAACTGGCAGAAAATGTCATCTTGAAAAACACCAGAATTAACACAAGAATGAACACCGAATGGTGTTTTTGGAACTTTCCTATAGTACATTTTGCAGCAAAAACTTACATGTTTGTACACACTCCAAATGTGGTGTTTAATTTAGCACGAAAAAGGTCTTGTGCCAATGAATCATCAGAGTGATATAGCTGAAAAGTAAAATTACACCATTTGGTGTCTTTTTTTAATCCTAATATATAAGATGCAATTATTCGGAGAAAATAAGTTGAATAACACCGGAAAAGATTTATTTTTTGCACCTTTCTAATTTTGGGTACATTTCCAATTTTATCCTCAACTTTAGTGTTAATTATTTCAAGAAAACACCTTTTTGATAAAACTAAAAACGTTTTCCGGAGTAAATCGGAAATCACACCGTTTTTTATTAACTGTGTGTATTTAGTTTTAATTAGTTTTAATTTTTGTGTTTTTCTTTTTTAAAAGATTTTCATTCCCAATGACGATTTGTGATTATATGATTTGCAAAATCTTTATATACACGTTGTTTTTGTATCGCGACAATTTCACGTTTCAATTGCCGCCCGATTAAAAGAGTATGTTACCTTGGTACAATATTTATTTTCGTGTTACCCTAGTATAAGGCCTAAACACAATTACGACGACCGGCGACAACTATGAGCAGCAACTACTGTCAAAGTCCTCCGTGGACAAACATGAAACACAATTGCAACGACAACGAAAAAGAAGAAGATATATCTCCCTGATGATAGTGAATCGTTTTTTTGCAGGCTTTTATATGTATCCCTCAACCCTTTCCAGCGCTTTTTACAAAGATCTGCTGAAATATAATTTTAATTAACAAGTTTCCAACATTTTTCAATAATTCTCTATTTACTTGTTGAGTTTAAGGTTTGTGAAATATCTTTAAACGTTTTCTCTGAAATTGTCGATGATTCAAAACTAATTTTTTGTTTGTTAACTTTCTCTCATTTTGCCGCGTTTTTCCTGCTTGATTAAGCCAAGCCACAGCCACTCAATCACAAATGGCCAGTAATCAGTGCGATAAACTTAAAGAACTATAAAAGTAACCAAAGTTCAACATTATGTAGTTGGCAGGCCTGCAGTTGGCGATTAAATTAGAAATTTTACCAATCGCAGCTATGAGCGAAAATGTAGTCATCGCCGGTAGTCGCAATTGTGTTCGATTGGATAGCAAAGTGAAGGTTTTAATTCTTTGACAGTGGTTGTTGCTTGTAGTTGTTGCCGGTCGTCCCAATTGTGTTTAGGCCTTAAACTAGTGCAACAATAAATGAACGCCTTCTTCGATTAAAGTAACCTGTACTAATTTATTTCACATAAAATTACGCTTTTTTAATTTAAAAATGCTTATTTGACATTTTTCATAAAAGCTAAAAATCGAAGTAACCTAAAATTTTGCTATTTCACAATTTCCCACACCTTATCACCACAAAATATTTTTTTCGGCTCCTAATTACAATGCCAGACGATTTTGTAGTGAAAAGAATGTGTGGAAATGTCTAGTAAGTAAATTTTACTGTGAGAACTATCAAATTTTGCAGTAATGATGAAGATACATATTTTCTTACATATGTACATACATTCATCTATTTATTTTCAGGAATTTTATTCTGTGTTATTTCTATTTGTAACTTATTGTCGAGGCTGTATATGATATCAGATATTAAACACACATCCTGTTTAAATTAATAATAAATGCAAATTGAAAAATTGAAATTGAAACTGTAGACATGATGATCTCTGCAGAGACCATAGACATATTTTATAATGGAATTGAAAGCACCATTAAGCTTATAAAATATTTACAAATCAAGTTGGCTAAATACATCACATCTGAAGCTCGTTTCTGTAACTATCAAATACAGAAGATCTCAACTGCAACTCTCTATTATGCCCATTACATAACTATAGTCACCATATGATTAGACAACTAAAGTGTTTGTGTAATGCCACGAGTAGAGTTTCACTTATCTATCAGTTGATAGTATTCTCGATGGCATTCTTGTTATTGAGTATATGTGGACAATTCTTGAAAGAAATTTTGCAAAAAGTTGATATAAACGAAAAATGAATTTGAACCGGAAAACACCTGTAAATTAAAATACATACCTTTATTTAGTTTTACTAAAATATTTACAGAATTATTAAATATAATATATAATATATACTGGGGTCCCGTAAGTCGACGTCAAGCCGGAATCGGGTGATAGACCAAATCATAACAGTTACCAGAAAAATATAAAAAAAAATCTAAGTCATGTACCTTTCAAATTATAGGCATTTCTTTTGTTTTCGAGAATATGTACACCTTGTGATGGTCTTTTAGCTCCTGTTGGTACAAATCTTTACTTTTTTTCAATTTTATTTTTCTTATGTAATCGCTGATAGTACTTATGTAACCTATTGCTTTAAATTCTAAGCCAACTGTTCCAGCTTGGAAGAAAATGTCACATTTTGCCGAACCAACAATATAAAATTAATAATTCGTTGAATTTTAACTGACTGTACTGAAAAAAAAATGTACTACGCCAGTCTGGCAAGTAACGTTAAAAGTTGACGCATTTAATAAGGATTCTAAAATGGTATAACACTTGCTACAATATTTCTTAGATTATGAAAAAAAAAAAAATTTTTTTCTTCAAAAAATCCAGTTTCGAAAAAAAATGTTTACCTACTAAAAATGATTCTAGTGTACCCAAAGCTTGCCGTAAGACCGTAACTTTAAATTTCTAGTTTCAGTGAGACGGAGAGGTGAGTGAGACAAATAGTGACGCTTTCAAGTTAGAGATGTTAACTTTTTGTTGAATTTAAGACAAATTTCCGCAAGTTTAAAATTAAACACCAATTATTTGGATGCTAAGATTTATTATTTACAAAAGATGTTCAAACTGCCTTCCTTCAGCTGCAAAACAAGTTTGACAACTTCTTAAAAAGGATCGGGTTATCAGACGGGCATATCTTCCATTGTTGACAAATTCAACTGCTTCCGTAATTCTGGAGCTCATGTTTTTGTAATATTCCGTGAGCTATACTTTTAGGCACTCCTGTACTTTCCTGGATTTCACGTACCGAAGTACTTGGGTCTTCTTCAACTGCGTGAAGTACTACGTCCTCGTAACGTAAGGAACTCTTCCTTCACCATGTAGTTGGTTTGGAAGTCGGCCCTCTGTGGAGAGTAGACGATGCACATTTGAAAAAACTCAATGATTTGACGAGCTAGCGGTACTATCTTGCTCACTCACATTTCATGCAATGACTCTCCGTTTCACTTAAACTACAGTTTAAAAGTTACGGTCTTACGGCAAGCTTTGGGTACACTCGAATCATTTTTAGTAGGTAAACATTTTTTTTTTCGAAACTGGATTTTTTAAAGAAAAAAAATTTTGTTTCCATAATCTGAGAAATATTGTAGAAAGTGTTATACCATTTTAGAATCCTTATTAAATGCGTCAACTTTTAGCGTTAGTTGCCAAACTGGCGTAGTAAATTTTGTTTTCAAGACAGTCAGTTAAAGTTGAATAAAATATTAATTTTCTATTCTTGATTCGGCACAATGTGACATTTTCTTCCATGCTGGAACAGTTGGCTTAGAATTTTAAGCAACAGGTTACATAAGCACTATTCGGGATTACACAAGAAAAATAAAATTGAAAAAGAGTAAGGATTTGTAGCAGCAGGAGTTAAAAACCATCACAGGGTGTACATATTCTCGAAAACAAAAGAAATGTCTGTAATTTGAAAAGTATGTGACTTAGATTTTTTTTTATATTTTTCTGGTAAAGTGTTATGATTTGGTCTATCACTCGATTCCGGCTTGACGTTGACTTACGGGACACGCCGTATATATATATATATACCAATCCCAATAACAGCATACAATAACTTAATAGGCTTTGACATTTCTATTTTCTCATTTGCTGTTTCAGTCGAAGGATCCTTTATATTCCATAGTATATAGAGAAACGAGTGAATTTAACTAGTCGATTTAATGATGGTCAATTAGAGAATTTTCTCAACTGAAATTACAGAAGCGAACTGCTGTATATAATTATCAGAACAAACAATGACCGAGCAAGCAATAACAGTGTGAATAGTGGTTTAGATATACGAGATGCTCATAAATCACGAAGACCACTATATAGCCTTCACAACAAACTCTCACATAATTACTCCACCATAAAGTACTGTTGAATATTGATCCTAAATTTGTAGCAGAATTTGCAGAGCATTTATTACCATAATTAAGTTTTACAGAGGGATAAAGCTTATGGCTAGCAATGTCCTGCATATCACTATGTACAATACTCTGTTCTATCAGGATATATCAAAAGTATATTTTCATTAACCGCTGATTCAAGCCCTCCAAATCCAGATTCATTCATTATATTTCATCCTACCTCCCAAATAGCCTCGATGCTGTGATTATCTATATTTTCATAGGCTTAGGTATCAGAGGTTTTTCAATAAAAAACTACTTGACTTTGAATCTTGCTTCCTCAACCAATTCAATTGTTCTGGACAGAAACATCTGAGCATCATCTGCATATTTAACAGAACCAAAGAAAGTGGTCCTAACATAGAGTCATGTGGTACTCCAAAATTTACTGCTATAAAAGAAGAAAGCCTCCCACTGAAATAGACTGTCTGGCCTATTACTGCCATAGATAGTTGAAGATCAAACGACTCTCATGATAATAATTAATGTAATCGAAACCCTTAGAAAAGTCGAGAAATACAAGGGCATCTATCATTGCGATTCCAATGCCATTAGTTTTTTTTTAATAAGGCAGTTATGTAGCTACATCATTATTTCTAATTCCAAAATTTATGATCATGTATTTAAGAGGTAAATTGTAGCTAGATGTAGGCGAATCTCAGATAAATTTTTTGGTATACGTATTACCTCAAAGTAAGTAGAAAAAGTTGAGATCATGAAACATAAAAAGTGAGTAAGAATATAGGGCAACAGTAATCGGACAAGTTCGGGATTCATCGAATTCAGACCAGTAGAGCTCGATTAAATACAATTAAACGCCTCACATACCTTAGTAACTCTTAAAATAGAAAAACGTAGGTCATGGAACGAGTATAGTAATACATATTATGGAATCCGTCACTATGGAGTGAGTCCAGAAGCAAAGTTTACCTAATAATAAGTTAAGAAGCTGTAGAGCAAAATGGGCAAATTTCCGGTGTTTTTTAGAATGAAACAACTAATTTCATATACTTTCGTCTTTTGCATGAATGGGGGAAAAGAACTTGTCTATGCACTACTGTAGTGCAACTGAGACAACGAGTTAAAAACAAAAATCGAGAGAACGTAGGATTACCTGAACGACAAAATCTTATTAAATCCCTCAAAATCCTTTCAACCTATTCATAATAATGTACTTCGGGCCACACTACTTCCAATTTTTAAGAAAAAGATAAATTTCGGTTTGGCCCAGATGCTGAAAGGAGATGTAAAATTCCTCTCAAATGAAATTCTCATTTTTCCCGAAAATATCAGAGAATTCAGCATGAGTTCTCCCACTTAATGTCTTCATAGCAAAACGAATGTAAACAGAAACACATGCTGTTCAAATATCATAAGATTACAGCAACAACATGTATCCTTCTAGTCATTTTACAACAACAACATGTGTCCTAACATTATCAATATTTCATGAAAACCTGTTTTCACAAAAGCGCGGGAGCATTTTATGAGAGTAAAACGTAAAAACTCCGCCCCTTCTCATTTATTTACGAAAATGAAACATTTGCCATTCTGTTTCGGTGCATGCAACTTGCGCTTTCACATTTTTTATCTTTATTCATAAAATTTTTAAAGAGAGTTTGATTTTTTTCGATTTTTTTCCTTTCTTCCTTCCTTTTCTTGCCGTGTGCATTTTAAATGTAAAACACTCGGATATCTCACCAGCTTCTTAACTTATTATTAGGTAAACTTTGCCAGAAGACCAAGAATGATAATTATTATGAATGTATTTGTTTAACTCACTGAAATTATCATCACAATCAATATTTTTCTTGGAATTAATTTTGGAATTGAATTTTCTTGAAACGTGTGTTATCCCAATGACTGATACTGTGTATAAATATTTGGAAAAGGATGAATTCAAATTAGAGAAAAACTACTCAAAATTTAAGTTATATACAATTTAGGAATAATTTAAAATTTAACGTATGTACGCAAAGACCCGATCTTTAATCTCTTACCCTCCAATCCAGCACATCATACAATAAATCCACTGTCAAAATGAAATCAACCTCAAATCTGTCCTTAATGCTTAGCTAAAGAAATTCAGATTTCTTGCTTTTCATTCATATAACACCTGTTCGTCCTTCAAATACAGCTCTCACTTTGAACCCTTAAAATGTACTTTACTGTAAGTAGAGCGTATGTGTGTATCTACGTATAACTAGGATTGGTATCCTTCCCTCAGCATCAGCTACCACGAAAAGCTAAATCCACATATATGTGAAAAAAGCTTATACAGACGTATGCGAATTTACAATGTTGAAAACGCTAAATCGCATTATAATTTTTATAAAAATGACAGGAAATTGTGGGTGTACTGATGATATTCAGCAGACGTATATGTATAGTATGCGACGTATTTTTTCATTTTTTTTTGTTCACTCCTGACGAATATTTCATCTTTCAGGTGTCGTCTTATGCGGTACAGGAGATGGTTTTGGATGATTCTATTGAATTGACGTGTTGAAGAAAAAAAATTTAACTTATTTATTATTGTCGTATTAAAGGCAAAAATTCTTTTCAGCGCTGATGTTGGTTGCAATTTAACGGGGGGTAAAAATGTGTATAATCCCAAAAAAACGGTTTAGGGTTTTGAATCTTATATGTGACCTGGAGTAGAGAAAGGGATCTAACGTCTGACAACGAGTCAGCAGGAAAGCACGCTTTAAAGCTAACGTTTCTATTTTGTTGTTAGATACATAGCACATATAGTTAGATAAATTTCAGATACATATACTTAGTAATTTCCATGCTGTGTCGACTCGTTAAAGTGTGGACATCTGTTTCCTATTAATGTTATGTTATGTTCCATCAACTGTTTTCCGCATTGATGTTATAATGTTGATATCTTTCATTTTCATGGCGGTTTTCAGAGCTATGATGTAAACTTGTCGCTTAAGTTTATGAAGTTTGAAAATGATGTTTAATGAATTTTATTTCATTTTCAATTACTTACGAATATTAAGATTTGATTTTGATGCTATCGGAATTCTACATATCTCCCACCGAAGGTATGTATCGTATATTCACATATATGAAAGCACATGAAAGTTAATCCATCTATGCACCCGATGAACCAAATCCTTGCTTTCATGCTTCTTACCATCTCCAAATTACAGCAGCTTCATGTGATCTATTTTTAGATATCGAATTTCATAACATGATGCAATGATCACGATTTTTCTGCTTATGCTCAAAACAAGTATTAGCAAGTTCTTGTCATTGATTCAACTTTTTTGTGAATTTGAATTATATTTAATTCTTGGTCAGGAAGCCGTGAAACTACTTTGATCCAATCAAATAAACAAATATACCTCCAATCTATTGCACAACATACATCAATTCAAACCCAATATCAACCATGAAAGCTTTTATTTTAATTGACAGCATTACTTATTCCACCTCAGTGGCACACATACATATCCACCTAAAGATCTACACCTGTGCCTCGGTCGCTGCATATTGCTGCTAATTCTCTCAACCGACTAGTATACATCCCAACCCAACACAAGCATGATAACCTCAAGCTCTCATAACGTATAATGCAACCAACGTCTAAAGTAAACAACTAACCCATCTGAACACATGATAACCCTCCAAACTGATAAGTAAACGATCACATGTTTTCGCTAAAGCTCTCAACTGCCAAGTAGCCCAGTTTCCCAAATGGCTATTTTCGACATTAATTTATAGAATTATATTTATGTAACCACTTTCGGAATACTCCAGAAACTTTCGAGTGTCAGCAGTGGTCATCCCATTACACCTTGTCATCAAAACTTTGCTGATAAGGCTTCTACTGCACCCATACAACTTCCACTAATTATCTAAGATATTCTTCAAGACAACATATCATGCTACCGCCTTCTTTCTTTAAACCCTTAAATCCATCCTAATATTATAGCAGCATAATGTTTTTGTCATAGATTCAATATTTTTTATGAATTTCAGTTACATTTAAACCTCAGCTGCACTCATACATATCCAACCAAAGATTCGCACCCGTTATCAGTATGTATAGGTAAAGTTATCCCACCCCGCCGCTAAAGGTCTCAACCAACATGTTATATAGACCAATTCAACCCCAAGCATAATAATTACAGGCACCTATACTGTACTTAGAGTATATAAAGGAAACAACTGATAATTCCAAGCTCCAAGCTGGTAAGTATATGACCAAGTCCACCTCAAGCATGTGTGCTAGAGTGAGACAGATGTTGTGAGAGAACGAGATAGTTTCAAAGTGTAGTATTCACTAAAGCTTCCTAATGTGTTAGAGCGAGACAGATTACAGCACTCCACTACTCTTCCAATACTATATTAATTTAGTCATACCACCTTCTTTCATCAAAACTTTTAATTTAATCCACTCCCAACCAACCTAATGCCCTAGACACAGCGCTCTTAATGAAGAAATAACTAACCACTTATTAGTCTATAATGATTCATTATAAACTGTAGACTCACAGCCATTTCTTTAATTAAATTGTACTGTCAAACTGGTTTTGATTTAATTATGACATTAAAGAAGCGATATGGATGGAATAAACGCGATAAACTTTGTTTTTATTAATTTTAATTTTTATTTATTTTTATTTTATTTCATTTAACGAGTGAGAAATGAAAAAAATATTTTGACATAATTACTTTGTGCTTTGCATTTCTTCTTCTTATTTTTCAAATCAGCAGATACACAGCGGAGCTCCATACTTAAATTATATGCAAAATCTAGCACATTTTTCCTCATTATAGCTATAATGAAGGAAGAAAACACTTCATTAGTGTACTTCATTATCATCTGATTTTCGAGCCATAATGATGTATACTGTGTGACACACGGCATTTTAATGAATAGTTAGTACCAATGATTCATTAGATCGTGCTGTGTGTCTAGGGTATAATACTGTTAACTTTCTGGGCGTTACAATTTCGTAAAATTGTCCAGCAAGAACGGAATAGAGTGGAATGGTCAATTTCTTTAAAAGCTGTTTGTTGCTGCTAGTTGTAAGTGACTGTACCTAATAGCAAAACAGTCAAGCTCGAATTCCTGTGTGGGTGCCCCGTGCCCACTACACACCCTATGTATAATGTGCACACGATACACGAATGTAGGTCAATCTCTTAGTGTGTGGCTGTCAACTTTATGTTTATTATCTGAATAAGCTAAGTAGGCATGCCGGTCGAGAAGTTTTCACAGCCGATAGTTTAATTTAATCAACGCGTAGTGCAGTGCGTGAGTCTGTTAATTAAATTCAAGTCAATTAAATTGTAATCCGATAAGTGCGTGATACAGGTGCAGAAGTTTGAAAAAAAAAAACTTAATGTTTCGTGTTAGTGTAGTGCAGTGCTAGGGCTCCTGAGAATGAATATCTCGACTGGAACCTACAGCGAGGGATTGGGAGATATTGGACAACGATCAGCCAGCAATTTAGGTAAATTCAAGCCTGACAACTATGGTGAGTACCCCAAGTTTTATTTTATCTACTTAAATGGTGATTGTTATTGTGTTGTTAAGTAGGTTATGTTCTATTTGTTTTTATTGCGTATGCGTCGATGTGGTACGATGCGTTGGTAAGGCGCCTGTAATAATTATGTCATGCTAGTTACAAGGCATGAGAGTAAATGGTAGTGAGATAATGTGATACTTTTACGTGGCTAGATTTCTACCAGCGCTAACTCGCATAGATTTTATCGCATGCGATAAATTCGGCTGAGTTTATAAAATACCTGGCCAGCTGATATATCTTATCTCTAATATCTTTTGCCAGTAGGAAGAAATATAGAATTTGCCTCTTATTATTTTATTATCTTCGTTTTAAATAATAACACTGCTATAATTTATGGCAGTTTTAATGCTGTGCGTAAATTCTAATAAATAGCTCCCAATAGACAAGAGCGGAATTTCAAACAATAATGGCAATTTTACGTGCAAAAAAAAGTAAAAAAAAAATGCAAATAAAAAAAATAAAAAAAAAACTTACGAAATTTCAATTAAGCAGCCAGTTTATTTCAATCCTTATATTATTTCAAAAAAATGTTAGTTCCATTCAATTATCCTTAGTTCTTCGTGAAACTTTTATTTTATTTTCTTGATACACAAGTCCAAATTAAATATCACTTTAACTACATCGACAATTTATTTCTAGATTTTATTGACAACTAAAATTCAACTTTTAAAATTTTAATTACAAGAATTTAATTTTTTCCTTCAACTTTTTAGATACCGTGCACATGCAAGTTATATTCGTAGAGAGAGGTCATCGACTGTGTCATGACCTTTTTCGATGCTCGACAAGGTCATAGAGAGGAAGTCCAATTCGCCGTGGGAAATTTTTGGTTGATGCGTTCGCATTTCAGAGATAAGTGTCTTTGCTTTTAATGCTGTTTCCCATTTGTAACTTTTCCTTTTTTCAGGTTTTCCGTAGGAAAAATTATGCAACACTGCCCCCGTTGTAAAAGAAGGAGCTGTCCTCAGCTCATAGTCCCCCTTTCTTTCAAAGAGGAAAAGATGTCGTCTTCCAGCAGCAGGAAAGTCGGACGTTGTCATGCAGTCATCGCCTGGTTTACATCTCATATGAAAGAAAGACAAAATTAGTAAGTATAAAATACAAATATCTAAAGATACCAGGTGACGGTTAGCCACTTTTATTTTATCGTTTTAGGAATTTATTATCCATGAAGTTGGTCTATGTCACGGTTAGAGAATCTGGATCCGTTTCGCCATAATCATAGTAGTATTAGAGCCCAAGGCATTTCCTCCTCTTTGACTCTATGACTTATGCGGAGAGGTTACTTAAAGGGCGCCTCTAACTCGCCCTTCTAAGGATGCATTTTTTTTTTTTTTTTTTTTTTTTAATTGCCAGGACTAGATTCTAAGTCTTTATTCAAATTTTAGTTTAACTTTAAATAATTCATTTGGTTTCAGCATCTTAATTCTAAGTTTCATAACTTTAAGTTTGATTTTCTTCTTAATTCATTATGCTTAATTTAATTTTCTTTCAGCTAATTCTAAGTACTAGTCTAGTTAGTGTTAATTTATTACTATAAGTTTTTCATGTTTCAAATTCAATCCACATAAATTAACTTTATTATCTATTCGCTTCTTTTTTAGCTTTTTGAAACTAGTTTCTATTTCAGGTATACTTTTCAAGCCATAGTTTCACAATTCTTAATTACTATTCGCATACTTAATTCTTTTAGTTTACTTCCACATCAATCATTTAGATTGATCTTAATCTTAGTGGTTTTTTATTTTGGATATTAGCAATCCTTCTTTTCTCCTTCAAGATTTTCAATTTTTACCTCGGGTTCGGCTCTTTGTATTCAGCTAATCGATTTCTGTGTACAACTAGAGTTTTCGGAGATTTGTCCTTTCTGATTCTGTATACCACATCACTTAGCACCTCAGTGATTATATAGGGGCCTTCCCAATCCCTCTGTAATTTAGGACATTTGCCTTTTTTCCTTTTTGGAGCATATAGCCACACTTTATTATCTTGCATGAGTGGGTTAGCTCGAGCCGATAGGTCATATCTATCCTTCATTCGTCTGGTGCAAGTTTTTAGATTATCACGCACTTGTATATAGACTTCCTGTAATTTGTTTCTCAGATTAACCATGTATTCTGATGCTTCCAAGTTAGTATTAGGTGCTTGCCCTATGCATAAATCTGCTGGTAGTCGAAGCTCTCGTCCCAAGGTCATCATTGAAGGTGTCTGACGGGTACTTTCATGTACTGCTGAGCGGTAGGAAAGTAATAGCATAGGCAAGTAATCGTCCCAATCTCTTTGATGATCGTCTACAAATTTCGCTAAGTAATTCAGTAGCGTTCGGTTGAACCTTTCCACCATGCCATCGGATTGTGGATGTAATGCTGTCGTTCTTGTCTTCTCTATACCCAATATTTTCAGGACTTCTCGGAAGACATTTGATTCAAAATTCCTGCCCTGGTCTGAGTGAAGTTGTAGTGGCATTCCGAAGCGAGAGAAAACATGTTGAATAAGAGCATCGGCTACTTTTTCGGCTGTTTGATCGGGAACTGGGATGGCTTCAGGCCATTTAGTAAAATAATCCATTACTACGATGATGTATTTGTTTTCACGTGTAGTTAATGGAAGTGGCCCAAGTATGTCCACTGCTAATCGTTCAAATGGAGCACCAACGGTATACAGCTGCAGTTTAGCTCTCGTCCTTCTATTCGGCCCTTTTCTTTGTTGGCAGACGTCACAGCGCTCGCACCAATTTCGAACATCATCTGAACAGCCTATCCAGTAATATCTTGCCTTGATTTTAGCCAGGGTTCGATCGACTCCCAAGTGACCCCCTGCAGGGCTGTCGTGTAGTAACTTTAATACTTCTTCCCTTAAGGACTCTGGAAGTAGTATTTGATAGTGAGTCCCATTCGAATTAGTGTAGATCCGGTATATAGTGTCACCCTGCATGACCAGCGATGAATACATAGTCCAATAGGCCTTAAGGACTGGATCTAAAGGGCTTATATCTTCCCGAGATGGTGCTTGTCCTTGATTGAGCCATTGTCGTACAACATTGAGATATGGGTCGGTTTCTTGGTAGTGACTAATGTCCTGCTGGATTGTAGTTACACGAATTGTGATCAGGTGTTTCTCTTCCAGGCGTGAGCAATATCGACACTTGACACCAATGTTAACTTTCTGGGCGTTACAATTTCGTAAAATTGTCCAGCAAGAACGGAATAGAGTGGAATGGTCAATTTCTTTAAAAGCTGTTTGTTGCTGCTAGTTGTAAGTGACTGTACCTAATAGCAAAACAGTCAAGCTCGAATTCCTGTGTGGGTGCCCCGTGCCCACTACACACCCTATGTATAATGTGCACACGATACACGAATGTAGGTCAATCTCTTAGTGTGTGGCTGTCAACTTTATGTTTATTATCTGAATAAGCTAAGTAGGCATGCCGGTCGAGAAGTTTTCACAGCCGATAGTTTAATTTAATCAACGCGTAGTGCAGTGCGTGAGTCTGTTAATTAAATTCAAGTCAATTAAATTGTAATCCGATAAGTGCGTGATACAGGTGCAGAAGTTTGAAAAAAAAAACTTAATGTTTCGTGTTAGTGTAGTGCAGTGCTAGGGCTCCTGAGAATGAATATCTCGACTGGAACCTACAGCGAGGGATTGGGAGATATTGGACAACGATCAGCCAGCAATTTAGGTAAATTCAAGCCTGACAACTATGGTGAGTACCCCAAGTTTTATTTTATCTACTTAAATGGTGATTGTTATTGTGTTGTTAAGTAGGTTATGTTCTATTTGTTTTTATTGCGTATGCGTCGATGTGGTACGATGCGTTGGTAAGGCGCCTGTAATAATTATGTCATGCTAGTTACAAGGCATGAGAGTAAATGGTAGTGAGATAATGTGATACTTTTACGTGGCTAGATTTCTACCAGCGCTAACTCGCATAGATTTTATCGCATGCGATAAATTCGGCTGAGTTTATAAAATACCTGGCCAGCTGATATATCTTATCTCTAATATCTTTTGCCAGTAGGAAGAAATATAGAATTTGCCTCTTATTATTTTATTATCTTCGTTTTAAATAATAACACTGCTATAATTTATGGCAGTTTTAATGCTGTGCGTAAATTCTAATAAATAGCTCCCAATAGACAAGAGCGGAATTTCAAACAATAATGGCAATTTTACGTGCAAAAAAAAGTAAAAAAAAAATGCAAATAAAAAAAATAAAAAAAAAACTTACGAAATTTCAATTAAGCAGCCAGTTTATTTCAATCCTTATATTATTTCAAAAAAATGTTAGTTCCATTCAATTATCCTTAGTTCTTCGTGAAACTTTTATTTTATTTTCTTGATACACAAGTCCAAATTAAATATCACTTTAACTACATCGACAATTTATTTCTAGATTTTATTGACAACTAAAATTCAACTTTTAAAATTTTAATTACAAGAATTTAATTTTTTCCTTCAACTTTTTAGATACCGTGCACATGCAAGTTATATTCGTAGAGAGAGGTCATCGACTGTGTCATGACCTTTTTCGATGCTCGACAAGGTCATAGAGAGGAAGTCCAATTCGCCGTGGGAAATTTTTGGTTGATGCGTTCGCATTTCAGAGATAAGTGTCTTTGCTTTTAATGCTGTTTCCCATTTGTAACTTTTCCTTTTTTCAGGTTTTCCGTAGGAAAAATTATGCAACACTGCCCCCGTTGTAAAAGAAGGAGCTGTCCTCAGCTCATAGTCCCCCTTTCTTTCAAAGAGGAAAAGATGTCGTCTTCCAGCAGCAGGAAAGTCGGACGTTGTCATGCAGTCATCGCCTGGTTTACATCTCATATGAAAGAAAGACAAAATTAGTAAGTATAAAATACAAATATCTAAAGATACCAGGTGACGGTTAGCCACTTTTATTTTATCGTTTTAGGAATTTATTATCCATGAAGTTGGTCTATGTCACGGTTAGAGAATCTGGATCCGTTTCGCCATAATCATAGTAGTATTAGAGCCCAAGGCATTTCCTCCTCTTTGACTCTATGACTTATGCGGAGAGGTTACTTAAAGGGCGCCTCTAACTCGCCCTTCTAAGGATGCATTTTTTTTTTTTTTTTTTTTTTTTTAATTGCCAGGACTAGATTCTAAGTCTTTATTCAAATTTTAGTTTAACTTTAAATAATTCATTTGGTTTCAGCATCTTAATTCTAAGTTTCATAACTTTAAGTTTGATTTTCTTCTTAATTCATTATGCTTAATTTAATTTTCTTTCAGCTAATTCTAAGTACTAGTCTAGTTAGTGTTAATTTATTACTATAAGTTTTTCATGTTTCAAATTCAATCCACATAAATTAACTTTATTATCTATTCGCTTCTTTTTTAGCTTTTTGAAACTAGTTTCTATTTCAGGTATACTTTTCAAGCCATAGTTTCACAATTCTTAATTACTATTCGCATACTTAATTCTTTTAGTTTACTTCCACATCAATCATTTAGATTGATCTTAATCTTAGTGGTTTTTTATTTTGGATATTAGCAATCCTTCTTTTCTCCTTCAAGATTTTCAATTTTTACCTCGGGTTCGGCTCTTTGTATTCAGCTAATCGATTTCTGTGTACAACTAGAGTTTTCGGAGATTTGTCCTTTCTGATTCTGTATACCACATCACTTAGCACCTCAGTGATTATATAGGGGCCTTCCCAATCCCTCTGTAATTTAGGACATTTGCCTTTTTTCCTTTTTGGAGCATATAGCCACACTTTATTATCTTGCATGAGTGGGTTAGCTCGAGCCGATAGGTCATATCTATCCTTCATTCGTCTGGTGCAAGTTTTTAGATTATCACGCACTTGTATATAGACTTCCTGTAATTTGTTTCTCAGATTAACCATGTATTCTGATGCTTCCAAGTTAGTATTAGGTGCTTGCCCTATGCATAAATCTGCTGGTAGTCGAAGCTCTCGTCCCAAGGTCATCATTGAAGGTGTCTGACGGGTACTTTCATGTACTGCTGAGCGGTAGGAAAGTAATAGCATAGGCAAGTAATCGTCCCAATCTCTTTGATGATCGTCTACAAATTTCGCTAAGTAATTCAGTAGCGTTCGGTTGAACCTTTCCACCATGCCATCGGATTGTGGATGTAATGCTGTCGTTCTTGTCTTCTCTATACCCAATATTTTCAGGACTTCTCGGAAGACATTTGATTCAAAATTCCTGCCCTGGTCTGAGTGAAGTTGTAGTGGCATTCCGAAGCGAGAGAAAACATGTTGAATAAGAGCATCGGCTACTTTTTCGGCTGTTTGATCGGGAACTGGGATGGCTTCAGGCCATTTAGTAAAATAATCCATTACTACGATGATGTATTTGTTTTCACGTGTAGTTAATGGAAGTGGCCCAAGTATGTCCACTGCTAATCGTTCAAATGGAGCACCAACGGTATACAGCTGCAGTTTAGCTCTCGTCCTTCTATTCGGCCCTTTTCTTTGTTGGCAGACGTCACAGCGCTCGCACCAATTTCGAACATCATCTGAACAGCCTATCCAGTAATATCTTGCCTTGATTTTAGCCAGGGTTCGATCGACTCCCAAGTGACCCCCTGCAGGGCTGTCGTGTAGTAACTTTAATACTTCTTCCCTTAAGGACTCTGGAAGTAGTATTTGATAGTGAGTCCCATTCGAATTAGTGTAGATCCGGTATATAGTGTCACCCTGCATGACCAGCGATGAATACATAGTCCAATAGGCCTTAAGGACTGGATCTAAAGGGCTTATATCTTCCCGAGATGGTGCTTGTCCTTGATTGAGCCATTGTCGTACAACATTGAGATATGGGTCGGTTTCTTGGTAGTGACTAATGTCCTGCTGGATTGTAGTTACACGAATTGTGATCAGGTGTTTCTCTTCCAGGCGTGAGCAATATCGACACTTGACACCAATGTTAACTTTCTGGGCGTTACAATTTCGTAAAATTGTCCAGCAAGAACGGAATAGAGTGGAATGGTCAATTTCTTTAAAAGCTGTTTGTTGCTGCTAGTTGTAAGTGACTGTACCTAATAGCAAAACAGTCAAGCTCGAATTCCTGTGTGGGTGCCCCGTGCCCACTACACACCCTATGTATAATGTGCACACGATACACGAATGTAGGTCAATCTCTTAGTGTGTGGCTGTCAACTTTATGTTTATTATCTGAATAAGCTAAGTAGGCATGCCGGTCGAGAAGTTTTCACAGCCGATAGTTTAATTTA
Organism: Dioctria rufipes; assembly: GCA_963924295.1. Classification (NCBI taxonomy): domain Eukaryota; kingdom Metazoa; phylum Arthropoda; class Insecta; order Diptera; family Asilidae; genus Dioctria; species Dioctria rufipes. The sequence goes on along the minus strand of OZ002740.1, from coordinate 82,646,182 downwards.
ATCAACGCGTAGTGCAGTGCGTGAGTCTGTTAATTAAATTCAAGTCAATTAAATTGTAATCCGATAAGTGCGTGATACAGGTGCAGAAGTTTGAAAAAAAAAACTTAATGTTTCGTGTTAGTGTAGTGCAGTGCTAGGGCTCCTGAGAATGAATATCTCGACTGGAACCTACAGCGAGGGATTGGGAGATATTGGACAACGATCAGGTGTTTCTCTTCCAGGCGTGAGCAATATCGACAATCGAATTCTGAGCAAGGTCTTCTGCTTAAGGCGTCAGCGTTGCCATGTTTATTTCCGGGCCGATGTTGAATGTCGAAGTTATACTCTTGCAAACGTTCAATCCATCTTGCAATCTGTCCTTCGGGCTCCTTGAACTGCATGAGCCAACGTAGTGAAGCGTGATCGGTGCGTAGCAAAAAATGACGTCCAAGCAAGTAGGGCTGGAAATGTGCAACTGCTTTAACGACTGCAAGAAGCTCTTTTCTAGTTACGCAGTAGTTCTTTTCCTGACGATTTAATGTTTTGCTATAGAACTCAATTACTCGTTCTTCACCTTCTTGTACTTGAGATAGTACTGCACCCCAAGCAAATTGGCTTGCATCAGTATCCACAATAAAGAGCCCATCCTCGTTAGGCTGTGAGAGTATGGGAGATGTAGTCAGCTTTTGTTTTAAAGAACTAAACGCCTCTTCGCAGTCTTCGTCCCACTTGAATTTCGAATTCTTCTCCGTTAGTCTGGTCAAAGGTTTGGCTATCTTTGAAAAATCTTTAATGAATCGTCGGTAATATGCGCAGAGGCCAAGAAAAGATTGGACATCCTTTTTGTAGTTTGGTCTTGGCCATTGCTGTACTGTGCTGACTTTTTCAGGATCAGCTGAGATTCCAGCGGCTGATACAATATGTCCAAGAAATTTTACTTCTCTGCGACATAGGTGGCATTTAGTTGGCGATAGTTTCAGCCCAGCAGATTTGAGCCTCTCGAAAACGATGGATAAATTGTTGACGAGCTCACTAAAACTTTTACCATGGACGATTATATCGTCAAGGTATACCAAGCAGATGGTAAAAGGTATGCCTTCCAGGACAAGTTCCATCAAACGCTGGAATGTAGCAGGAGCGTTAGTAAGTCCAAATGGCATTACCTTGAACTCCCAGAGCCCGCTACCGATAGTAAAGGCGGTTTTCTCCTGATCAGATGAATGCATCTTTACCTGCCAATATCCTGATTGCAGGTCGAGTGTTGCAAACCAGGTAGATTCACCAAATGCTTCTAAAGTTAGATCGATCCTTGGCAGGGGATAGGAGTCCTTTCGTGTGGCTTCGTTGAGGCGCCTATAGTCCACACAGAATCTTAGTGATCCATCTTTCTTGCGAACAAGCACTACAGGAGAGCTCCATGGGCTTTTAGATGGTTCCACAATTCCTTGATTTATCATCTGCTGGAGAATTACTTCAGCTTCAGCTCTTCTTGACAAGGGGATCCTTCGAGGTGGCTGTTTCACTGGCATCGCATTTCCCGTGTCAATTCGATGTTGTAGGAGCGAGGTACGACCCAGATCATCTGGTGATGATGAGAATACTTCACAGTTACTGGTCAATAACATCCACAATTGCGTTTTGGCAGCCCCAGATAGATCTGCGGAGCTTCTCTCAAAGAGATCTAAAAATTCTGGTGAGTGCTCCTGAGTGCTAGTCCGCTCACAGAATATCACTTTCGGGTTACTTTCCACATATGCTATGTCAGTTAAAGCAGGGATATCGATAGCCTGTGTAGTGGTATTAGATACTCGGACGAAAATACTGCCATTCTCAATTTTTCCCAACGTGCAAACAACATCCAGTCCTGTAGGTATAGAGTCAGACTGCGTGAGGAGGACGTCGCCGTCTTTCAGGAGTGCAGTAGTTAGCCTTATTAGATAATCTGAACTAGGCAATAGCTGAATGTCGCTTGTAGTATATGCTGTAATGGGTTGTTTAATGTGCTGCTCCAACTCGATTAACTCTTCAGCTATAGATATCTGGCCTTGACTAAGGTCTAAACGACATTCGTATTTTACGAGAAAGTCCATGCCTAGAATACCGTCGTCGAAAATTTCTGCCACAAAAAAGGAGTGTCGAGTGAAGAAATTTTCAATTTCGAGGTGGATTTCAGCGAGGCCAATTACGGGTATGGTTTCACCACTTACACTTTTAATCAAAGTATTAGTCTCGAGTAAGCGTGGCTTACTGTCAGAATTTTGTAAAATTCGAGGATTCAGGATGCTCTGAGTAGCACCTGTATCTATGATTAATCGACACTGTACTCCATTAACGCGGGCAGTGAGCCATAAATGGTGACTGTCGTTGGCTACATTTACTAAGATTGTGTTCGGACGTGGGGCTTCTAGAGCCACTGACCTTTGCCCCTTTAAGTCAGCGGATTCTAGTTTAAATCTCGACGATATTTAATTGCGGTAGGATGGATGTCAACCGGCGAGCTTCTTCTTACATTAGTGCTATCGGAATACTGCTTTTGATGTTTAGAATATGGTGCTGTCCTTCTATTAAGCGCCTTGTTTGGCTGAGTATGTACTCTCTCTGAAGCATACTTGGTCCGCGTAGTATGGTGTTTAGTACCAGATGCTTGGTTAATTATTTGCTCGTCGCGTGAGTTCTCGTGAGCAATAAATGTCGAGTTTTTAGGAGCTTTGTGTTGAAAAATTGTTGCTGAAGGTCTTTGCGGTGATTTAGAAATCGCTGCTGATGAAACAGTTTGAGGTCGCTTTACATTAACAGCTTTGGGTGTTTTCTGAGTAGGTACTACATCGAATTCCACTTGTTCATCTTTAAACAGTACAGGTCTGGATTTCAGAATATTACTCGCGTGTACAAAAACTTCTGCTCCCGTGTCCTTTCGTTTGATGAATCCATAACCCTTATCGTAGCTGTACCATTCGACGCAGCCGGCTATCTTCCTCTCTACAGGCTTCAGAGGTGTATTTATATCCTTGGAATATCTAGTGGGTGGACTTTTACAATTCGAGTCAGCATCACATGCTGTTCTAACTTGATTCTCTGAAAAGTGGTATTTGGAGCTGTTTCCTTGGCCTATTCGGTGCTCCTTCAGAATAGGCGACGATCGTTTCCCGACTGCTGGAACTTATCTTGCCCCCCTGGCCTTGAATCTTGACGCCTGGGAGGATTCGTGATTGCTGCTTTGGCAGCCTTAATATGTCGACGACTCAGATGGGAAGCATCTCTGTTAGCTTCAATTTTTATTGCCTGAGATAAGGCAGCTTCGAGTGTATCTGGATCAGCATCACGTACGCGTCGTTGTGTGTCTAGATCTGCGATCCCATCAAGAAACTGATTCAGAGCTATACGATTTCTGGCACGTTCTGGGCAATCACCAAATGCTAGGTAGACTAGTCGTTGCACATCAGTAGCAAATTCATTCAGACTATCATTATTTCTTTGAATACGCCCTTTTAATTGACTATGGGCCACAGACAGCTGACGTTCGTCACTAAACCGCTCATTCATAGCCGCATCAAGCTGGTCAAAGTTGTCCTGTATTTGCTGCGGTAGTGTATCAAAGAAACACTGCGCTGTACCACGAAGATAAGGTGCTATATAGAGAGCTTTGAGCTCAGACGACCATCCATTTGCTCGAGAAACAGATTCAAAATGTCTCCTATAAATAGTCCATGGTTCTTTTCCATCATAGTCTCTCGGAAAGAGACGGATTCGAGCAGGTTCTATGTGTGCTGAACAGTTACAGGGCACTACGGTGGCAGGAAGATAGTTATCCTGTTTAATAACTGATGGATTTGCTTCATTGCAGGGCACTTGGTTAGGCACCGGCACCTGAGCAGGACCTCTTGTTGTTCTCTGTGCCTGAGTGGATTCTGAAGGGTTTCTCTCAGGCGCCGACGTGCCGATAGCAGGGAAATCACATGCGTTAGATGAAGGTCTTTGGAACTGATTCGAAGTAGGCTGGTGGAAAGGCGAAGAGTTTCGTGCTTGCGAGCTTTGAGCAAGTCCGGTGAGGGTAGAAGAGATTGGTCCTTGTAAAGGCAAATCATCGATATGATCATTGATTACAGGTGAAGCGATAGCTTCCTCATTTCTAGTTTGATTTCCGTTTGAATTCACATCTTGTATGGCACTAGACTGATTCGGGATATCTGGAGTTACAGGAGTAGGCTGATTAGCTAAGTCGCTGATGGCATGCCTAACGGCTTCTTCGTGCGAAATTTCTACTTTGCGTAGTCTATCAGACAGATCTTGCATGAGATTAGTCATTTGTTGCATTTGCTGGCCCAAAGCAACAAGTAAAGAGTCACTTCGTGTCGAAGTACTCATCCTTAGATCTGTAGTGCCGTTCAGGTCTCCAGAAGTGACAACTTTGTCTGGTTTGTTTCCTTCAGCGGGTTCAAACAATGACCTTTCCAATGCTGAGAATTGGTTCCACATGATTTAATAAAACAAAAACAATTCTAAAGCATATATGTCTTATTTTCAAATAATAATAGCCGAGCGGAGCTAAAAATAGTAGATGGGGATCTTTTTTCAAAGAATTAAAGAACCCCACACTTGACACCAATGTTAACTTTCTGGGCGTTACAATTTCGTAAAATTGTCCAGCAAGAACGGAATAGAGTGGAATGGTCAATTTCTTTAAAAGCTGTTTGTTGCTGCTAGTTGTAAGTGACTGTACCTAATAGCAAAACAGTCAAGCTCGAATTCCTGTGTGGGTGCCCCGTGCCCACTACACACCCTATGTATAATGTGCACACGATACACGAATGTAGGTCAATCTCTTAGTGTGTGGCTGTCAACTTTATGTTTATTATCTGAATAAGCTAAGTAGGCATGCCGGTCGAGAAGTTTTCACAGCCGATAGTTTAATTTAATCAACGCGTAGTGCAGTGCGTGAGTCTGTTAATTAAATTCAAGTCAATTAAATTGTAATCCGATAAGTGCGTGATACAGGTGCAGAAGTTTGAAAAAAAAAACTTAATGTTTCGTGTTAGTGTAGTGCAGTGCTAGGGCTCCTGAGAATGAATATCTCGACTGGAACCTACAGCGAGGGATTGGGAGATATTGGACAACGATCAGCCAGCAATTTAGGTAAATTCAAGCCTGACAACTATGGTGAGTACCCCAAGTTTTATTTTATCTACTTAAATGGTGATTGTTATTGTGTTGTTAAGTAGGTTATGTTCTATTTGTTTTTATTGCGTATGCGTCGATGTGGTACGATGCGTTGGTAAGGCGCCTGTAATAATTATGTCATGCTAGTTACAAGGCATGAGAGTAAATGGTAGTGAGATAATGTGATACTTTTACGTGGCTAGATTTCTACCAGCGCTAACTCGCATAGATTTTATCGCATGCGATAAATTCGGCTGAGTTTATAAAATACCTGGCCAGCTGATATATCTTATCTCTAATATCTTTTGCCAGTAGGAAGAAATATAGAATTTGCCTCTTATTATTTTATTATCTTCGTTTTAAATAATAACACTGCTATAATTTATGGCAGTTTTAATGCTGTGCGTAAATTCTAATAAATAGCTCCCAATAGACAAGAGCGGAATTTCAAACAATAATGGCAATTTTACGTGCAAAAAAAAGTAAAAAAAAAATGCAAATAAAAAAAATAAAAAAAAAACTTACGAAATTTCAATTAAGCAGCCAGTTTATTTCAATCCTTATATTATTTCAAAAAAATGTTAGTTCCATTCAATTATCCTTAGTTCTTCGTGAAACTTTTATTTTATTTTCTTGATACACAAGTCCAAATTAAATATCACTTTAACTACATCGACAATTTATTTCTAGATTTTATTGACAACTAAAATTCAACTTTTAAAATTTTAATTACAAGAATTTAATTTTTTCCTTCAACTTTTTAGATACCGTGCACATGCAAGTTATATTCGTAGAGAGAGGTCATCGACTGTGTCATGACCTTTTTCGATGCTCGACAAGGTCATAGAGAGGAAGTCCAATTCGCCGTGGGAAATTTTTGGTTGATGCGTTCGCATTTCAGAGATAAGTGTCTTTGCTTTTAATGCTGTTTCCCATTTGTAACTTTTCCTTTTTTCAGGTTTTCCGTAGGAAAAATTATGCAACAATACTTTCATGGTATGATTTAAAAATACGTAAATAACACTAACCACTCTGGCACAAAGCCACGGTCTTCACCAAAACTCCCACATCCTACTAGAATTATGTCATGCTGGTGGATGGTACACCAAAGGAGATAAATATGAAGTGCCGCTGATAAGATTTTTACTGAGCGTAAGACTTTCCAATAGACACCTAGACACAACAAAACAGAAATCGCTCAACTTGTTTACTTTTCTGAGCTGTGCGAGTTTGTTTGATATCAAATTACCAGTCATGCCATTACAATTTCTGATAAGGCTGCATCTATACAATTTTCATTACTCATCTAAGTCAACATATCATCCTACATTAATATTGTAACTAATCAAAGCTTTTAATTTAACCCATTCTCAACTTAATGCTTACAGAAATAGCCTAGATCTAACTTGAATTATTAGTAATATTAATTACACCTGAAAAGGTAAGGTCGCTAATATCATGAAAACCATAGCCTGTAGAGATTTTCTGATAAGACTTTTCAGTACGCGCAAACCGCTATACTGACAATTTTCTGATAAGGCTTTAATTTCCATTATATATAATGCTTTCATATTTCTTACCATCCTAAGCAGCCGTGATCTATTTTTAGATATCGAATATCATGATCACTCTTGTTTAGAAAAGATACATACAGACCACAACTTTCGTTATAGTTGTTGTTGTTTTTTATTAGCAAAAGAAATTTTCAATTATAACTTTCACTATTCATCTAGCAGACTTGTTGTTATTGTTGTTTTCAGATAAAGAAATTACATTTACACAAAGAACATAAATCGCTCAATTTGTTTATTTTATTCGGATATGCAAATTTGTTTACATTATTCGGCTGTGCGAATTTGTTTATGCAAGATATCAAATTACCAACACCTGCAGACTAACAATGAGGCTTTTAATAATTTCCATTAATAATCTAAGTCAACATATCGACGTTGAAAAGCATAAACATTGTAACCGACCAAAATGAAACTTTTTACTAGAGCCCAAAAACTTTTTCAAAACCAAAAGACAAATCATAACATCTAAACTATTTGGATAGAAGTGCTATTTTTGGACAGATTTTTTTTTTTAATTATATCTACAATTTGCAATAAGTAGAATTACGCTAAAGTTAGTATAAGTATTAGTTTTTCCAGTTACAGCAATCCGTTTTTTGTTTTGTGTACCTCAAGAATGCTGTATCTGAATGGAATGTAATGTATGGAACGAAATCAATGTTAAAAAGCTTATAGGAACTGAAATGCTGTATCAAATATACCTTATTTATTTGTATGATATATGTGAGCTGTATCCATGTTCTATGTTTAAAACAAGACCTAACTATTGATGTACAATAGCACAGAACAAGACATGTAGTTTAAATAAAAGGTTATAGTTACAATAAAGTTTTTATTTAATACTGTTTTAACGTAGTAACGCCGTATTCTGAGTTATCTATAAGTTAAAAAGAATAGATTAACTGCATCTCTCATGCAAAACTAAGCAATAACAAAATGCAATAGAAGCTATTTGTCATAATCAGTAAGTCCTTGAAAATGTAGTAACTTCGAACAATGTCTAGAGTTAATAACAGAAGTCATCATTTTACGCAAAAATGATGTAAGCCATTCCAGCCGTCAAACCTCGGATGCTGTATCTAACGCGCTTAAAAATTTGCAAACCTTCCTTTAAGCTTTAAGCAACATGTGTTAAAAAGTAGCTGATTTTGACCCCTGCAAACCAAGTCGTAGTTACCGGAAAAAGTACAGGCGTTTTCAATGGCGTAAATTATTTTATTTTCATCGTAGAGATATGAGACTCAGAGCATTTGACACATTTTTTTTTTCTGATTCAAACAGTGTATATAACGTATTTCTGACATTTTGGTCGGTTAAGACGTTTATGCTTTCTAGCGTCGATATCATCCTACATTAGTTGTTGTTGCTGACATCAGTATTTTTTCTTTGAATTGAATCATGAAATTCTTCGATATTTGCAGCTGTGCAATAAGAAAACTTCCAGCCAAGGTGACGTCAAAGTGGTTCAGAATCTTCAGTGGCCCAGAACCGCCGTAACCCCGTACCCTCCACTAGCGCAGAGCCCCAGTGATCCAGAACCCCCGTAGACCAGAACGCTGCCCTGGCCCAGAACCCCTAGTTGTCCAGAACTCCCAGTGGTCCAGTACCCAAAAAAAAAAAAAAAAGTTGAGTAACTATTAAGTTTAGATTAATCTTATAAGTATCCCTGCGTGAAATATTTTCCTAATGACAAAAAATTATGATAGGACCGCAGAAATAAAAGGAACACTTACCTGAAGCGGTTTTAATAGAATAGAAGCTAATCATGTACAACGTGCAAGTACATACTATTCTCGAAATCCCATTCTGAAAGTGTAGGAGTTGAAGGTGGAAGAGGTGGTTGGGGCGGGGGGTCGATTGAAGGGTGGGGGTTGGACATATCAATAAACTCTACAAAATAGACCATATTTACTCAAACAAAAAGGATTATTTGCATTACGCCAATCGCCAACTTAAAATAATATTAGTTGATTTTCAGCTTACAAATTATTTTCGTTACGAATACTTATTTGACATTAGATGATTTAGCTAACATAAGCTTGTTTTGTCATAACATTTCTGAATTTAACTATTTGTCTCGTTAGTTTTGGTAATCTTTTGGAATTTAGTATCCGAAAGTCTTTTGCTTGTTCAACTAATCTTTTTGTTAAATTAACTAATTTTTACATAATAAATTTCGAAAAATAGATATGCTAACTAAAACAGTTGTTGTATGTTTCAATCTTTAGAGACAACTGTTAGAACAACCGTTTATTAATATTATTCTTTCAATTCGCATTCATGAAAACAACTAAAACGTTAGTTGGGAAACATTAGAATCAATTCGTTGAATTTTTTAGAATATATAATGAAATTGAAAAGTTCAGCTAGTGTTTCAGTTGATCATATTAATAAAATGCTATGAATTTAATGGCTTTCAAATATTTAGCAAATTTAATTAGTTGATATATTTATCCTGAAAATTATGACAGTAATTTAATTTTATCAATCAAATTAAATCAATTATATAATTGATTTTATTATCTGCCCGCAGTAGCATTTTGTATGGGCGGAAACTCTATGTATACTCATTAGTATGACTGAGAGTTTCTGCCTGCCATAGAAACTTAAGAAAAGACTAAGTAAATCTTATATTATACATCGGTATAAGCTCTGAGTGTGACTTATATGAGGCAAAACTTTCTGATTTATTCATTGAAATTTGTTCAACTTAGATTAGGTATAATGAAGACTAATGAAGGAAATTAACTTGATTTTAGCATTATCCAAGAGTACATAAAAATATCTTTTATTTTTGGTAGAAATAATATGTAAATTAGGAAAAAGAGTACATTGGATCCAAGATAAATTCTTACGATACGCAAATGAATGCCCATATGAATATATGTACATAAGTTTCTAGAACGATAAAGCAAACAGCAAAAATGGTTATAAATATTTTCACAGACGTCCTGAAAAATTTCTCAGGGCACCAATAACAAATTGGCGCTAAACCTTTTCCCAGTACCTTTAAAATATCATAATTTTGTATGACAAAACCATGGGAGTCGAAATTTATTCCATTTATGAAATTGGATTTATTATTTTTTAAAAATGTCGTAAACAGTACTTTCATTTCTTTAGGTCAAAGTGAGTTGTCGTGAGATGGACGGATAGACTAACATGTAAAAATCAAAATAAATTTTAATTCATAAATATTATACGTGGGTGTCTAATTCATTTTTCGTTATAACAATATGCGTTACTAGCGAAATGACAAACTCGGTATGACCTATGAGATTTCATCTACGGTATAAAAATAGTTTTTAATGATGTCATGAATTAAAATTAAAACTTACGGGGTAATTATATTTTTCATATCAACTAATGTAATTCGTTAATTTAGAAAACTGTAAGGTTACATCAAAATAAAAAAATCTATTAATTTCTTTTATTGAACTTTTAATTACATAAATTCGATAATATAACAAATCTTATTCTGAAAAACAACCAGTTCTGTTCTTAATTTTTTATTAAATATTTGTTAACTAAACTAATTAAATTAAAAACCAAAACTTAATTATTTCCCAAAATAACTAAGTGCAATGTTTTGGAGCCAATTACTCGTGCTTCGTGGCACGCTCAGAAAGAAGCAATTGAAAGGAGAAAATTTAAAACAATAATCCAAAATATAATATTTTTTATTCAGCACTAGTATACTTTAGCAGTTCTACTGTATTTTATGTTAATCCATATCAGTCTCAAATAGATTAGTTTCAATAACTCAGTTGGTTTCTTAATTGGTTTCTAAAACAAATTTCTATACCTTTATTTTATTTTATTTTACCTTTTCATATATAAAAATTAATAATATTCAATTTTTCGTATAATGAAATTTGAAATATTCAATTTGATTGATTACAAGAACAGATTTCTAATTTTACGTATTTCACTTTATAATTCTCAAATTTTTGATTTTACGAAACTACTCTCGACGGTTTTTAAATACGGACTACTTGTTACTTGAGGTTCGGAAGATATTGCACCCAGGTACCCATGAAAACTTAAAAAAGCTTTATATTCTTTTTGTTACTTTCTGACGACGTTTAAAAATCCGTCGTGAGAAATGCAGAAAAGTTTTGATGCAATGTATATGCATTAAGTTAAAATTGAAATCTGATATGCAGTTGTCCGTGTTGCGCCCGTCTTGAAATATTACTTTTAAGGGGGCGAGAATAATTGTCTTTGCAAAAGTGTTAAAATGTCTAAATGCTCATTTAGAATTTGATAGCTAATGAAATTTTAAAGTTTTATTCAAAATTTCATTGAAATTCATTAATGCTTACAGGTCGCTGAACTCGAATAGGGTGTTTTTTGGCTGTTTTGGACTTTCAGGGAAACTGTTTCAACATTTTTTATCATAACTTTTTAATTTTACAATATTTTTTCTGGATTGTTTTTGAAATTTAAGGGAATTTAACTATGAACTTACTGCAATAAAAGTCATTTTATAAAATTAAATTGTTCTATTTTTTATAAATTTTGCAAAACGAAAACTCGGGCCAGGAACTCAATTTTTTTTTATTTCGTGACATTTGGAATGAAATGTGGCAAACGGGTGTACTTTTTCTGCTATAACGTTATTTACAATCGATTATCTTTCTAGCGACTTTAACTTAAGGGGCTCATGTAGTGTATGAACCCAAAAAGGATAGCGGCGATTGGCGTCCTTACGGAGACTATCGTCGCCTCAACGCAATAACAGTGCCCGATAGATATCGTATCCCACACATTCGTAGTTTCTCTATGCAACTAAATGGGTGCAAGATCTTCGCTAGGATCGATTTAGTAAGAGCCTATCATCAGATCCCCATATCCTCCGAAGATGTAAATAAAACGGCTATCATAACACCTTTCGGTTTGTATGAGTTCACGTGTATGCCCTTTGGGCACAGAAATACAAGTCAAACCTTTCAGAGGTTCATGAACGAGGTAGTAAGAGATCTTAATTTTCTATGTGTCTACATAGACGACATTTATGTCGCAAGCAAGGATGAGAATGAACACAAAACACACCTCACGCTCTTATTTGACAGATTAACTAAATACTGTCTTAAATGCATATTTGACGCATTAGAATTAAATTTCCTCGGTCACATAATTACTGCTACAGGCATACTCCCGTCCAAAGAAAGAGTATAAGTAATTAAAAACTTACTCACACCCTCATCAATTCGACACATACAGCAATTCGTGGGTATGGTTAACTATTACCATCGTTTTATACCCAAGTTAGCTGAGTAGCTGATACCGACATACGAGCTTCAAAAGTACCTAAACAAATTATGACGTACCAAACCAAATTTTCCTGGCCAGAAAGCTGTGATAAAGCATTTAGCGGAATCAAAACAGCCCTTGCTAATGCTACACTACTGGTACATCCAGTAGACTCTGCATTATACAGCATTACAGCAGATGCCTCGGACGTAGTTGTAGGAGCAGTTCTGTAACAAATTAACGAAAAACACTAGCAGTCTTTAGCCTTCTTCTCTAAGAAGTTAACCGAAACAGAAAAGAAATATCTGCTTTTGATCGAGAGTTATTAGCTACCTATTTACCTAGCAATAAAGCACTTTCGGTAGCTTGTAGAAGGAAGGCATTTCATTGTGTATACTGACCACAAACTCCTAACCAAGGCCCTCACAAGAAAAACATTTGTCTTGACAATCATTGAGAGATTTACACGCTGGCCAGAAGCGTATCCAATTAAGGATATGACGGCATTAACTGTCGCAAGAACGTTCATCAGAAATTACGTTTCACGTTTTGGAATTCCATTAACAATTACCACTGACCAGGGCAGTCAGTTTGAATCGAAACTATTCCGCAAAAGCAAAATTACTAACGTCTCGGGACCTACCCGGATTCGGACAACAGCCTACCATCCGTAGGCTAATAAATTAGTAGATCAGTTCCATTGTCAGCTCAAGGCAGCTTTAATGGCCAGAGATAGCACAATTAATTGGAGTGACGAACTACCACTAGTACTTCTAAGCATCCGCACAGCTGCCAAAAAAGACATGCTGTGCTCGCCAGAAGATCTTGTATACCATCACAGCTTGAAAGTTCCCGGAGAATATTTCGTGCACAATACTGACAACAATTCAATCAGTCCCACTACTTTCGCTCAACAACTTAAACAGACCATGAGGTATGTGTCAATCCAAAAGACACCCGAATAAACGGTCAAGATAATTTATACGCGCCTAAGTTACTAAATGACTCAGATTTTGTATTCATGAGAATTGATAAAATTCGAACGGGCTTAAGTCCTCCATACGAAGGACCTTTTAAGATATTCCGAAGACTAAAAAAACATTTGGTGTTGGATGTAAATGGAAAGAACCAATCTATATCGATTAATAGATTCAAACCTGCTTTTGTTGCATCCAGGGTATCTTCGAGCTTGAATCAGCCAATAAACGAGAAATGCGTTTCATTCCATTAAAGTATAAATAAAAGCTCTCATATAATAACGCTACGCTGGAGGGGGAGTGTGTAGTGACCATATCTCATCAAAATATCAAATTACAAAATATCAATTCTGTAAGACACTATGCTCAACTAACCAACTTCATAATCATCATTACCATCATGACATCATCAGCAACGCGGATTTGCTACTTGTTGATTGGTCTGCTAATTACGTAGAGAGTAAGTCAATGAGTCACGATCTGAATTCCGCTGCAGCTGCTTATGAGCTCCCCGAATTGTCACGTTGATTAGAAAATAAGTTGTAACTTTATTTGGACTAATTCATTTATAAGTATTGAATAAAGAAGTTTTTTATGAAGTGCTTCACTGTTTTAATCTAAACATAAATTATGTCCACGCGAGAGGTGAAGGTGAATGCACCGCATACAGAAGACAAGACACCTTCAAACTCTCAAAATGCGATTTTTGATGGAGAAGCATTTTTACAAATTACAAAGATAAAGTAACGACTTTGTACCAATGACATTTTCTTTTGCAATTATTGGATTAGTAAAAATTAATTTTAGAAATGTACTAAATCGGGCAACCCCTTCTTGGTGTTGCCATCCAAATCCCTTATTTTTCATTAAATATTTGGACATTGCCTGAGAACGCACCGACGCACGTGAAGAGCTCAAATCTTGTACGCGACGTTTTCAAAAAAAAATTACAAATACTAGTTCAAAAATGGAATAAATCGGGCCATCCTTTCATGGTATTGGCTTACAAAACTTTGGGTTTTCAATATATATTTGGACACTGCCTTGAAAACTCGTCGACCTAGAAAGTTGTAAATTTTGTAGACATCGTTTTCATAAAAACAGTAAATAAAATTTCAAAAATGAACTAAATTGGTCAACCCCTATTTTATGTTTCCAAAAAAGCTTTTCGCTTTACTTTATTTGACTTTTGTGTACATCTAGGGTACAGTATTATTGGTCTTAAGACCAACTGTAACTTTTTCTCTTGTTTCTTTGTATATAGTAAATCATTTTGTTACAGTGAAAAAGTCTATACTCTTATGGGCAAATACTTTTTGTAACTTGTAAAAATGTTTCACCGTAGAAAATCGCATTTTGACAACAGTTCATATACTCCATGAACTCTTTAAGTTATAGTCGCTGGAAAGATTGTACATAACGTTATAGTAGAAAAAGTATACCCGCTTGCCATTTGTCCTTACAAAAAATTGACACGAAAGAAAAACTTAGAGTTCCGGTACAAATTTTCCTTTTGAAAAATTTGTTAAAAATAGAACAATTTAATTTTCTAAAACGACCTTTATTGCAATAAGTTCCCATAACTTTTAAAAACAATCAAAAAAAATATATTCAAATTAAAAATTTATGACAAAAAATGTTGAAAAAGTTTTCCTGAAAGTTCAAAATAGCCAAAAAACACTCTTTTCGATTTCAGCAACCTCCAAACATTAATGAATTTTACTGAAATTATGCATAGAAGTTAAAAATTTCATTAGCTATCAAATTCTGAATGAGAATTTAGACATTTTAACACTTTTGCAAAAACATACATTTTTAGGCCACCCTAGATGTACATGCAATTAGATTTAAAGAGTTAGGTAATGTATATATGTGCATTCGAAAAAGAAAAAGAAGAAGACACTGTTTGTAGGTAAGTATGGAATTTCTGTCTAATAATAAAATGCAATTTATGCATAAGTGCATTTTATTATAACAAGGGAGAATGGCTTTTAGCGAAATTTTAATTAAATTGAAATGGATGAAATATTTTTTGTTTTCAGGGTCATTCCTGTGATACATCAATATATTGTATGTATATGTGGGACAATGTATTGACCTTATGGATGTGATTCGGGGCATTGGTCACAACAGAAAATCATCTGATTTCAATTAGAAATGGCAACTAATTAGAACTTACAATTTTATTAATCACTTAATTGTTTTTCCAAAAAAAAATTGTATGAATTACAACGCACAATCAACTAGTCGTGATTTGTCGTATTAAATAATATTCTTTTCCAGAGTATTGTAGGTTGTATTTTAACTGCCAGTGGAGGTTTCAATACAGTGATGCCCAGCAGAAAGGATTGAATGGGAGTGAGGTAGATAATCATATTTGCACGGATGGTTCTTAGCCAAGTTTTGGCAAAGGAGCAGAGGTATACTTCAGAGAATGGCAGTAGCACAAATCTTTTAGACTGTCCCGGAGAATTGTAGTGTCCTTCATGCAGAAGTAGCAGCAATTTACCAAACAATCTGTTCGTAGCTATGTGTAGTGAGTTCGACTTACACATCTGCATGTACATTGATAGGCAGACGGCATCATGTGCACTGGCATAATCGAAGCTGGTGTAGCTATGCAAAGATAGTTTAGAGGTAATATCCACATGGCACAAGGAACCATATGCTGGGTACCTGACTATAAGGATATCCACCAGGATAATGAAATAGCTAAGATCAATTAAAAAAGAAAATAAGTAAAAAAGCTAGAATTGGTCTAAGACCAATTTTTATGATACCCTAGATGAATGCCCGTATTAAATTTCGTATGGTCACCGATCAATTGAAGTTTGATTTTGAAGTTGTTTTTCGTATATATTTCTGGAACGGTTTGTCGCACAGAAAAAATGATTATAACCAATTTTATAGGATTTCGTATTCTGCAGAAATTTTTACTACAATAAAAATGTCTTGGACTGATCGTTTTCAAAGTATACGTAAAAAACTTAAATTTTTATATGGCAACACCAAGCAGGAGTTACCCGATTTAGTCCATTTTTAACATTTCATTTGCTAATGTAGTAAAAACATCATGCACGAAATTTCAGCTCTCTACGTTGACGCGTTCTCAGGCAGTGTCCAAATATATAGTGGAAAACGAAATTTTTATATGGCAACCCCACGAAGGAGTTGCCCGATTTGTCTCATTTTCGAACTTAATTCTACCTTTTTTTTAAAGTCCGTGTACACAATTTCAGCTCTCTAAGTATACGCGTTCTCGAGTTATCGTGCGCACGGACGGACGGACGGACATGCAAAAATCAAAATAACTTTTAATATTATGCGTGGGTGTCCAAACCATTTTGCTCCACCATCATCATTTCGAGGTGTTACAAACGAAATGACAAACTAAGTATACCCTATAGATTTCATCTAGGGTATAAAAAATGCCATATCCAAAATTACTTTATTAATTTATTTAGCCACAAAAATACTTAAATTCTTAACGGTATTTTGCAATTTTTCACCGCAAAATTAACGATCCGAAGAAAATCGATGGTTAAACGAATTGCTTTAAAAACTTTACTAGAACAATCGCGTATCATATGCATGTGATATGACTTGACAGCCATTTGATATAAATAAATTTTTACGACTTTTAGCCATAGTACGACTATAATAGTTCGTATACTATTTTGAAGCTTCAATTATTTGTTTGCGGAATTAGGCCTGCTACTTAAAATCATACAAATATTATGCCTCCACGAAAGTATTATAAATGCAATTACTTCACCATTCCTTAATCTTGTAGAAAAATTTTAAATTTTCCCAGTGTGCAGAATATCAACAGAAGTAGATCGATCTCATTAGCATCAATTATCAGTTCCGTATATACTTACCCTGTATAATCTGCATACATAAAGGGAGATGCACAAATCACAACCAGATATTCAATTCACTTAAAAGCTATTATAATACATAGTAGTCGATTTTATTAAAGCCAATTGAAAAAAAAAAAAAAAAACATTTTCAATGAGTATGTAATTTGGAACCCTTAAAAAACTGGGCCGGGTCACACTCCTACTTTTGTTACTATCCTTGTGTGAAAGCTTTCTATCTAGAAAATTTATAGAATAATTCACTTTGCATGATTGCGAGGAAATCCCATAAAAACCTCGGAATTTGTTCCTACAAATGCTACCCATTGTTCCCGATGTTATACTCCTACAGAGTATTTTGGATAATGTATATTCGCACTGGGGACTATCCTCTCGTCGTTCGGGATTTTTTTTCTTCAGAAATTGGTAATAATTTTACATTTACTTTGTGTGTAATATTTTAAGGCAAAGGCGATAAAGAGAATCCTTGGATCTAACAAGAGATTGAATTTCATCAGGGTTGTGTAAGCTGGAATGGAGGAATCCCAGTACTGATAATAATTAAGTGAGAATCCTACTTGGAGTTGTAGAGAGCTTCTACATATTATATGTAAACAAGTTTGTATTCTGTTAGCAGGCAATTTATTCGTACAAATGTATGTAGGTCATATTCCAAACATACGCTTATGAATTTATACATATCTACATATGTTGAATAAGTATATTTGCTAAGTATTACCAAGCTTCTGTGCCTTTCAAGTAATAATCTCTGATCAACAGAGATATACGTATGTATAACCATACAGAAAGCTGCCTACTGATTACATCTGGGTGGGAATTAAGGACTCAGCAGTAAGGTGTGTATACGTTATAGATCCTACACATTTGATTACACTTTATTCCAGTACATCAATCTAATCTCTTACCGGCATTATTTTCAATCAATTAACTCAGGTAAATGCCATAAATCCATCTTTGGTGAGATTGTTAGGAAATTGAATTTGATTTAGGCAATCCTATTGGCAAGCTAGAGTAAGATAAGATTGCTTTGATTACGATGAAGATTTACTTTTTATTATGGTGGGAATATGTGTGTGCTTCTGGATAAGAAAATTTTCTTTGTTTTTTAAATACAGTAACAAAAGTGCCAGTACCCTGTATGAAAAGTCTTTTTCAATATGATTCTAGAGGGAGTGACATAAATTTAAATCGAAGAAGGGAGGTAAGGGTACGGATAAGGAACAGTTGATATATAGAAGCCGTTGTAACCACGCTGAATTCCCCAAATTAAAATAGTGAAAATAAATGGGATATTTACAGCGACTTAAACTGACAGTATTCTCCATAATGGAAGATTATCCGATAGCAACCACTCATTGAATTTTAAAGTTCATCAACGACAGCTTATTTCGTCACATATACATAAATCTACATTAACACTGTTTTTTTCTCTTCTGTTTTCAACATACGAACGAAGCAATGAAATATTCTTCGGTGGATTTCTGAATATGCACATCCCTGATATGTGTTGATTACATGTATTACAGAGATTGAATAATGTATGGCTATGAGATTACTTCGTGGAAATCATCCTGGTCATTTACCCATAACTAAAGTACTTTCAGGCACCCAAAACAGTAGATTCACAAAATTTTATCATTGAACACATTCTCAAGATAAAAGTTTCAAATATAAAAAAAAAATTCATTTACCTCTTAAATGTAATTTAAATATGTTTTTTCATAAACTAGATAATTTGATTGCATTCCATTGAAATCCAGTATCACCCTTAAAAAGAATTGTTTACCTCTCATTACCACATATAGTATATAATTCCTAAATGAATTTCCTTAAAGTCAAGACCTAGCGAAATCACTATGTATAACACCGTCTTATTTGTTAAATAATATGTCCTAAAGTCATCCGAATCTTTAATCCTCTTCTTCCAGATTGAGTTTAAACTGTAGTATACTTCTACTCTACCTCTACTTTATTTTTACCAGCTTTAACTGACAATTTTGTATTATCATTTGTTGTAATAATTGTTCACGAAAAGATTTGTAAGGTAAATTTGTTATAAAATGTGGAAAATATTTATCCCGTCAAAAGTTATTCCTGCTGTACTAAATTATTACAAAATAATTCTGATTCTCAATTAATAAATTAGAAGTTGTCAAAGTTCATATTGTGATTTTAAAGTTATACTGACTGTGAGCATAATCGTACTGGGGGAACGGGCGATCGGGCTCTAGCCGGTGTTCTACTGCTTAATCGCGACCACACGTATTTACCATGTACTCTGATCGAACGTTGCGGCTGAAGTGGGAGGAGAGCTTTATGTTAAAAATACTCAGAAATGCCCGCAACGTGTGGCTTCATAAGCAATCACTTTTTTATAAAAATAATGCCAAATTTTTGGCATCATATCATTGTTATTTCAAAAACCGCATTGAAAAATGTTTGTTTTTTTTTCATAAATGTCCTCTTAAAAAACATTCGAGATTGAAAAACAATTTTACTATTTTTAAATATTGGCTTTATTTTCTAATTTCAAAAAACAAATCAAGTAATTTTATTTCATGCAAATCAAATCTAAAGTTATACATACTCGTGAGTGAGCAAAATTGTTACATTCAGTCCTTATTTTATATCAAATTTCCAGTATTACTAATACAATACGGTAACACTGTCAGTACCGGCCTCAAAAGTAAAATTTTGACTGTCAGAAATCAAAATACTTTTGATTTGTTCAATAAAATTGGCACCATCGTCCGTTAGTATGATGAAAGTCATTTCTAGGGTAAAATCTTACCATAACTAATGAAATAATGAAAGTATCCAAATATTCGAATAAGCCTGAATTTTTCCACATTCGGTGAAGCAGTAGAATTGTTTTTGTTACTATATCACGATATAAATTGCTTCTTTCTACACTTGTTCTTGAATATAGCCAGGGAAATTGCTTTAGAGATTTCATTCCCAACAAATAATTGGAGCAATTGAATTTCTAAGCAGTTACAAGAAATTTGCAAAACAAAAGTAGATGATATGGGCCTAAGGTGTCAATACTTTCCTCAGTTTCTTCACGCAGAACCATAACGATTTGTTTTGGCGCCTGAGACAAACATATAAATTTGCGCCCTTGATCTATGAAATTCTTTAAAAAACATATGCAGCTCTACCTATTCTGATGTGGTCTATCAGCTGACTGAATAAAATTGAGCAACAATTCATCATGATAATATAAAATCCGTGCGTAAGAATAGTAAATAATATTCATTGCACACAAAATTATTAGTTGATAAATATATTTTGCGGTAGAAATATATGCACGATCTTGTAAATGGATTTTTGTAGCTTTTTACGCTTTTTACTTGTAATTTTTTATTAACTTAATTAACAATTTTCTGAAACTTCATTCACATGAAAGTCATTGGTAATGTCAGAAAAACTCGTAGTGCGATTTCAATATTTAAATAGGATTCTTGGATTCGTCTTCGTGTATTGATTGAAGCAAATCCAAAAACGGCTTTTCTCAGACTCTCGGCTTCCATTTTGCTAAGAGGATCACCGGAAAGGGATCCAAAATGGAAACTTATTCCACGTCAATTAGAATAGAAGTGGATTAATCGGTTCGAAAATTGGTGTATAAAGCTTTTGATTTGTGACATACTGGGGTCATCATCACAACATTCGAGTCTCTTCTTTTTTATTTTTAGCAAATTTTATAGGCCTATCAAAATAAAATTTCTCCCAAGTCAGAGTCACGAACTAACCTCAGCCTTGTCAAGTGGATAAATTTAATTTGAGAAGAAAAAATTTATTTGAATAAACAATAATAATTTATATTTCTGAAATGCATATGGCAATATGTTTGTTTTTTCACCCACAGTAAAAATTGCTTTTTCAACTGCACCCCTGAGCTGCAACGTCTGCTTCAACGCCAGGAGCAAGGAATTCATTTGCCTCACTCTTGTTAAGGCCAGGCTTCACGAGTAAATTGTTGATCTCTCGAAGAATGTTTTTACAGAGAAACCGTTTTAACGGAGAAAGGACCAATCACTGTTATGCATATTTTATGCATACATATTCCTGTATTTTTGTAAAATTCTTGCTTCCCCTTTATTAAATTTTGCGAATTTTAGAAAAAAAAAATAATTTTATGTATTATTTTACCCGTTTATTTTGAAAGTGATGCAAGTTCATTTGGGCATAGTGTTTCTATTTGCTGCAGAATTCCTTAGTAAACATAATTGGTTAATAAATTTACACAATCTTTAACTTCGAAACACACAAATGTTCACTGTTAGATCCTATAAATATTTTTAAATTGTTTTTTTTACATGAATTTAAACTAAAAAGTATCCAAATTTCGTCGTAAAATAAAATGCACTTGCACCACTTACAAAATAAACGACTCATTTATTATTAGTAGCTCTGTATTTGGCATGAAATCTAACATTCCTTGTTTCAAATATAGCATTATTCGTTTGTGAGAAGATTTCTCTTTGATTTGCAAACATTTTCACTTTATTTTGTTGAGTGGAAAAGGCTTGCACAACACATCATTTGAAAAACACATTTAAAAAATCAAAAATTTCGCACTTTTGATCCAAATACCATTCCATTTGAAGCAAAAGCTTCAACTTTTAAGAATTGTAACCGTTTTTCAATCAAATAGGAAAACCGTTTAAATCAAATGAAAACGCATTCAATTCGAATGTTAACACGTTTGATTATATCAACGTCGAACATTTGTACATTCAATTTGAATGTTGGTGCGTTTGATGCAAATTCACAATTGTTTGATCGCGCAATACCAAGCATTTAAGCAAAGCAATTTTGGGAATTAAAATGTATTAACATATAGATCAAGCATGTATCTGTGTGTAACTTTTAGCATGAACTTATCTGAATAGTGAAGAACCTCATTTTTAAGTATGGTCTGTAACAGGTTGGTCGGCTGTTTTAATATTGCAACGTGTAATTCGAGTGCTATTCAAAGTAATTTCTATTTGTTAGTTAATATCGAAGTGATTGTGAAATGGAAGCTAATGAGAATCAACAAGAAGGTTTGAACTCATTAAAAGTGATTTACGTTGAAAGTTCTATAAACAGTAACAGTGAAAAGGATGCCGAATTACTTCAGCTATTGAAATCGTGGAAAGTGGAAGAGGCGTTTTCTCAGTTAAAAGGTTTTTATCCGAGTTGTGTAAGTGGTATGCAATTGAATTTTTGTTAAATATAGAAGCTGGTGTGGGACTTCAAGAGCTTCAATATATAACTGAGGGCGATATACAACAAATTTTTCCTTCATTTCAACTGATTGGTGTTAAAGCAAAATTCCGCCCAAAATTAGAAGCCTGGCGACAAGAAAAGGTGAGAATACATGATGTTTATGTACATATTGCCGCATAGCTATTTTGATACCATGTCATGTAATTTCATTTTGACCAAATTGTTATTCTATCATGTCCTTGCAAGTGCATTGAAGATTATAAATCATTACTAATTAATTACAAATATTTTTGAAAAATAAAAGTGCTAGCTTTCATATATTGAGTCAGCTTTAATCGAAGTAAAGAATGACATAGACAGGGCTACATGAATATAAATAAATAAATAAATTTCCACGAAGCATTCACAGAAGAAAACTACGTAGCAAAATCAGTTTTGACTTACATTTTAATGCGAAATCTATTTATTTTCGATCTTTTACTGTATATATATGCACTTGCGCTTAAATAGATTTCGCATTAAAAATGCAAGTCAAAACTGGTTTTGCTACGTAGTTTTTTTTATAACTAACTGTAACGTATATGCTCATCTCTTGTAAATAAATACATGGTCGTGTCTGATAACAATGTGCAGTGGCGCACGATATTACTGAATATTTAACTTAACATATTGATATGAAAATTTAGTGGTCGTAATTTGCCCTTTGTTTTCTTTAAAATCAAACTTTAATTTCTGTAAACAGTACATTCATTGAGCGAAATTCCTTTAAACGTACTTAAAATTCTCTAACTATAGTCAAGAGTATTATACTCTTTAATTAAATATTTCTAGAGAGCTTTGGCAAATGACGATACAAAATCAATTGGATCTGAAGTTCTTGATTGGGTAAAAGGCTTACCAAACACACCAACTTCTTTTTCCTCTGAAAGCAGAGATTCCGCTTTTCTTGACGTATGAAAATTTGTATAATTTAATAAATCAGCGCTTATTGAACATTTCTTCAAAAGATAAACGTGGAAGATATTTTAGAGCACACAATCAAGGGTAGTGCAGTACTGGAGAGCTTCAAAACAAAAAAGAGTCTAACACCAGCTCATCAACAGGACTTGACTAACTGTATTATAGACGCCCTCACTGCAAAGCAAAGAAAACTGACAACAAGTGATTTCAAATGTATCAGCGAAAAAATCGTTAAGACGTTTCCTGGAGAAAACTCTGTAAGTAATTTTTGTAAAATGCATAGTTACTTGAATACTTATCCTATTTTTGTTAGAATACATATTATATACCGCGGAGTCGTATAACTAAACGGCCTAGTGGAAAACTTCATGATCGTTACTTCAACGTGAGAAATAAAGTACGTAAGAAGACTAGTATTGATGAAGCATTTAGTTCTCGAAGCAACCCATCAATTGCGGACAGTAGTGAAACGGACGAAATAATAAATAAAGGTTTGAAATCCTGGCTTAAATATAATGATATTCCCGCGGAAGATGTTATGCATAAATGGCGTCAAAGCTGTAGTTATCGGAGAGGATCAATAATTAAATCAGGAGAAGTAGTGGCGACTGTTATTCAAGATTGGCCACTATACAAACATGGCACACTTGGTCCAAAACTTGTAAGTATACATACAGTTAATAAAAGCCATCATATGCATGTATTATATTGTATTAACAAAATTTTTGGGATTTCAGATAAACGAAGATTTCGAATATATCTATCCATCAAAGGCCAATTCTATTTTTGAAAACTGGGACAAATTCGTGAAAAAAATCATTCCTTATCTTCATGAGAGAGTGCGTGAGAAGGATTCCTTAGATTTACTCTCCGTTTTGGAAAAAAACATAGGAGATGGTAAATTTATATATTTATATATATATATATATTTTCATGATTTAACTTCTGCAGATTCCAGAGATTGCATAATAGCTTTATTACTAAACGCAGTAATAATTCCATCGAACAGGCTAGCAAAACAAAGTGATAAAAGCCAACAAAAAAGGAGGAAGACAACTATAAAAGAAGCAAAGGATTCTCTCATACTTCATGTAAAAGATTTGACAGACTTTGAGCCAGCACTTAATACCTTGAGAGAGCGATTTTATCAGGTAAAAGTTACCATCCAACCACTGATTATAGTGGTGGGTCAGAATTTGGAAAACTTACAAGAGTTTTATGTGTACTTCGACGGAGTTAAATTTAAGTTTTCGTCTTTCCTTTCAAGTCTAGATACTTGCTTTAAGGTTTTTCAAGTTTTCAATTTGAAGTATCCCGATTACTGTGCTGGAGTGTGGTTGTTTTTTCAGAGATTTCTTTTCAAGATCTTCCTTGAAGGTGAAAAATCTTTTCCACAAGTATCTGGCCTAATTTCATACTTAGAAAATAGCATTTAATAATATTGCCAGTTGTTCGTTATTAAAAAAAAAATCGTTATATATTTTACTTCCACAATGTATGTATGTTTAGTTTGCGAATCAGTATTCAAGGAAGTATCTATTCTCATCAACCATTTGAAAGATGTACATGAATTAGGAACTTTTGGTACCTATACATGTGGTCAAGACAAATGTTTTCAGAAATTTTCTAACCGGAAGGCTTTCAAAAAACACTTACTAAAAACACATAAGGTTATTAGAAAAGAAGCCATAGATTATAACAATAAACCAATAAATTATTTAAAGACCCATAATGATAAATTAAATATTCCGGATCAACCAGATGATTCCGTGCATTCGTCGCCTTTGGCAGAAGAAGGTATATTTAACGATTATCCGCAAACATCACGTAGTATAGACAAATCTTTAGAACAGTTAAAAAATGTATCTATAAGCTTTGCAGCTGAGTTGTACTCTAAGTACAATATTTGCAGGAAAGATGCAATTAATATTCAAAATAGAGTTACAGATATTACCAAATGTTTAATAGAAACATTAAAAGATAATAATTTTTCAAATGGACAGTCAAATAGCCAAGAAATCCTGGACGCTTGTTCCGATCCTTTCAAAGATATAAGAACTGAATATCGGTATATTCAGTTTATGCTCAAGAGAGACTTATTTGCTTTTCCTATGAGTCATACAATTAACAACGAAATTCAAGAGGTTAGAATTCATGGTGTACCTACTTTGGATACAGTTGCTTCAAAAGGTTATTTTTTGCCACTAAAATTTCAGTTCAAAAAATTTTTCGAACTACCTGGAGTATTCGAAGCAACCATGAGCAACATGGAAAAAATAAGAGAAAGTGACGGAATCTGTAATTTCATTGACGGAGAAAATTTTATCAAACGTAAGACCAGTATCGATCCTGAAAACATAATTATTCCTTACTTTATTTATACAGATGACTTCGAGGTCAACAACCCTTTAGGTAGTCATTTTGTTCAAGATTCTCTCTGTGCTCTTTACTACGCATTTCCTACAATACCAGTTCATTATTTATCTAGTTTGGACTACATTTTTGTTGCAGGCCTTATAAGAAGCAAATATTTATCAGAATATGGAAATAATTCATCTCTTTATTTTCTTATTGAACAAATAAAATCCTTAGAGAGAGATGGCATTGAAATTCGTATTTTTAACAAAACATTTAAGGTGTTCTTTATTTTAGGATTGGTACTGGGGGATAATCTAGGCATGAAATCTGCGTTAGGTTTTGGAAAATCCTTTAATTCCAATAAGTATTGTCGCCTTTGTACTCGTAGTAAATGTAATTTAAGGGTAGATACAATAGAACATGAAGACTTTTTGAGGACTGAAAACCAATACAATGACGATCTGGTTAAAAATGACTTCAAATTAACTGGAGTGAAAGAGAACAGTATATTTAATAAGATTCCGTCTTTTCACGTGGTAGATAATTTCGCAGTAGACGCAATGCACGATTTATTTGAAGGACTATGTCAGTATGAAGTATGTCAAGTTTTATTTAAATTGATTGAGAGTGACTTTTTTTCTCTGGATACTTTGAATTATAGGAAACAAATGTTTCCATACGGAATAACTGAACAAGGAAATTTATCAGTTCCTCTTCAAATGCATCGGCTTAAAAATAATAATTTGAAAATGTCAGCTCGAGAGACTTGGAATTTTATACATTTTCTGCCGCTCATAATAGGAGATCTGATACCATCGGATAATAAATACTGGCGGTTAATTTGCATGTTAATTACCATAATTGATATGATTTTGTCCAGTAGCTTCTTAATGCCTGATGTTGACGTTTTACGAGAAGCCATCCACATGCATCATGAACTTTATTTAGAATTATTCGGACCTCTAAAACCAAAACATCATTTTTTAGTTCATTACCCAACCACTATTTTAAAAAGTGGTCCACCGAAATATCTATGGAGCTTCCGTTTCGAAGCGAAACATAAAAATTTGAAGAAGTATGCAAATGTGATTACATCAAGGAAGAATATAGCATATTCTTTAGCTTTTAAATCGTCATTGAATTTTACAGCTTTTATTAGAGAAAATTCCGGATTTCCTTCAGAAATAAAATACAATAAAGTGCCATCTGTAAATCTACACTCAATACCTGTATATTTCAATATGGAACCAATTGAATCGTGTAACTTTTCCTCAGTCTATATGCCAGAAACTGTTACATATAAGGGAACGGAGTTTCGAAAACATTTGTACTTGACCAAATTAAATTTAAGTAAGTTAAGTTTATACAAGATCGTAGATCTGGTTGTGTGTAAGAATAATGAATTCTTTATTATATGTACTGAAATAAATCTGAAAGGGTTTGATGAGCACTATCAAAGTTATGAAGTCACACAAAATGAAAACAAATTATTAATTTTTCATATAAGTTATTTTACAAGTACTCCGATGCATTTATATACCTTAATAAACGGGAAAACCTTCATAAGAAATAAAAAAATTTAGGCTAAGTCTCTGCACACACATATACTACATAGTATATATTAGGTACTAAAGAACATTATGTAAAATATATTATAATAATATTAATAAATTTTTTAAAAAATAACCATCTCCTAGTTTTTTTCATAAGACAATTCTGAGTAATGCAAAAAACACTTTAAGCTTATGGCATTCTGAAATCTCAAATCAAATAATACAAGATTTGACTAGAAGAAACTCAAACCACTAAGTTAGAGTGAATAAAATTGCGTTTAAGTTTTGAACATTCAAAGCGTTTAATTGAAATCCAAAAGTTATTTAAATCAACCACTAAACAAATTCAACACAAAAATGTACGTCGTTCATTTCAAATGTCACAATCATTTTGTTTTAACTGTATTTTATTATTGGGATGAAAGTCTTTCATTTCATTTCCAAAGTCAAGAGCAATTGGATCAAACGATAATGTTATTTGATATTCAAATACATTTTCTGTTTAAATCAAATGGTAATACGTTCTATATGACTGCAGAGGCATTTAAAACAGAATACATTCAAACTGAAAACTGTGCGCGTTTAAATTCAAAAACTTTCACGTTTGGCGCATTTTCAAATGTGAAAATGTTTGATCGGAACAGTGTTTTTGTTGATTTAACTAGTGTTTTTCTCTCAGTGTAGACAACCTAATAACATACAAAAACGGGGTAAGTACAATAAACACCAGTAAAGCCTCTTTTATAATATCATGATATTTGACAGTACCTCGCATATTTCCCATTAAGATGAAACAAGTTAAGTATTACGATACGTTATGGTTGAGAATCGAGAAGAACGAGTAGTGGAAGTTTTATAGATATCATTTAAAAGAAAAACAATACAGCCAGTATTAGTGAGATGATACTAAGTAAGATCGTCACTGATGCACTTGACATTATGAATTGTATGGGGCAAGCTCACGACAATGCTGCAACAATGGCTGGCAAACAGTCAGATGTGCAGCAGCAAATAAAATATATCAATGCTAATGCTAAATTTGTGTCCTGCTCAAAACCACACCTAGTTTGCTAGCATGTAGCTTCAGTGGAAATGAATTCAGTGAGTTTCTTCGGTAGATTGGAACATTGTTATGCTTTCTTTTCTATGTCCGCACATTGATTGGGGATTCTGATTGCTGCTACTAGCAAGAGTTTGAAGAGGATTCATGATACATATTGGAGCACCAGAGGAGGTGCAGTAAATATGATACGAAATCATTACAAATAAATTTTGCAATGCTAGAGAAGCTAACAGAAATATAGGAACTCTTGAACTCACGAATAGACGCGGGAGCTTTGTTAGTTGCGTTGCAATCATTTTCATTTCTAATTTTCTTGGGTGCTGTGTGAAGTAAATAACGCCCGAAATTAATTGCAATTGAAGGAATATAACGTACATCAATGTACTCAGATAATATGCGCATTACAGACAGTATTAGAAGAGAAACGAGAGCAATCTATAGATGAGGCATTAAGTTACGCTAATAGCTTATGTGAAGAACTCGGCATTTCCATTGAATCTCCAAGACGAATAGGAAGAGGGGGCAAATTTTTGCCGATGGAAGTAGAGATACCGACTTATCGCACGAAGACGATTTAAACGAAAAATATTTTCTTTATTAGAAAAGTTCAAGCAGCTCGAGAAGTTTTTCGAAAAATATGCATTCCTAAGGCCTAAAATAATATTGCGCGTTCATGATGAGGAAAGCTCCTCAAAAAATTCACAGAGAAGAGTTTAAGCTTGAATGCGTGCATCTATGCGCCTTTGTAGCTACAGCAGAGTGTTAGAATAAACTTATTGATGCCGGCCTGGGTATATTAAAGTCTATTTTTGAGTCCAAACTTGAAGGACAGTTACCTAATAATATAGTTATAATACTGATAATATTCCTCACAGCTGCCATGAGTAATGACAGTTGTTAGAGAAGCTTATCTAAATTGAAACTGATTATAAATCATTAAAGATCTGCAAATTACACATTGAGATTAACAAATGCAGCTATTTAAGCAATCGAACAACAAATACAAAGTAACAATGACAAATGTATTAAAGAGTTCGAGTTGCAAAAAACACGCCGAATAAAATTTTAATTTAAGAAAGACGTTTCATTTTGAAACCATCTGAAGTAGTGACAGAGTGTTACAGATATTTTACAGATTATTTTGCTTAATTGCGAAAATACGGGGCGGCAAATTTAGGGTTCGTACCGAGTGGCAGAAATCCACTCTACGCCACTGTATTTTGGTATTATGTTATGTCAATTTAGACTTGCTAGTATAAAATTTATACTTTACATTATTATTTTCGCGTTCTGGATATCGACTTAGTCTAATAGCCTTTCCTCTTCAGATTGGAGGAAAACTACCAAAGAAACATGGAAACTTCAATTGAATAAAATTAAGCAGCTTATATGTATAAAAGGAAAAAATTTAACATATTACCTACCTAGCCAATTAACCTATTATTTATTTTCGTTTTGTTCATTTAAAAATAATTTTTATCTGCACCAATATTGATGTCCGTCTAGACTTAAAAAAATTAATTTTCTGATATCACGGCTGATTTTTCAAGTGTAAAAAATATTTTGTAGTAATTCCGAGGAAGCTCACCGAATGCCGATAGAGGATAAGATCAAGAATTCGAATTATCTCTTAAATTTTTTTGTTTATTTTGTTATTTAACTAACCGTTTCCTTATGGTTCAG
This sequence comes from Dioctria rufipes, assembly GCA_963924295.1. Taxonomy (NCBI): domain Eukaryota; kingdom Metazoa; phylum Arthropoda; class Insecta; order Diptera; family Asilidae; genus Dioctria; species Dioctria rufipes. The sequence goes on along the minus strand of OZ002740.1, from coordinate 82,616,524 downwards.
GTTGCACTGCTTGTGCAAAATTTCGAACTCAGTTTATTAGTTGAAAATTTCCCACAAGTAATGCAACTTCCACTATCAAGAGCGATTTCATTATCATTTCGCAAAGTAGTGTCATGGAAGGGAAATTTCAAATTAAAATGTCAACAGTGAAATTATAAGTGAAATATAGTTCGTCAATTTAAAATAATTGAAAATCATGGTCGAAATGTATTCACAGAAATTAAAGTAACTCTTATCCCCGAGTTTTTTAACAGAATCTACATATTAAAGAGTGAAGTTACCAGCAAAATATATAGCAGACCTGATATTTGTCAACACTGCCCTTGTGATCCGGTTAGCAACTACATAGACTTGAACGAGTTGATGCAAAGCTCATTATCTCATGATTATTCATTAATACGTCGAAGATCATCATTTAATCGATCGACATAATCCTCCAGTAATACTCAGATCTACTCAGTTGAATTTGTACATCGTCTGCATATAGATGAACGGAAGCATCTTTAAATATGAAAGGAGATCATTGATAAATAGACAGAACAAAAGTGGGACTAATGTAGATTTTTGACGCACGCCTGAGCTAAGTAGTAGGATTGAAATGACTGCACAGAAAGTTATTAACAAATTTTACAGCCGAAAATGAAAAGTTAAATTTGTTGCTAAGTTTAAAAATAACTTCGCAAGGTTAATGGAGTCAAAAATCTTACTAAAGTAAAGTAGAACTAAAATGAATAATAAAGATATAAATCGTAGCTTTAAGCAAGACAGTTTCACAACTATGCTTGGTGCGAAGGCCGTATTACCATATCGATAAAAGGTTGTTTACCTGTAATGGCCAATTACACAGTCGAATTTAAACCAAGGTTTAGTTTAAACCAGCCTCCAAGTTTAAACGTAGTTTAAACCAAATCGGGTTTCACAGTGCATTCTTTTAGTAACGTTGGTAGTACTGATTAAATTGTGAATTTAATTAGTTATCGCCGTCATTGTGAAGCAATTTTTCTATCAATCAATCTGTCAATCGGAAAAAGTAAACAGACCAGAGAATAAAGAAATATGAAGTTATATTGACTAATTTTAAATATGCCACTATGCAAAATAGCTGCAAATTTTAATAGAAATAAAGTTAAGCTATTGCTTTCTCCAGTGCATAAAAAAAGGCATATAGTACAGTCCACGAAAACGGAAAAGTATAGATTCAAAGACAAAGTGACACAGTTCTTTATTTAAACGGAATCTAGTATAAAAATCAACATAGCTCTCCTCATTAAAATGATTTGGCCACTTTGTAATTAATCTCGGTAGTCGACACAGTTTTGAATTTAGCTCAAAAAGGCTTCTTCATTGTTAAAATATCTAAATCTGCGTCCATGATAAAATTATTTTCTTGATACAAACAACCAATGCTATGGTCAAAATAAAATGTCGTACATTTCAAATACTTTTATCATGAGTTTAAATCGAAGAATGCACAGTTTAAACTCTAGTAAACTAGGTATAAATACCGGGGTTTAAACCAAACTGTGAAACCGATTCGTCGTGTATAACTAAATATTTGGTTTAAACTCAGACTGTGAAACTGGCCATAAGTAGTATAATCTTCTGCAAAACTTTGGGCAAATAATATAGTAGACTACTGGGCCGAAGATCTTTAGATTCTGCGGTAAATTTCTTTTAATTAATAGAAACAGCTTTGGCCTTTTTCCATTCCGCTAGAAAATACATGGTGAAGTAAGACAGGTATTATATACATATATGCTGTAACGTACGTGATAAGCAGGAAGCTAGAATTTTAAAAATTTGGTAGGCAGGATAAGGTCCTTATAATTGAAAATATACTTAAAAGTGTCTCATCATAGTCAACACAGCTGAAGGTAGATCCATCGAAAAAAGGAGGAGATCTATTGCATTGGGTAAGACTTGAAGTCGCCGAGCTACTAATAAAGCGGTAGTTTAAAGTGTCAGTATTAATCGGCTTTTGCTGATCCCCATAAAAACCAAAGCTGCGAATATTACTCCAAAGTTTATTCGAATGTAACCTCATATCTTGTTTGCTTCCAAAGTACGCACGTTTAAATGGCCGCAACATTGATATAACACTATTGCGGACTTTATTATATAATTTGTAAACCCTGCTTTCCGAGAGACTTTGTACCGCCTCAGAAGAAAATCACGTTTAGCCATATTACGAATATTATCCAGAGGCCGCCGCGTATGTATCGAGGACGAAACAATTTTAGGCGCACATCCCTACAAATAAATGTAGCAGCGTGTTGGTAAGTATTTCAATCTTGCCATCCAAGTATTTACACAAAAGTAAATCACTCCAAGTAATTTCATTACAGTCTGCCAAAAGAATAATTGAAAAGTATACTTTCTGGAAAAATTATATTGAGCAAGCGGTTTATAAGACAAATATGATGGTTGAATGCTGCAGCAAAATGAAGCAGTATTAGAATAAACAACATGTTCATGTCAACATAACTCTAAATTGTGAAGTACTAATAGAAATTATGATATTTTGAAGGATTGTTCTGAAATATGTTTCTCATTATATTTTATCCATATATAAATATAAAACCATGTAAATGTAACCTATACTCACAATTTGCAGCACCATCTAAAACTTGTTTCCTCATATTTTATGCTTAATCCATAACACTATCTTTGTTTGATTCATATACATGGTTAGTCTTATTCGTCAGTGCCATATTTATGGATAAGCCCGCTGGACCTGGGCCAAGGGTCCCGCGATCCATTGGGCTCACTAGCCTCTACGATAACAAACCAATCGATGACCAAATTCTCAATAAATAAAACAACCTATTACAAGTTAGCTTAGCAGTTAGAGTTTGGCTACTGAAAGTAAACCATGACCATGAGATTTATTTGAAAGTCTATACATGACAAAAAAATTTCATAGAAAATATGAATAAAAAGACGTGTTATAGCCTCATTATGTTTAATTCCCCACCATTTTTCATTGCTTACTTTTATTAGCCAAATTAAACAGAGTAAATAATTCTTACTACTGGTTGAATATTAACATAATACTGGCAACTCTGGCTAAGGTTATTCCCCTAAATCATTTGGTTACAAAACAACTAACCTATTCACACGATTTAAATACGAAATTCGGATGCCACTACATAAATTTTCTTCTCCGGACTGAAAATCAGGTAACTGACATTCGTTTTTTTGCGATTGTATTTTACATTATTATTCCTATTGATAACCAAAAGTAGTTTAGAAAAAATATCTGTTAGTGGGCCCGCATATCCTATAGGGCCATGTGCCCCACTTGGTTAAAAACGACCCTGTTCAGCTTACAATGATATAATGAAATACTAATGAAATGGGAATATTTTGCATTATATTTCAAGGTTAGCGTTTAGCAGTAGCACACATTTTTTTTTAAATAAGAGTTAAAATCGATATCAACTTAGAACAAGGAACAAGCGGAAGTTATCTCAAATCATTCTTCAGCCAAGTTAATGAATAAATCTCCCAGAGTAAAAGTGGAATATGAACTCGATGTAGAAAACAACTCTACAAGCATCATGAGGACAATAACTGGTTCACCTTCTATTTGCCATATGAAGTCCCATTTTATACATTCATAGGCACCGTGGAGGCTTGATGAGGAAAAAAAGTACTTCGAGCATCAGAAGAGAGGGTGTCGTCTATCATATGGGAATATGAATGGCCTGTCACTTCAGAAATTTATGGAAAAGGGTTACCGTTTTTTTAATCCATGATACAAATTGAAAGTGAAAAAATTGAAATCGATATATTGCCTATAACATCCCCAAGGAGGAATATAGCAATGAGGACAAACTCAGAAGATACATTGATAGATACGGAAACGGAAGAAAATTGGATTGGATATAGTCTGAAGAAAGGAAAAGGAAGCGACCGTAATCAAGAAATCGTTCAATCGAGAAAATTTGACATTTGGGTCTTTTGATTTATTTGCATGATTTCAATGATTTCAATATTATCGCGATAAGGGTGGACTTTTGGTTGGTGAAATATAATCCATATACGATACTAAGAGTTTTATAGGAACATTGAATAAGATATGTAGGTGAGAGCGCTTTGATTTATGTCCACGAACACTTGCTGTAAATATCTCCATATTTCAGGTGCATTTAATTTATTATCTACCTTACTACGATACAGTAGCTCAAATAATAATGATAATCTGAACACGTTTTTGTATCCAGCAATTAACATTTTTTAGACATGTACAAATTATAAATTGATGGCTACTGATCTGGTTTGATACATTTATGATATCAGCTAATTTAACCGTAATTGATACTGAAATGTTTTGACACAAATATATCAGTAATCGTGTTGCCTTGAATACAAACATGAACAGAAATGATATTGCAAAGATTTCTTTAAGCTTATGTGACCCATTAAGCCTTATATATACTTTGCACCCGGGTGGAACTTTACAAGAGCGCGATTCAATTGAGAGATAATCTATCCAGAATTTACGACTGCCATTAAGACCGGTTTATGAACCCATAAAAGGCTGAAAGCCCTGCCGAATCCAAACATACTTAGTATGTATAAATTCATACAAGCTATAAAAGCAGGCTAATACAAAAAAAAATAAAATAAAAATTCATGTCGTATAGTCATATATGTATGTACATACGTACCTAAAACTTTAATTAAAATGGAATGCAACGATTCGAAGTAATTATTTCGCTGGTGCATAAAAAGGATTTGAATTTTATGTGATGTCAGTAAAGCATTAAAAGAAATCTCACTGAATATTGAATAATCTCAGAGCACTTTGGTTAAAGAGAATTCATGTCACACTAAGCAACAACAAAAAAGGGGATGCAAAAAATACAAGTGAACTCTGGATGCAATTAACTAGGGAGACTTAGATTTTATTGCTGGATTTGTAAATGGGTCTGATACTTTACCTACTTCACATTTTAAATGCTTTTAAAAATGTTTACGATGCGTTTTATATTTAAAAGCGGAATAGTTTTAGTAGTCATCATGCATGCTGTACTGGCTCGTTAAGACTGAAATGCATTCTACGAATGTGTTTTCGAAGGAATCGCAATCAAATGGTACTAAACGAAAAATTTAGAGAAATCTTATTTGATATGTACATATTCCAAAATTTGGGATCACCGACTGCAAAAGCCAGTGACCTGACACGTTTCTACGTGGCCATCTAGCTGCCAGTGACGTATTTAAATGTTCCTCTGACTGCATCAGGTATTCGACATGCATCCTCATAGCACTTTCTAATAACGAATTCTAATAGTTCCGGATAAATAAAATAAATATATTTTCGTAATGAGGTATGTTAATATTTTTTTGCATTTTTCTGCTATCTTTCTTAAATACAATATTTTTATTTTCCATTTAATAGAAACTGATCAAAGTGAGTGTACGTAAGTAACAATAAGAATATAATAAATAATCTTTTTCGATTTCATATTTATGTAATATTATGTAGTACCTACGCAATTTTAACAGTGTAAATTTAATAACCATCAAAAACATTTGTGATTGCTTTAAGAACAAGGAAAAAAGATAAAATTGGTCTAAGACCAATTCTTGCGATACCCTTCGCCCAAAAGAAGTTAATGCGTGCTGCACTTCACTCGATTCGCTTCTAGCTTACGTCCCACAATGCCTTTCGAGACCGTCAGTGCTCGATGAGATATTCTGCGCATAAGACTTTTTCTTAATCCCCATTTTTTGTAATGCTTTAAGTTATCACAGGACCATCCTTAGAGTAAGAAAAGATGCAGACAATTAAACTTCAAGAAGATAGTTTTTAAAGAGGATGGTGAATTGTTTTGTGAAGAAGAAGGAGTTGCTTTGAGACGGAAGCTGTGAAATAGGTTTTGAGTTTTTATTGCAAAGGGTTATAGAAATGCTGTGATTTTTCTTTATTTATTGTAATAGCCCAGTATCCAAAAAATAGCCAGATTAAGCGATAAAAGAAGTGGTGGTGACAGTAGACCAGTAGGTTAAACTTTCAGAATCCGGAAAAAAATCGTTTATAAAATGAAAGTGCTACTGAGAATAGGAAACTTGGAGTGCTTGGAATCGATTACCGCATACTTCTGGCGATGACTTTATTCATATATTTTTCCTTCTATAGACATTTCTGAGACCTTATTTTCGGAGTTAAATAATATAAAAACTGATGAAATACAGATAAGTTAGTAGCACTTGCTTGAGTTTGAAGTTCACGGAATATCAACCATTAATTGAAGATTTAGCAAATGCAGTTCAGCAACAAAAATGTCACTAATGTAAATAATTAGATAAACTTTACAGTAAAAGTTAAATCTTTAGAAAGTTTGTATGGCAACACTTCGATGCTCGATATAGTCCATTTGTATTGTATAGTCCAATTGTATTTACTATTTTTTTTAAAAAGGTCGTGTGTAAAATTTGAGGTCTCTAAGTCGGCGCGTTCTCTAGTTATCGAAAGGACGGTCAAACGGATATGCAAAAATCAAGAGAACTTTTACTTTTATGCGTGAGTGTCCAATCTATTTTACTCTACCACCATTATTTCTATACAATAAAAACGGAATGACAAACTATTTTACCCTATATTTTCATCATCTAGGATACAACAAGAAGACTTTTGTATGAGCACTTTATGAGCCCTAATTAAAACAACGTGTAAGAACAAATACTTTTGCAATAAAATAAGACTTGCAATGCAATAAGTTCGAGAAAGAAATACTTTTGAATAATTTTGAACCAATATTGTTATTTTCTTGAACAGATACGGCATTGTCAACCCATTTTTTTAGAGCTTTTGCATTTTATTGGTCTGGCACTTGGAAGAATAATTGAATGATTATCTTCGACCCCAGGATTAAAGGCTTTATAAATACATAATAACTTTTTTAAATATAAATATAAAAAGTTATAATTGCTCAAAGACCATAATTTTTTATGCTGCCCAATATGCGTAAAAGGACGGGGGGGGCTCAGTGAAGACAGGTTAGAGTTATGTGAAAGAGTGGAAAACTTAATGGGCGCCTCGTGTTTTTTTCTTAAGGAGGTACGACGACACTCTCAGTTCCAACAAAAATGCATTACTCAAAAACAGTAATATAAAGTAATGTATATTAACGAAAATTTTAATAAGACAGGAAGAAAATTAATCGACTTAGAAAAATTCTTAACCAATGTGAATTTAAAACAAAACCTTATGATCAGTATACGTAAAAAACCTAAATTTTTATAATGAAATACCAAGAAGGAATTTCCCGATTTAGCCCATATTTGAAATAAGGGTTTTCCAATAAGAGGTGTTATTTTGATATTCAAAGAAAATGCCATTTTTTGAGATAAATGATCGGATCTTTATTTCATTATAAAGAGGAAGGTATGCCGTTAATAATGGAAAATAATATCAGCCAAACGACCACCACGACCACGCCTACAGGACCATATCCTTTTCATGAAATTTTCCATAACCAAATCGCAAAGTGGCTGCCCTATGTCCTCGATAGCCTCACGAATTCCATTTTTGAAGTCTTTAATCGACGCTGGGCTGTTGGCATAGACCTTCTCTTTCACGTGGCCCCAAAGGAAGATGTCGCAAGGTGTTAAGTCACAAGATATCGGTGGCCAATTGTGATCACCTCTTCGAGAGATAACACGGTCCGGAAACCTTTCCCGTAAAAGATCAATGGTTTCGTTGCTTGTATGGCACGTAGCGCCGTCTTGTTGAAAGTAAACGTTGTCCAGATCAATACCATCCAATTCCGGCCATAAAAAATCATTAACCATCTGTCGATAGCGCAATCCATTCACCGTAACTGGTGCTACAGCTTCATTTTCGAAAAAGTAAGGTCCAATGACGCCGCGGGACCATAAACCGCACCAAACAGTCACACGTTGAGGATAGAGAGGCTTTTCAACAATAACTCTTGGGTTTTCCGAGCCCCAGATGCGACAATTTTCCTTGTTGACGAAGCCATCGAGGTGGAAATGGGCCTCATCACTCAAGATGAGTTTTCGATGGAATTCCGGACCATTTTCATGCATTTCAAGGACTCAATCAGCACAGACTCGACGTTGTTGATGATCGGCCGGCTTGAGTTCTTGTGTTAACTGAACTTTATAAGCCTTAAGACCCAAATCTTTATGCGAAATACGGTGTAATGACGTTTGTGGAATGCCTAATTCCAAAGAACGACGAGGAATGGACAAACCTGGGTTTTCTTTAACACTTTCGACTACAGCAGCAATATTCTCGGCTGTTCTTGAGCGACGTGCACGGGTTTTATTCTTCACATCACTAACTTGTCCCGACAGCTCGAATTTTTCTACCAATTTCGGTATTGCGGTCCAACAAGGTGCTTCACGACGACCCAAAAATGTTCGAGTTTTACGAACCGTCTCTGCTATATTTTCACCATTTTATAGTGAATTTTAATAATTTCAATGCGTTGTTGAATCGTGTATCGTTCCATTTTTGTTAATGACGTAGTTTCTACTTGTCAAATGTCAAAAAATGACAGCTCCAAAAATGACATCTACTGAAATAGCGGGCTAATTAAAATAACACCTCTTATTGGAAAACTCTTCAGTATTCACTAATTTGATGAAAATGTTGTGTACAAAATTTCAGCTCTCTACGTTAATGCATTTTCAGGCAGCGTTCAAATAAATAATGAAAGAGGAAATTTTTGTATGGTAACCCCATGAAAGAGTTACCCGATTTGTGCCATTTTCAAACTTAATTCTACCTTTTTTTTAAAGCCAGTGTGAAAAATTTCAGCTCTCTAAGTACAGGCGTTCTCGAGTTATCGTGAGGGCGGACAGACGGACATTCAAAAATGAAAATAATTTTTAATATTATGCGTGGGTGTCCAATCCACTTTGCTCTACAATCATTATGTCTAGGTGCTATAAAGGAAATGTCAAACTTGTATACCCTATGATTTCATCTAGGGTACCTACAATAAGAAAAACCAATATATTCTTGCTATCAGTATTCCTAATTAACTGTTAATACCAGTTTTTATTTTTCTGATTTGTTTGCTCTGGAACAAAATTGACCTTTTTCTTAGTGTGCTCGTGGGGTGTATGGGATCGCAAACTACAATATCAGGGCGAAAGCACATGCGAGGAGACTTAGCGACCGACTGACGTGTATCCTGTTGCCACAAGGGCTAGGAACAAAAGTAGCAAGACTCGAGGGAAAAAGTAGCAAAAAGTAGCAATCTTAAAGAAAAAGAAGTATAAATTAGTAGTAACATTTTATGTTAAAAACAAGTAAAAAAGCTAGAATTGGTCTAAGACCAATTCTTATAATACCCTAGATGAATGCCCGTATTAAATTTCGTATGGTCACCGATCTATGCAAGTTTGATTTTTGAAGTTGTTTGTCGCATATATTTCTAGAACGGTTTGTCGGACAGAAAAAATTATTATAACCAATTTTATAGGATTTTGTATTCTGAAGAAGTTTTTAGTACAATAAAAATGTCTTGGACTGATTGTTTTCACAGTATACGTAAAAAACCTAAATTTTTATATGGCAACACCAAGAAGGAGGTTCCCCATTTAGTTCATTTTTGAAATTTTATTTGCTAGTACAATGAAAACACCACGTACCAAATTTCAGCTCTCTATATTGATGCGTTATCAGGCAGTGTCCAAATATATAGTGAAAAACGAAAGTTTTGTATGGCAACCCCACAAAGGAGTTGCCCGATTTGTCTCATTTTCGAACTTAATTTTAGTTTTTTTTTAAGTCCATGTACAAAATTTCAGTTCTCTAAGTATACGCAGTATACGCGTTCTCGAGTTATCGTGCGCACAGACAGACAGACGGACGGACATGCAAAAATCAAAATAACTTTTAATATTATGCGTGGGTGTCCAATTCATCATTATTTCGAGGTGTTAGAAATGGAATGACAAACTTAGTATACCCCTATAGATTTCATCTAGGGTATAAAAATGTAAAAAATCTTTCTGTTAACAATAAAAAAAAAATTAAGACAATTCATACAAAATAAAACTGATAAGTCGCAGAATTAGAAAATATATGTAGAGCTTAGTTGAACAAAAAATACTGATTTTTTTCCTTAAATAAATTTATTCCATTTTACAGCACATAATAAATAAGGTAGTACATATATATGTATATTAAATATTTTATCTCGATATTTATGAATATTAAACGCAATTTTAAGTTGTTTTAAGTAATTACGGTGTCCAGACAAAGTATTTTTCTTTTTGACTTTCTACTTGCCCTTTTGCAAACATTATGCATTCAATGGTCTTTATGTCAAATCTATTTGACTTTTTTGTTTTAGTTAGTTGGAGATCTGAGAAGACTCTTTCAGTGGCAGCAAAACTGTGTGTTAGACACATTAAATTCATTACGAAATCATAAATCTCTAAAAAAATAATTATTGGCCCATGAGTTTTTAAAAAGTCAAAAGATAAGTCAAAAAATTTTCAGGATCAGTCAACTGATTTAAATTCGATTGCACCTTTAACATTCGCCACTGTGTACTAATTTTTTCTACATCAGAATGTTTATAAAGATTTGGAAATGCTTTTAATAATGGCAAAATAGTATCGTTATATTTGCATGCTCTATCGGGATCTAGACAATCCAGTTGTTTTAAAAACTCGCTTTTGAAATCGAAGCGTTCTGTTATTTGAATACTCAATTCATAAAACGAAAGGATATGTGACCTTACATTAGTCAAAACGGAATCCACTAAACCCTTTTTCTACAATAAATCAATCAGCATTTGCACTGCTGATGTATATCTTATTAAGCAGTAAATAATTCTCTTGATGTTGGAGGTCAATGTCATTCTGGCAATCCGAGTTATCTATTAAGTCAGGTTTAATGAAAAACGACAAAATTAACTCGTTGGTTGTCTCAATTGTTTTGCATAATGTATGTAACTTAAATTCTGCTTGAAACTTTAAGTTTATAGTAGTTACAACTTGAAGAATTTGTGACAAAAAATAAAAATATATTTTACTTAAAGGATTTCCCATTTGTTCAGCAATTTTTCTTGCAATTATTAAATCGTCTTCTAACGAAGATGATATGAAAAATAATTGAAGAGCTTGCCATTGCCCCAAAATTCTGTCATCAACTTCCTTTAAAGAAAGCCATCTCGTTGGAGCTACATTTTAAGAATTTTTTTCTGTTTTACACCAGCATAATCCTTTAATTCTCCAAATTCCGATATAACTTTTAAAAAGTTTATTTCGAGCTTCCTCTTCATTGGGTATCTAATAAACTCGATTGTCTGAATTTATGTAAAAAATAGCATTTTAGACAGAATAATCGAATAAAAGTATCAAAGTAGCATTTTTGCAATGACATGAGAAAAAGTATAATTTTTACTACAATTATAGCAAAGTGGAATCACTGCTCATAGACCTAGATTCATTTACAACAAAAATAGGAGGGAAATAATATTGGAGCGGACTCATAGAGCGCGCGCCTCTTCCGGAAGGTGATAGAAGTGGGTTAATTTTTAAAGCATACTTGGCCATGGCTTACGCCGGGTAGCTGTACTATGCCAAAACTTCGGTCTGTTACATTTTTGTATTTATTTTATATTTTTTTTTTTGCAAATCCATTTCCTTCAATAAACATTGTTCTTGGTCTCTTCTTTCGAGATATGGACCGACCTAATTCAAACAAAAATTGAAAATAAAAATAGTAGACCACATACTAGCAAATTGACTATCTTCCATATTCATTTAGGATTAATTTAAAACTAAACATGTATACATCTGTATGTAGCTATGTGCCCATGATTGTATCTATATGAGATATGATGCACAAAACTTCCGACCTGTTGCGGAAGGTATGGCGTGCCTGTAAGTGTGTGGGCGCAGAAGTTGTATTTGTATGAATATTTTCCGCGTCGATCAGTAATATGGGATTTTACAACGTTCATGGAAATTTTGCCATTTATTTAGTCTAAACGTTTATCCTCGATTCTAGGTTCATCCCTGAAATAGAAGTGTGCAGTCGAACGACTAGTTCAATTAAAAAACGTTAAATACTTAACCATAACAAAATATTATACTGAGATGATAATAAAAGTGATCTAAAGTGAAAAACCAAAGTTTTGTTGCAAAACCCGACTTAGTCCGTTTTTGAATTTGTGTTTACTATTTTTATGAAAACACAAATGTCAGCTTCCTACCATGTGCTTGGATTGTTGGGATTATATAGCCCGGGTTGTGTAAATTAAACACGCTTTGTATTATACAACCGATATATTTCGGTCATGGGTTGTGTCCATTTTCAACGAACTACAAACATAATAATTATAATATATCATAATGATTTATCCTTATACTAAAAGCTTTTACCTGAAAATCATCATTTTTCCGCAATTAACTAGCCTTTTGTCATTAACTTAACTTAAGAATTATAAAATAAGAAAAAAGAGAAAACTGGACAATCACGTACTTATAATAAATAATACGAAAGGAACAATTAAACATATAATAATAAATTAATAAAAACTGGACTGCACTATTTCTTAGAGTTAGAAGAAATAAAAATTACTGTATTGTCTATTATACTTTTATATTGAGAGTTAATGTATTGTGTGGCTGCTCTGAAATTCGTAGTGTTGGGCTTATTTGCATGTTTTTCCGTTTGGTCCAGAAATGTTCTTTATGAAGTATAGTTGGATTTCATTATCATAGTTAAAATTATGTCCATTTTTGATAGCGTGTGCTAGGCATGCTGCATTATAGTTGTGTTTCTGCCTTTGTGCGTCATTGTCATTTATAGTAGGTAAGTAAGGAGATGGAAATCGTTTTTATGCTCCCGCATTCGTGTTTTTATATCTCTTCCCATTTCCCCGATGAAGATTATTGCAATTGGCGGTATTGAATTTTATATCATATATTGCGTCTATTGTAGGTTTTTCAATCTTGGTCTTGATGTCTGCATATATTATCTGTTTCAGTTTGTTTTGTGGTTGCCGTCCGAGAGAAATGTTTAAATTATTACTAGTTTCCAGAAAGGGGATGATCTTGTCGTTTATTGGTGGTACATATGTTAGTTTTTTGCAGGGTTGTAAATGAGCGGACTCATTTTTTACATCAACTCATCGCACAACTCAGGACTTGAGCGGTGGTTTATCGCTCGAAACTTGAGTGAACTCAATGGTTGAGTGGACTCAATCTTATGCGGAGTCTATGCTTGAGTAGCTTAAGCGGACTCAACTCGTAAGCGGACTCACTACTTAAGTGCACTCATAATTTGAGTTGAGCAGACTCAAACCATGTTTTAAATAACATAAGGAGAATCTGATTTAATTAAAATTGAAACAGAAACCGAAATTTCAATCAAATAAGAAAAGCTCACAAAAAAGTCATTCATTATATTATATTAATTTAGCTTTTGCTAATTTTCTAAGCCAACATTTCTTCTATGGTACGCCATTTTCGAATTCATATTGTGAAGATGGCCAAAATTCAATGGAGGGACAAAACCCCGAGCATTTTTGAAAACAAACGTTTTTTGGTGATAAAAAGTCATTTTACCGAATACAACACAGCATTGCCTAGTAGTACTGCGGTCGAAAGATTATTTAGTATAGGAAAACTAACGTTAACTCATACTAGATGTCGTCTAAATGACGAAAATTTTGAAATGCAAGTGATGCTACATATCAATGGAAAAACTATAAAGTAAGACGCTTATTCTATGGAAAAATCTAAGTACAATTTCCTTGAATTTAATTATAACATTTTTAAGTACGGTATTTTTTTCCTTACAGGTTATACGAGTTGTTGAATTTGTACATTATATCGAGAGGAAGAGAAATGTTGGCTAAGAAAATTACCAAAAGCTAAATTAATATAATATAATGAATGTCTTTTTTGTGAATTTTTCTTATTTGATTGAAATTCCACTGCCAGAGCATGATGTGTTTCTCGTGTATTGACGATCGGCTTATATGTTTTTATTGTTCCATAAATACGAGGTGAGTGCTTCCACGTCAAATTTCGTAATGTATTTTGTAGTATGCATTTCTGTGACTAACTCATTGTTTTTCCGGGTGAGAGCTTGATCATGCTTGCTTTCACGTTATGCATAATCTCATATAACTCAAATATTCGAGCATTTCATTGTTATATTGATGCTTATCTATTATTATAGTTCGGTTACCTTTATCGCTATTTATAATTAGTATGACTTTGTTTTCGTTTAGGAAGGTTCATGTTATTTTCAGTGATTTGTTGATATGCCTATCGTAATTGTTGAAATGTGGTGGTTTGCTAATATGCTTTGTTCAAGTACGTGCAATACTGTTCCTAGTGTTTGTTTTCCAGTCCTCATCATCGATAGACTTGATTATGTCTTCAGCATCCGCAATGACATTTATCGTTTGTTTTGTGCTAATGGATCGTCTAAGTTCGAATTGTGGCCCAAGTCCCAGGATAAAGAGCATTTCTGGAGGAATCGTTTTATTAGTTAGGTTGACAAATCTGTCAGAATTTGATGTGAAGGCTTTCTTATTAACGCTCGAGTGAGTATGTCTTATAAATTTGTGCTCTAACTTTTGTTATGCAATGTCAGTAATATTTGTCTGTTTTGTTTCTTGGCTATTGACGAAACGATCCAGTATGTTTTGTAGCAGAAGTGTTCCAAGCTTTTGTTCTAATTTATATTTGTTGTTACGTAGATTCTGTAAAAGTCTTTTAAGGTGCCCTTATACGGGGCAATTTTATGCATGCGCTCTGCTAGCAACATGTATACGCATGCAATACGCATGCACAGTGCATGCCTCTTCTCGAAATTTTTCATGCGCTTTTAGTACTAACAATACAGCACACGTATAGTGCATTATTTTCCAATTTGAATGGGAAGTTCGTGCGCTTTATGTGCGATATTATTTAAGAACTGAGTGCCATTTAACGTTTAGCTTTACTTCGTGAAGTAAATATTAAAAATGGAAAGAAACGATTTTTCCAAAAATCGTAAAGTTGTGGCCAATCTTATGTCAGGTGGCTTCTCTCATATTGATGTCTTTATTTTTTATTCAAGAATTTTAAGCAAAAGTTTTTCGGACATTCTGGCAAAATTTTTAAATAACCAATCTTTCTCTTCTGTCAGCTAATCTAAAATATTATTTTTCCTTAAAAAAAAAACTGTTGGCTCAATACTTTTCGTCTTCATCTTGTTTGAACATTTTTTTCTTCTTCAGGGGTTATAAGTATAGCGCTTGCAGCTGCACAAAGCTCAAACGAAAACATATTTATCTAAACGCGATCTTGAATAAACTAACTAGTGATAAAATGCCACATGCACTGGGCAGTCATGTAAATAATTTAGAATCTTACACAAAAGCGCTGCACTATGGAAAAAGTTGCATCCAATTTTACTACACAGTAGCATGCGCTACTTATGCGTATTGCATGCGTAAAATTGCACCGTGTATGGCCACCTTTACAGACATCTATTTCCAACTTAAAGAATCTGTTGGTGAAAAATTTGTCGATTTTATGCTTTTGATGTTTTTCTTGTGCATACAAATTAATAAAGACTTTTTGTTTATTACCGATGAATTTGGGGGTAATGCCATCATGTTTACTTCTAAGTAGGTACTTTAGTCTACTACCCTTTAATGCCAATTTTTCAGTGATTGGTTGATTGTCCATTTGATATTATGCATGGGTGTCAAATCCAGCATTGTTTCGATGCGTTATGAACGAAATGACATACATACTATCAAATTTCATCTAGAGTGTAAAACATTTTTAAGTCATTATAACTTTCGCAAGAAAAATAATCGTTCACGCCATACAAACTCTGTGAGGTAACTTTCAGCTTTCACATTGGAAACTAAAAGTGCTTGCTAATGGTCACATATCAAAATGCCACCAGAGAGCATCGCACTGGCTGGCTAGTCGTCAGCACTATTTTCTGCTTCAAGAATAGAAAGAAAACTGACGTCAGGAAGCTGATGCTGTATGGCCTTTTCACAGACTGGTACCAGCAAATTAGTGTCGTTTATTAAACGCCATTTACGTCACTTGACCATAAAAGGGGTGATTTGTCAGCATTTCTATTCCACTTCCCACCCCCTGCTACTACCTAGTTATATGATAAAAGCGAAGGAAGGGACCCAACATCAAATATAATGTATATAGGTACATATATTCCTACCTATATACAAAAAATGGTGTGTAGCGTGAAAATGAAAGACACTCTGTTCCCAGAACTTCTTAACTGGCGTAAACCTAAGTCGATACACAGATATCCTGGAAAATAAAAAAAAACTACAGGAAGAACTTTCGTGCTGAGCATGAATACGTTGGAATAGATGCTGATAAAAGATGTGACCACATAATGTACAATTTCCAATTCATCTTCTGAAATTGTTCTAGTGTACTTACAGAAATGTAGTTAATCTGATTTATGCAGCCGATGGATGCTGCGAATAGATTCGCATTTCTACTTTCATTTTTGCAAGAGGAGTCAGGAGAGATAAGTTTTGAGTATGTCCTAAAGAGAGTTGTAGTTTTTTTTTTTTAAGGAATGTATAATTCGTCGTCAAAACTACTTATGTACTTACTTACTTTACAGTACAATTGTGCGTCAAAGAAATTTCACACTATGAAAACCTTTTCAGATCGAAATATACTTTATGAACAGATTCCACAGATTATGCTGACAACACAAACACAATGTCCATCATTTTTTGACTATACTAGTAATACAATCTCCTACAATGATATTCCAGTTTTATTTTATGTGCCCTTTTAAACTTTTTTCTAATCAGATTCAGTTCTTATAGATAAAGTTGGTAAGTATATTATCGTATTGTATTACGTAAGAAGCCTGGGATCTCAAACTGCAACGGGTTGATTTAGACTCGTAGGAGCCCTGCTATAAATAATAGAACAAATTGATAAATAGCCATTGGAAAAGCGGAATTCAATTTTCTTTTAACTTTAGCAGAAAATGGGTGAAAAGGTGATATAAAGTGATTGTTGAAATTCTTAACTTTGCAATAGTGTTTAGTGCCCAGGAATTTAGGAAATTATTATATCTGATTCTGACAACGATAACCAGCGCAATCGGGCGAAATAGGTAAAATGCGATTTAAAGTTTTAAAGTGCCATGTGGCATGCATAGATGGGGTTGCTTCATTGTCCAATCTATGTTATACCAAATAAATTATTGAACGGTAGAGATCGGTTCATAAATGATCGATTTATGAATGAAACTTTTGAAAAAATTGCAAACCAAAATGGATTATAAATGGATAAATGAATTGATATAAACATAAACTCAACCACTGTGGAACTTAGTAGAGTGTAGAGGTAGGTAAGTTCGTGTAAGGATGGGAATGATCTAAAAAAACGAACGAAGAAGTTTTATTTTTCTATAACTATATTTGTCAATTGTATATAACTCTATTCAATTACTTTATTCGGACCGCTCACTCAGCAAAGAATTTTTCTATGTTCTAACTTTATTTCGCTGTTGATTTTTTACCAAACTCTACTCGTCCCGATCTACTGTTTTAATCTCTACTAAATCGCTCTTATTCAGTAGCTCGACTTCAGTTTTTCCAAGATCTTTCTTCATGCTCACACTGACTTACTTTCCTTCTGTTGCTTAATATTGTAAAATCAGCGGAATTAGTGCACATTTTAAAATTTTAGTTGGCCAGTTATTGGGAAAGTAAACAATCGATATTTTACAGGACGCAGAATTCAATTGCCTCGCAATTGTTTATCTGGGTTACATATTATGCAATAATTGATCAGCACTTAAATTCGGTAACCACTTTTACAAGAGAAACAGCTATTGTTGATCTTGTGCAATGATGGACTCGAACTTGCAATTTTTAGAATCGGTCAGATGGAATAGAAGAATTCCTAGAAAAACATTTTATTTTTACGATTCAAATCAAATTATTAAATACAAGAAATAAAATAAATAAACATATTTCGAATAATACATAAAAATTACAAATTTATTTTTTCGCTTCCATCGTTACTGGTTAAACCCAACTGGAAGCAAATGTGGCTTATTTGGTTAGACAAATTAATAAATATAAGTGGTAAAGACATATGTCTCATTAGCTCATATGTAAGAGCAGTCGCCCGGAAAGCGGCATGTCCCGACTTCAAAAACCGGACGAGGCGGTTGTTTTTATTTTTGCATTTAATAATTTGATTTGAATCGTAAAAATAAAAAGTTTTTCTAAAAATTCTTCTATAGTGTAATGATCACCGCCAAACAAATCCCATCTGGCACGATCATTATGGGACCCTTCGATATGTCCAAGGTTAAGAAACCTTTTTGACGAAACGGTGATAAACTGACACTGTATGTTACAGTTAAGTACAGGAAATGTGAAATATCATTTACGATAGGGTAATTAGAAAGGATAGATTCTTGAAATATCTTAGAATGTTTGAACAAGGTGTATTAAATGCCGGCTTCGCGATTATCATAGTGGTTGGCTGTAGTAATATTAGTATTTAGCAGAACTGATTGATTTTTAGGATCTTTGAGTGAAGCGGAAAGAGTACAGTTCGAATATTGAGCTCATAGCAGTTACGCGATAAATTGTGTTCGCGCGAGTCGTCAAGTTGTGTGAATATTAAGGAAAAAGTTTGAATTCTCTTACAATAGAAAGAGAAAGTTATGTAGATACGCAGAATCAAGGCTTCACTATATCCAAATATCATTTCGGGAAAATCAAATTATGGGATCTTCTCCCTAGAAAAGTTAAGTGAATTACAGCATCAAAAAAGATGCTGTGGCTCAGTTGGTAGCGTACTTACAGAATTAGAAATATAAAGTGGTGGTCCCTAATCTTACTAATGACCTTTTCTCCCAATTCCAAGGAGGTTTTGGCGTTCCATTCATTTTTTTTACTAGTCGCTGTTTTTAGATAGCAAAAAATTGTATGAAATGTTCGTTGCTTAACATACATAGGTATTGAAGTATTCATAATTTGGTTTTGTGTTTAATTTAACAACGTTAGCAAAATGGACTGATCATTGCCTGTGGAACCTAAGAAGTAATAGAAGTATGTGACCAAGCCAGCTTAGCTCAGATTGCTCAGGAACTCAGCTTCTTCCTTTCTGCTCTTCCTTCAGGCAAAAAACTATTGCACATAGGAGGGATTTCGTTATGAGGGAGCAGCTATGCTTCACATATTGGCATCTAATTGCCCTTCAAGAAATCGCTGTAAACATTATCAATAAATGCATCATTCAATGTGTCACATGAATCACAGCACATTAACTGATACCACGGTTACAGATTCTAATCATACCTCGACTGCTATTACAGAAATAAAAAATACTGTTAATGCCTTCCCTCTTAGCAGCCTCAGCACAGTACTATTGGCCAAGCCAATCAAAATCATGATACTACAAAATTTTTTTTATACTATTAGAGAAAAAGAAAATATTTCTAGGCACCTTCAGAACCAGAGTACAGCTTCTCGCCCTGAGAGTATCATAAATTCAGATCCATATACTTGTACATTATTGTACGTTGGTCAAACGCAACGTTGGTAGGTACTGGACTAAATGAGCATATAAAAACCATCTAAGAGAAGAAAAATCCTCAAATTATGAAGATTGTATATTTGCATACTTATGTTTCATATTTCCAATAATTTTATACATTTTCAAGTTTGAGTCCAAGCAACCGAAAAAAGGCAAACAGTCTGTTCAGTTATTGAAAGAAAAAGAAGAAACGTTTTAAATTTCTAGTAGATAAGTTGCAATTTTACATAACATTATTAGCAATTTTCCGCCAAGATCATTCAACATATCTACAACAATAACAAGTACAGTAAAGAACAAAAGAACAGTGATACAATCTTTGCAGCCCTCAAAGAAATGAATTACTGGGAGTATTGCGGAGACTTAGGTAATCACTGCACATAAAACTGTTGCCTCATGAGAGATTTACCTGGATATCACTTTGTTGACTCAAGCCATCTAAGTCATCTAGTTCTGCTTTAGTTTTCATTTTGGTTTGCCCAAAATATTAATATTGTTCAGTATACATACTCAGCGTTCCGCAATTTTTAATTTCTCTCCCTCTTTTCATGCCGACATCCCACATACAAAACTTTCCAGGCGTTTAATTATTATTGAAAGTAATCATTATACTAAAATCATTGAATTTATAATTTCGTTAAGGGGATTTTCAAATTGATTGGGTAGGTCAGAAGTGTATAATAAAAGTGTGTCCAGTAGGATAACCGAAAACATTTTAAAGAACATTTGTGGTTATATAATTAATTTAATAGATCAATTAACTCATAAATGCTTTCCAAATTCCTATCCTATATTAATATATCAATCAAATTCAGTAGCCTTAGTAACATTTTTAGTTCTATACATTTAATCGCAAATAATTCGTGACCAAAGCGGCTTTCAGCCCACATATTTAGATACTTAGTCTCAGTCGAAATCAATTTGGTCACTAAGTTTACCTATATATGTATGTAAATATGTAGCACATTACTGTATCGAAAAGTAGTTCAACAGTATTCCTTTAGGAAGCGGAAAAAAAAATATTTGATCATTGGCGGATAAAGATACATGTGAATTTCTATATCTGGGTCATTCCATAGCAAATGGACCAAAAATCATGAAACGTGTGACATGACCATCACCAATTTTTTTGAAATTTTACACATTTGAAGGGTTTGTGAAAACAAAAATACAGATTAAAAATTTTCACTGACTTATAATATAGACTGAGCGTATTGCCATTTTCCTATAGGAACGAATGGCACAAGTTTGTAGTTTTCTCTTTCGCCCTTTGGCAGAGTTGGAGCTATCGACACAAAATGTTTCTTACTATACGTTTTCTTATTCCATATAATGTTTTTATGTTGGCTGCAGATGCAATCACGGCACAAAAAGAATAAGGTAAACATAGTGTTTACCATGCTCCGTCTCTCTTGCCCATACGCAGGATTCAGTTAAGAAAAACTTTTGAAAATTAAAGTCGGAATGAGTTCAATTCGTTATAAGCGATTAAAATATCACTTGGACATAAGAAAATATATTTTTTTAATTTAATTCGATTTTCGGGTGTAAAACTTCATCTGATTGATTGAGTCTTACATGTTTTTTATGTAGTAAAAGTTTTAAAGGGTGCTCTAACATTGATATACAGAAACACAATATTTGTGCCACATGAAATAGCAAATCGCTCAGTCCATTGTTATAAGCCAGTGCTACAGTGAGTATTTCGCGAGTTATGGTATTTTCACAATTTCGAAAAAGTGCTGTCCTGGTCTTCTTTAAAAATACATATAGCTGTATTTTTCTATTTATGCTAGGACAGTGAAATATCTAAGAAAAATAAAATATTAAAAATAAAGGTGAAAAAGGACATCAAGGATAAGGATTTTATTTTTGTCCTTGAATATCCTGGAAGATGTACCTTTTATTTTGTTTTTATACCGTATATTATCCACTAAAACACATTAAAATTTCAACTTGGGATCTCAATGAGATTAAGAAATAAAAACTCAAGAAAGTTTCACAAAAATACATTTATAACTACCTACCGTATGTGATCTTGCATCTGAAGGCTATGGATAGGCCATGTGTAGACACGCAACAAGAAAAAAATTGTATGGGAGGGCGGGATCCTTACGGTTTTCGAGATAATGAGAGTTGAAAATATTAGGGTATGTTATTATATATCACCCTGTAACTTCTTAACCTTGCAGCCTATTATGATGATTTCAAATTTTGTAGATTGACAATCGTGGGACTTATCCAATAGTGTACAACAAATTTTATCTCTTATCCGTTTTGAAGTTATGGTTCAATATATTTCAAATTTCATTCATCAACACCGATTTTTTATATGGGATTTAAAAAGTCCACAAGC
The DNA here is from genome assembly GCA_963924295.1 of Dioctria rufipes. Taxonomy (NCBI): domain Eukaryota; kingdom Metazoa; phylum Arthropoda; class Insecta; order Diptera; family Asilidae; genus Dioctria; species Dioctria rufipes. Next base: position 82,594,596 of record OZ002740.1, on the reverse strand, counting down.
TTCCCTTTAAAATAATTTATCACACTCTTCACCTAAAACGTAACCCTTTCTGCGGTTTTTTACCCTTTTTTTAAGCATACCAAACGAAAAAATTCAATAAATGCCAGAAAGTAGGCAATTTTTTTTTGGGAATGAGCTTTTGAGGCAGTCGGTGGATATGCTTAAAAAAAGGGGCGCCGACAATCACAAACTAGGTAAAAAAATACAGTTCAAATTTTTAGTTATAAACTTGCATTTTTTCTGCCAGAATTTGCTGAAAAAAAATGGGCATAAATAATCTTTAACTATTCATGACAAAGTTAATGAAAATATGAATAGTTTTTTTCTAAGCAACACAAAGATATTATTCCTGCTTATCTGTAGCGTCCTACATAAACACATACAGTTTTTAATATAAAATTAAGAAGCAGCATAAATAACAACTGTAAATAATACAAATAGACATTTAAATTACAGGTACAGACACTGAGCAAAAATATAAATTTTATATATAGTGAAAATGTACACCACTTTAGTTTGCATAGTAGGAAATATATAGAAGGGTAATTATAAATAAAATAAGTAAAAAACGAGTTTTCAAACAAAACTGAGGCCAAGCCGCGTGAAAAAGTAGAAAATAAACTTTTCTTCACTCACAGAGGTGGACTCAGATCTTTTGATTGGGACATTTCTCTTTTCTCTTCATGAATCAAATCACTTATTACCTCTGATTGATCATACTGAAATATATCGGTGATTGTCAGCGAATAAAATCTGAGTCCACCTCTGTGTGTGAAGAAAAGTTTATTTTCTACTTTTTCATGCGGCTTGGCCTCAGTTTTGTTTGAAAACTCCTTTTTTACTTATTTTATTTTCTGCCTTTCTCACGTTAACTAAATTGTTATTACGTGCTGCATGGAGATATTTTAAAACAATTTTATGACGGCTGAAAAGACACATATTTACCAGTTTTTCAAAAAAAAAATTATTCGAGTATCAAATCCTTGAAGTACTGCAACGATATTCTGAAATTCAAATTATGTTTTAAACAGCGCTTTTTAGCTGCATTCCAACTTGATCCCATATAACATGAATTTTCCCGATTTTTCATGTTTTCCACAGACTTTTACTCTTACTATGAAATTTTTTTAAAAATTTACATGAATTTTCCTCGATTTTTCATTCCAGTTTTCATGATCGATGAAGGGAAAGTATTGATGCCAGTAGGACGGAAAAAAATAATTCTGCATAGCTTATAAAACTTTTGGCGGAAAATTTTCCAGAAAAGTCAGAAGATTTTCCAGAAAAATTGCAAAATTCTGCATTTTTCCTGAAACAGATTTATCACTAATCATATCGATGAAAATTTTTCCGATGATTTTCCCACTTTTCCGGGTTTTCCATGGAGTTTTCCACAAAAGCAGCTTTATGCAACTCATTTCGCTCTACAACTTTGTCTTAGGTTGCAAAACGCGCTAAACGCTTCCTTGGTCGGGAAAACTCCGGAAAAGCGTTTTACATGAATTTTCCTCGATTTTTTCTGCAAGTTTTCACCATTGTCGGAGAGAAAGTAATGCTGCCAGTTGATAGGGAACTTGATCCTGCATAATTTAGAAAATATTTTTACCGGAAAATCTTCCGGAAAAGTCGTAAAATTCCGGAAATTTTTTTCGGAAAACTCGGAAAACTCTGTATTTTTCCTGAAACGGATTTATCACTAATCAAATTTTTTTTTTTCTCAAATGATTTTTCCTGATTTTCCGGGTTTTGCATAGAAATTTCCGGTTCAAATTTTGATAGATTCAATTGTCACGCGACATAAACCTGCGTGCTAAATTTTAGCTCGCTGTGATGACGAAAAGTCGGTCTACGAGAGTGTCGAAAATAGTAAAAAAGAAATATATAAATAGACAGACAAATTCGTGTACGTGTTAAAGGGAATGGCTGGCCTAAAAAAAATAGCTTAGTAGTAGATATTCAGACTTCAGTATCACAACGACTACAGTAAAAGATACTACGGTACAAAAATAATATTATAAAAATAGTCAGATACAAAAATTAATAAAATATAAATGGAAGATTTAATAAATATATATCAATCTAAAAAAAAAAAAAAAAAAAAAAAAAAAAACAAATAAATAAAATCTTCATCAATGTTAAATAAAAATATTCTTTTTCTTATTATTCGTTTCGTTAAAAAGGAATAAGCTAATAACTTTTTCTATTCTCATGTATACGAGAAAAACTGGAGCTTCAAAAATAATTGATGCCCAAGAAAATTAAATTGCTATTGAAAGAGGATGGAGAAGGATTCGATTTATAACCAAGCGATCCACTCCTCAACATGCAATACTATCCCTGCTTAAAATGATGTATTTCTCCTTATAACTACTTTGAAAAACTGATAGCTTTTTTTTATCCGTTTTCGTCGTTTACCCCACCTTGAAATGAAGGACGTCAAAAATACTCCTTTGGCCATTCTAGCTGCATACGTATTACATAATGTGTGCATCCGGTTTCCTGAAGGAAATGGTACCACTAATGAATATGTCCAAATGGGCACCGAAGATGTCAGAAGGATTATTCTAGAGTATAGGCAATCAAACATGGAAACAAATTATTAGGGAAGATGAGAAAGGGACAAAATTATAGAGGAATTGATTACGGATATATGTTAATTAAAAATTTAATCCAATTCTGAACGTTTTGTAATTCGACAAGTAAACAGAAAAACTTTTATTAACATTTCTAAAATACAAAAGGGTAAGGAAAAAGGCGCTAACAGTTAACTATTAAAAAAATACACAAACAGCATCTTCCAAGGTATATAGAATACAATGTATTCTCACTGAGAACTACGTTCCACCATTAGCTGACGAAATATCGTGAAATGTATAGGAAAGTACGGTACAGAGAACACAATACTCTCTCTCTCTCTTCTCTCTGTCTTTCCAATGAAAATGTATATACATTAGTCACAAAATTACGTCACAGCACATCAGTTGCAATGTGTCAACATTTTAATTAGAATACCTTGTATTCTATATACCTTGTATTCTATCTACCTTGTTGTCTTCCCCCAGTGCATCAGCCATTTTAAATATTAAAACTTTAATTTACAATGATCTGCCGATCTGGTTTTTTTCTTGTTTCTAAGTGGACAGAAATTCTCAGCCAAACGACATCATTTATTGAAAGGTACCCTGCATTTCATACAAAACATTTTTTGATTAAAAATCTCACATTCACATTCTGAAATAAATTATAATTTAATGTTTGTTTCATTATTATTGTATTTTCTTGTTCTTTCCGTCCTGTGCTTCAAAACCGGAAATTCTAAAATAGAGACATATATGTGGCTGTCTTCACTACGAGCTACATGCACCAGCCTTTAGTTATCAATCTCAGCGAAACATTTGTAGAGTTTCGCGAATACCAAACAAAGTCACTTTGACCATTGGAAAAGGTCATAATTAAGTAGGCCTTGATACTTTTCAAAAAGAGAAAACAAAAACTTGTGAAAAACAACATTGCCTGAGCCGTCACTTATCGAGCTAAATAGTTTGTTTCGAACTTTAAAATATTGCGAGGCAATTCTTCATTTTCGGTGTTTGTACTTCAATTTAATTTAATTTCTCAAAACTCCGTCCGAGTCTAGAGCTTTAAGTTTAACTGTCCGTCCATTCAATTTCAAAATTGAAAAACTAATTAAGTAAGAATTCCGCTCGCCGGATATTATTGTACATAGATTTCTTGTTGTGTTAAGGTTCATATTACCCGGTGTTACATTAAGGGTCCAGACAGACGTTGTACATTTGTTGGCCTAATATATTTATATATCTGAAACGAAGAAGTTTTCTTTTCGTGAAAAACTTCTCGTCACCGATTCAGGAAATCAGAATGATTATTATCACACCTATCAACATCTAATTACTGTCAACACGGTATCAGTAGCTACCACGACCGAGAGTTCCCATACCTTTTAATCGAGACTCTGGATCCCGGCTCTGAAGCAATTTGAACGCCGAGAAGAACCTGAGAGAACATAACAACATTAAGCACCACGTTAAGACTTCTGACAGCTGAGGGCGGACAGCTGCCGTTAACAGTACATAAGCCACCCAATACGACATCAACAAATTGTGTGTTTGGGTAACCGCTCCAAGAAGCACCCATAACATTAAATATATGTATATTTATCAGCAAAATTTTATATTATCAAAATCTTACCACCAGGAGGCTCTGCAGCTAAGTACATAACTTCCAACACTAAATAATTCTGCTCGTTCATTATGCCTAATCTACAATGCGTGGTAAAACCACGTCGTTAAAACGACATGGATTTTTGTGATTGCTTCCCAATCTTACATTTGAAAATTCATGCTTGCAAAAACGTTTTTTCTCTTTCATTCATTTGACGACATGAGCACAAGCTTATGTGTAGTAGTTAATCAGCAAAAACGATGTAGTAATACCTCAGGTTTATTCAGCATAATTTAGAACCATATAGGAGAATTTAGAAGAAAACAGCTGTAAACTGGAGCTTGCACTTTCAGTTTTAAAAACGAAGTTTTTATATTAATTGGCTTGTACTACTCCACTCTACATAGTTTTTTAGTTTCATTATAAGATTATAATCTTATAGTATAAATTTTTGAGACCAAATACTTCCTTTGATGTTATTCTGTAATGGAATCGAGAAAGCATTTTAAGCCTTTTAATTTGGCAACTTACCACTAATTACATATTTCGTATATTTATATGCATTCTTCAGCAAACGATATCGTTTTGACTACGTGGTTTTACCATGCATTGTAGATTAGGCATTAAAATTTATGCGTAAATCAATTTCAAATATTCAATGGTATAGTTCGCGTCTCAAAAAGTGGGCAACCAAGGTCACCAGAAGGAAACTTGTAAGTTTTCCAGATGTACAGTAAGAATATCGGTAAAGTAAATTCTGATGAAATTTATCTTACTTTTGAGTCAATAAAATAACTTAATTGAAATGAAAAAATTACAAAATTTTGTGCAGGTTAAATTGGTAAAGTTGCAACTCCAAACTGAAATTTCCCTAATTTTTATAGCTTACCACTGACATGTATATAAATGGACTGCTCGTTCAACCAAAAATGCATGAAAGCAAATGGTACCACTTTCATATTCCTGTCTCTTTCCGTGAGAGCATACTTTCCCACTTAGCTGTAACGATTGGGAACCACTGACATATATAATATGGACTGCTTAACTTTCTATTTCACGCGGGCACAATTTTTTGTGTCAAAAAAAGTTCTTACGTCGGTGCCAACATTGAAAAATCATTGGCGGAAAGTTGAAAAAGTGAGCACGTAGCTCCAGAAATGACATTAATAAATCCTTTGGAATTTCTTCTGCGTATCTAATGAATATATTGTCTTTAGTAAAACAGCTTTTATCTGTAATAACCCTAAATAATTAATTTAAAAACATTTATTTCTACGAACCCATTTATTTATTTGTTGTTCACAGTTCTCTCTCAGTTGGTACATGGTGCTTAGACCAAAAGAGTCAGCAATATAGAAGTGAGCCCACTTTCTGTAGTGTTTTTCAATGAACGTAGTCAGTCTATATTATATATGTCAGTGTTGGGAACCAGAAATTGCTTGAGATTCAGCGGTATTTCCAACCAATTCAGCCTTGTAAAAAACACTTTCTACGACTCATAATTAAAATGTTACAATAAAAATAGTCCCAAATACTTTTGTGGTTAATTCGGTAAATCCCACTGACATACATATAAGTAAATTCCCAAGTAATTTAAAAATAGCGCCAGTTTACGGCAGTTGGTAGCATTGACAGGGAGAGCATACTTTCTGAAATCAAAACTGGTGCCATATGAAACAAGGGATCAGTCAGTCCATTTATATACATGTCAGTGTAGCTTACTTTTTATGGCACGGATCAAAATTAGCAATTGAATTGAAAAAAAGCTTCTGTAAGTTCACGCATACAGTTACATAGAATACAGAGAATACAGGTGAAGTGTTTAAGCCACTCATATGTATATAAATGGACTAACTGGTCTCCTGTTTCATGGGGCACCAGTTTTGATTTCAGAAAGTATGGGGTGTGTTGTTAAACTAAGAATTTTCTTGCATGTCAGGCAGCTGTCAACTGAACCATTTGAATGTGATTGAGACTGAGTTTTACAACACTTGATAGCTCACATCGTTATCGTTTTGATAAGTATTCTATTCTATTTCGACAGTGTGGCTTTTTCCATTTACTAAATTACAAACTTTTTTAAACCGCACGATTCTAATGAAAGTAAACACAAAATCATGCTTCAAGCACTCATATATATATATATATACATATAACAAGTGCATTGGGATCGTCCTGGATTGTCTTTAAAGAAAAATTCTTAAGGCTGAGTTTTGCAGTACGTGATGTTTAAGAAATTCTGACTTTTACAACACTTTTGTCTTGAAGATCTTAAAAATTTTTACTTGAGCAACACGTCCATACTCTCACTGTCAATGCTACCAACTGTAGTAAACTGGAGTGAATTTTAAATTATTTAGGGATTTCATGTCAATGAATTTACTTAAATATATGTCAGTAATATTTAACGGATGTATGAACAAAATATTTGGGGCTATATTTTTAAATTTTAAATATGAGTCGAAGCAAGTGCTTTTAACAAGCATGTTTTGGAAAGAAAGGTTTATTTATAGAAGGAAAACCTGTGGCCATGTTAAGGTTCAGGTATACAAAATTTGTATTGGTAATTAATTTGTCGAATATATTACTAAGTTTCCAGTTCTGCAAATACCGCTGAACCTCAAGCAATTTCCAGTTCCCAATCGCTATAGCTCATTGGGAAACATGCTCTCATGGGAAGAGACAGGAATATTAAAGTGATTCCATTTGCTTGCATGCACTTTCGGTCCATTTATATACATATCAGTGGATGATACCTATAAAATTTATGTGCATGAGCGTGGCTTTTTTTTTAAAGACTCATGAAGTGGGATAGAATATATTGAAGAAATAGATACATTATGACAAATTTATTTTCACCTGTCAAACGCCGTTTTGCCTTTTTCAATATTGTAATATTAATAAAAAAGTGAAATAAAATTTGGTAAAAACTATTTCTAATGTCGTTTTCGTTTGAATATCCAGGTTCGCTGGAGGCAACCCCGTTCAATCGAACGGTTTAAGAGTTCACCTGAAAAATTTCGTATGGATATGTATACTAATGTCAAAATGGTGGTTGGCAATTTGTTTGCGGAATAATTTTGATGATAATATGATATAATAATTAGAGTGGTCTTAATAATAATTGATGAATTAAAAAAAAATGTTAAATGTAAAAATCTCAAATGACATTAATATCAAATCAAAACTAGACTTTGTGTGTGTGAGTGAACTAATAGTGTACCCGAGAAAATTTTCAGAGCGAACCTGATGCTTTTTGGGTTGCCACCAGAGACAACCCATGACGTCATTTTTGCTTCAAATGAACGCTTTGACAGCACTTAGGTTGACTCTAGAGCGAAAGTTATGTTCAAAAGAGAACGACATAAGTAAAGTATTTACAGCATGAAGTGTTCCGTGAAAAATTGCCGCAACAATAGCAATTTACGATGTAGGAAATCAATTTTCAGCCATGTATGATATATTATTTTATGTACTTTACACACATATGTATATTAAATGAAATTGATAATCAATGACAAAAACGATGAAATATCGAAAAATTCCTCCTTTGGCTAGCTGCGTTCCACAGAGATTTGTTTACGTTTGCGTCAGCTGATAAGTTTTTGAGCAAGCGCCATATTTTCAACCATACATCTTATTGGCCCACTCTCTATATTGATTCTACTACACGCCTGTACTGAGCTTTCACTACAGTGGCAAAATATACTAGCGCAACTAGAGTTTCACTATGTTAAATTTGGCTTATCACACTTTCTGCATTCTCTATATTCTAAGTAAAGTTATTGCAAAGCATAAAAACAGCTTTTGGCTATTCAAAGTCTCGTTGCAGCTTTTTTCCTATGGCTAAATTTGATAGTTCTCAAAATGTTGCTATGCTATCGAAGCAGCTATAACTGAAATATTGAACACATCCCTGGTAACTCTTCATAATACACTAGTAATTTTCCTATGGTAGCGGTAAATGTAGACGAGTTGGTTGTCGAGCCATCTAATTGTATCTTAATCGACAAATGTGAATTTATAACTTTCCATAGGAATCAGACGCCAATCATTTATGGTTATGAGTTCTCGGATTACTCTATTCGCCGCGTGGACTCTATCTGTGACTTGGGTGTCAAATGTGACCACAGATTGAATTTTATCTCCCATATAAACTACATATGGTATCAAAGAGTAGTTCTATGCTGGGTTTTATAAAACGTTGTTCCAGAGAGTTTTCGAATTCTACCATAACATTGCGTTTGTACACTGGCTTTGTAAGACCACTTCTTGAATACCCTAGCTAGGTCTGGTCTCCATTTTACGACCGCATCGAGTCTGTGCAGAGAAAATTTTTACGATTTGCTCTCAGGCACCTACCCTGGAGTAATTCATTAATTTTTCCACCTTATGAGGATCGCTTGAAGCTTTTGAATATGCGCTCGCTTAAAAAACGTCGCATGGTTGCCGATATAACGTTTGTGCATCAACTATTAAATGCAAATGTTGATTCTCCACTGTTACTTAGTAAAATCTCTTTCCGCGATAGTGGAAACAATTTGAGTAGACTACCTATGTTGCATGTTAACTCCGCAAGATCCAACTTTTGCATCTACTAACCAATTAATCGCATGTGCATTACTGTTAATATTAAGGCTGAGCATTTTGTCGTTGACGTTTCTAAGCATGTTCTAATAAAACGTGTATATAATACTTAGTTTTCTGTTCATATGTCGCATTGCATGTCATTTCATCCGGTGTTTAATTTATGTTTAATTTGACATACTAATACTAGCACCGACTAAGTGAAGAAGTGAAGAAACGCATGTATTGTTGGCCATTTTTTTATTAAACGTGTCCATGCAATGAGTTTCACCGTTGCAACCAATCGCAAGTAAGTTATCAACACATTATGTTCTCTGAGACTAGAAGAACCTAGATGGTTTGCTCAATATTTTTGGCTGCGCTTTGAGCCGGAGATACGTATCCAATATAGATAGACCAGAAATCTGTTCTTCGATCACTACTTCCTGGTAGGGTTTAGTATGCTTTAGAACATTTTTTAACGATTTATATTTTAGCGGGAATATCGAAACACGTTTGTCTACCTCCATCCATTAGTTATTTTCTTCCTCTCTCGGCGAAGCTAAGATTTATCTATAATTTCCATATCCAATCGAATGTCATGAAGGGCAGCGGAAACAATTGCTGTAGCACCTATATGTTTGACACATTATAGAAATCATATGTTCTTGACAAGTAAGGCACTCTCTTCTGAAGTCGACGGAGCATTTATAAATTCCAAATAATCGTTGTCAAAGCTTCCGGAATCACTTGCGATTGATATGAAGTCATGACTATCTGCAACAATAGTTTCTTGTTATTGTTTCCCAATCTTTGCCACCTAGCATCAGTTTTGTTTCAGATCTGTTAAGTTTAGAATGATAGGCTTTCAGTAGTTGTAGTACTTGGGTATGTGATACGTTTCGGACGGATGCATTTTTTTTCAAATATTTTCCATTTTCAATGAGACTATTTCAGCAATATCCGATAAAAATAGTTCTTTATTACTAATCTTTTCAATTTTCAAATAAAATCTAGCCCATTTATAGAACTGCATTGCTGCGTCACATTTTCTGTTAAATTTTCTATAATTCCAAAAAGTGGACACGAATTCGATTTTCTCGTCTTCACCATCGTACTTGTTGTGTTATTATTAAAGAAAGACTTGTTTCATAAAAAACTTATTACACTGTTACCATATACGTCAATTAAAAAAAATTACCAATCCAAAAATTTACTAGTAAAAAATGAGTTGCAGTATTTATACGATTGTAATATAACTATGATAGCATATGCCCCGAAAGGTTTATGCAAAAGAGGAAACAGATTAACGCAATAAAATGGGAAGTATTATTATTCCTAAGTTCACTCTTATTAAATTACTCGCTTAAGACTCAGAAACTATTATAGTTACTGTTAGAAATAGATTTGATAAAAACAATTATTTCTTAACCCAACCTATTGCACAAAGCTTCTATGTATATTTGTCATGATATGCTCGACAAAAATGTAATATTTATTTATAAGTGCGGACTATAGTATAATGAAAGGGTTGACTTTATTACTTCATAGTCTTAATACATCTCTGCGGGTATAGAAGATGTATTTCAATAGGATGTGCCAAATATTGCTTTATAATTTAGTCGCTACTATACTTCTTACACGTCGAAAGGTAGTTACGAACAATATTATATTAATTATTAACGAATATTACTCGTATATAGTGCAATGGCAGCCAATACCTTTAGATTATAATTCAAAATGCTAGCCGGTGCCGTCTACTTATTCTTCCCCATAGCATATATATGTATTACTATCATCCCAATATTATTCATATCAACAAATATTTAAGTCAATTCTTCACTGTTTTCGTGAATTTTCAGAACAAAAGAATTTTTCACATTTGCACCATCTCTTCAATTCCAGCAGCATGCGAATGATGTCGCAGAAACGACCTCAATCTCTCTTTGAACAAATAAAAAAGAAAAAAAAAAGAAAAAAAATTCAATCTCATTCTCAATTTTCTTTTTGTAAGCGCCCAATAAAGATAACAAAACGAAATCATGGAGAAAGCCCTAAAGTTAATCGAATGCCAGATTAACAGGGTAACACAAAAGAGAGCTGAACCGAAAAAGAAAAGTGCCCAGAAGCAAACACACAAAAAAAGTATCAAGAGGTTTCCTACTCCCCTTTCTTTCATTAATCTCTAAAGTATCTACGAGGCCCATAAAGACTCTAGAGAGGAAATAAAATGGAAACGTCAAATAGTGAAAGGTTATCATCGACACTTCAAGTGATGAGGGCCGAGGGGCTAAATTTATCTCTGATGAGGCTTTTCCCGGGTGAAAAGTATCCATCAAATGGAATGGAACGGGAAGACTGTAACAATAGGCCAACTAAAATGTATATTGAGAGGTAAAAGTACGCACTATTGAAAGTGATAAAGACAAACTTTGAGCTATAAAAAGGCTCATCCTATGATTTCTTTTTTTCTTGATTAGAGCGTTTATCGGACACTCTTATATATTTTTGATAATTTAATTTAATTTTTTGTATGAATCTTTGTCTTGTAAATAATTCAAACTTTTATGTAAAAATCGTAATTTAACGACGACTTTCGAAATTCAATAAATTTTGGAGATTTTTTGGAGTTGAAGTGAGTAAGCAAAACGAATGCCACATAATATAAGGGGTGGGGGGGGGGGGGCTAGTACGGCTATATATGCATATCTTATCATGTTGAACTACGTTTGTTTTTTATATATATAATTCAAGCTCATATGTTTCAGCATTTACACGAACATGGAGGTTTACGAAAAAGTTAAAATATGTCTATTGTTTTCACAGCGGTTACGGCATATATTGGACCACCATTCCAACTGACCTCACTAATCACTAAGTTTGAAAAAGCCGAAATAAGAAAAGCGACCATTGCTTCAGGTTACATGCCATGCACTGTTAGAGTAAGATCTATGGAGCAACAAACAATTTACTAGAGAATTTAAGGAAATTTCTTAAGCCACCGTTTTAAAAGATAAACTTTGCTACGCTTTTAATTTAACTGGACATCAGAAGGACTTGGAAATGTATATCGAGACGAAGAAAGTCCTACATAAAATTGAAATAGAAGAGATAACTCATTTCCAAAAACTTAATTCTAATGAAGGTAATATGTCTAAAGGCACCTTCACATCAAAAACAAGAACTGAAAAACTCAATTTATTCCATTTTAAAATAAGATTTTTATATTTATCACAGATTTTTAAGAAAAACACAATTTTTATATTTTATCAAGTTTTTCGGCTGATAATGTGTTTTGAAGTGGAATAAATTAAGTTTTTCGGTTTACATTTTCGGTTCTTGTTTTTTTGTTTTCTTGAGGTAGAATTAGCTTGTTTTAGTTATTCGAAATGACTTTGGGGATCTTAAGCTTCCTGGAACAGACTGTTAATGTTCTCAAAAGTCTGTGTGCCTGGCTTGATCTTTTCAAGTGCCTTTATTATCACTTATCGTTTTTCCTAAAATATTTTTACAGGAGATTGTAGGCAAACAAACAAATTTTATTTAAAAAGGTGTCCCTTGAATACGCCACAAGGGTACGCAAGAGCAAAAGAATAAGAACTAATATGGAAACATATACCTACCTGCATACAGACTAAAAGCAGACGACCAAAATACTTACGTCATTTCATAAACGAAATTTTCCATCTTATCATACTCTTTTAACATTGTTGATAAGTATAGCTAATTCAGAAGTCTGCTTGGCTTTCAGTAGAGCAGGTCGCTGCGGGACGGTCACGAAGACTTAAGAAAATCGGTTGTAAATCGTGATTTCAAAAAGGCTGAGTTTTGGTGTGATAGAAGAGAATTATATTTCATGATCAATGGCAAAATGGCAGGCAATTTGACTGTCGCGAAAGGAATGGTAGATGACAATCGCGAAAATGTATGTAACATATACGGTTAAAAAAATTTGTATAAACGATTTTTTCATATAAAATCTAAAAACTAGACGGATATTAGCATCTCTAATACCAAAAAAGTCTCATTTCTTATCCGAATTTAGTACAAAAGCATAATTCAAACGAAAAAAGGATAAACTGTATCCATTTCAATATAAGGATAAAATACGTTCAGTATAAAATTAATACATTAACTACATATTTGAGAGCCTGATCCTATTTTGGTGTGAAATCTATCCTTTCAATAATATTAAAACCATTAAAATTATTTGTATCAACAGAAATACTTAGAAATATGTCATATGAACAGAAGAATCAAGCGAGTTACGCATAATTGAAAATTGATCACTGGCCGCACACTTACGCAGTATGTAGTTTTATTTCATACCACGATGGCAAGTAGGTATACGAGTATACGTTCTTAGATAAGACTGTATGGCTGAGGACTTTTAGTGTATGGGAGTGTATGGGGACTATAGGATAGTATGGTACAATTGGTTGGTTAATAAGATACTATTTTTTTTTTCAATAAATATTTGGATTGTTTCACATTAACATTTGTTTTCCTACTTAGAAGTATTTTGATTTTTATGTGAGCACGGGGCCTCATATTTTAATACATTGATTAGAATGCAAACGCGTAATCATAGTTTTCTGTCTAATAGAGTATGAAACATCACAAGATACTTTGTAACGAAGTCATATGCCTAACAAGTACACTACCATCCCACTTTTCCTACCTACAGACTATCATATAAAACGCATCCAAATTCCTATCATCTACTTGATTTATTTCTCTACTTATGAGAAATAAAATATTCCAAAGTGCAAGTATACACGAAAAAAAAAGAATTGTAATGGTTTACATCGACGATGGTTTTCGTTTAATGTCTTCTAGTTTTAGATTCTTTTGGCATTACTGAAATCATATTGATATAATAGCTGTGTTCTTTTGTGTCCGCAGAATAGGGCAGAACATAAGATACACAAAAGAACACCTATATATTTTCATAGAAGATTTATAAATGAAGCGAACAGTACAAATAGTTCGCTTCAATCAACAGAACAATTTGTTCTCTCCAGTACATTGGAGTTCTGGAACGAGGTTCACAAAAGAACACACCTAATATAAAACTAGTTGCTCAGTCTGTGGCTCGGAATCCACATAATTGCCTACACGATTTGTCACAAAGAAAAGAGAGAGAGATTTTTTAAAATTATTTTTTAATTTTGAATGTAGTTAAAAATGTGTTGCCATTACAAATTCATTGTAAAAAAGTGGACACTGAACATTTGTTATTTGTACAATTTGGTTGTAGTAAGTAATAATTAATTATTATTGCTACAATTTTGAGGAACATCTTAAAAATATTGTGAGTACATATTCATTGTAAAAGAAATTATAGCTCCTACTGTTTTAATGTTCACTTATATCCTGAATATGTTTATTCAACAAATGTCCTGAAACAATTGTAAAATGTTGTAAAAACAATTCATTTTTTTCCGTGTAGTACAGACTAATGATAAACTTCCCCACAGAAATACGTCAACGACGTCAGAGCCGATCACGTGGCCAGGGCGTGATAGAGTATCATATACTCAATGCCATTGCGGATTATTAGTGTTATGTTTTGTGATTTATATTTATCTTTGTGTTAAAAACATTAATGTTTCAACAGATGTAAGCAAAGTTAATATACATAGGTACTTGTATAGATTTATGACGGTGCTTCTGAGGACGGCAACGATATTTGCCGAAACGTTAGGCCAATAAAAGGACTACACATGATTAATTAGTTTTTTATTAATCGTTGACTGCTACACCCGAGAAACTAAAAAACATCAGTTTATATCAATGCCATTGCGCCTGCGTGCCACACAGATGCTGATCGAGGAAGCCAGTCGACCAGCAGTGGGAGAACAGAAGGCACTAGCACCGCCAGGTCTATTGCGCATAACACCACTGCTGACCGCGCATATATAAAGGGGCCCGCCGCTGCCAGAAATCAGTCTGAATCGAGAATTTGAACTGAGTCGAGCTCCAGTACCACCAAAAGCCAGAGACCAGTGGAAATAAAGTCCAGTCAAGTTCAGCCCAGTATAACGAAACTTTGAATCAACCAGCCCAGTCCGTCCGAGTAGACAAGACCAGACCAGAGGAAGTATAAGTAGAGTCAGATCACCAGGGATCAGTAAGTTGCCTTCCAGCAGACTGTCAAGAACTGTCGACTACCCGTGCTGTTTCTGCCTAAGACGTGCGTACGATTTTCGTATTGGTCTGGGTCAGAATATTCGCACACTATTTTCCCGCCTATCCGTCCCCGTGTTGTTTCTGCCTAAAGACGTGCGTACGATTTTCGTTTTGGCCTGGGTCAGAATATGCGCACAAAAGTTTACCGGCTATCCGTCCCTATGCTGTTTCGGCCTAAGACATGCGTACGATTTTCGTATTGGTCTAGGCTAGAATAATGGTACACTATTTTCCCGTCCATCTATCCCCGTGCTGTTTTATATTAGTGACTAAAGACTAGATCTAATAGTGAAGCGATAATGAACTACAATATGAAATATGTAGGTTTAACAAAAACTAGAATTGTTAGAAATAAGAAGCAGTGAATAAAAGAAAATATAAAAACACCTGTATGTATTTTTAATAACATAAACGTCGAGGAACGTAATCCTGGACTACTACCGAGCTATCCGCACACAACCAGATCCGACGTTACAACTTACAAAAAACTAGGATTCCCTGTTTGAATTTGATCAAATTCACCAATAAGGTTTAAAGTACTACCGCATTTATATAGAATAGTATACCATCAGTATAAATGTTTATTCACGAATTGAGATAAATATAAAAATATAATATAACAGAGACAAAAAAAAGCATATCTTATTTTTATTTATTTTATCTAAATCAGTTATAAACAGAATTTATACGAGAGGTTGATCTATATATGAAATATATATAAAAAAAAATTTATGTCCAGTTGTATTATATTAATAAACGCTCTTATAAAATTTTATAAATTGAGGAAGTATACAATTTATTCATACTTTTATGGACCTATATGTATATTATTTGTGGGAGCGGTACGATTGACTGCAAATTAAAATCTCTAATAACGAAATTTCGCATTTTACAGATAAATCCCAAAAAACAAAATACCGCATTTCCAAAATCTCTCATTTTAAAATCTCGCATTATCCGGCATTTCGCATTACAAAATCTCGCAATGGCAATAAAAATCTCGCATTTAGAGAATAACTATTTTTCAAATTTCAAGAATCAATAAAGTTCCTTTTACGACAAATTATCATAAATAAAAAAGATATTTCTCTAAAGTTCATTTATTGATACAAAAAATAATGTCTTCACAAATTTTAACTGAGAAAAAAAATAAAGGTCATTTCATTTAATTGTAAATCTTAACAAAGGGAGATGTTGTGAGCTATGCTCCGCAAATATTCCAGTTTTGACATCCCAAGTCTTCTACTTAAAATAATTTTTAAGGTATTGTTGCGTAAAACAGTTTTATTTCGCTTTTTTACATGTCGATTAGATCTTGCTTGCTGCAATTTAAATTTTCCCATAATTAACTCATTTGATAGATATTTCACTAAACTATAAAGGCCAATGTGTCTTTTATTCACAATGGCGTTTAAACGCCTATGCCAAGCTTCCACATTATTTTGTGTCCTGGGAAAGTTTGTTGAAAACGTGTCAACAACATTCCATAAACCTGGATCGTATTGTGGAGGTGTAATCTTATTATTCTGGCTCGACTTTTTTCCTCCAGTAATATAATATTTTCGAAACCAGTTCCCAATTCTTTCTGCGTCATTGTCGTCAAAATTATTTTTCAAAATTGGGAGTTTCATTTTAGAATGCTGGAGGGAATGTTAAGTTGGAAATACTAATCTCGCATTGAACTAAAATATTTTTTAATTCGCGGCGCGAATTAAAAAATATTTTAGTTCAATGCGAGATTATGCGAGATTATGCGAGCTTGTAGTCAGCGAGATTTTGGCAAAAAGATTTTTACATCCGAGATTCTGAAAATGCGAAATTTAAAAATGTGAGATTTAAAAATTGCGAGATTTTAATATGCGAGATTTTGTGTGCGAGATTACAATATGCGGTCAATCGTACCCAACCCATTATTTGTTTATAATATTTACACCTAAATTTTTGACCGTGACATGATACTATAAATGTTTAAACTATAACGAACTGAATTTACTCTCACCATAACTTTGGAAATGTTTTGCGACCATACGAGAATTGTTTGGTGATAAGAGGGTGATCAGATTTGAGAGGATTGAACTGGTGCACTTGCACATGCAATCACCTGAAAAAGTAACTCCTAGGTATGGTAAACAATGCAAATGTTTATGTTGGCGCGGATAAAAGCGGTGCATTCTGACATGTTCCAAAGTTTTTAAATGAGATTGTTATGGTACGAGTTATATTATGGTCTGAAGTAGGAAAAGGGAGACTGTTCAAAGAAAATAAGTAAGTACTTGTACGTGTTAGCAGTGAGCGATGTGCCGCCCCATCTAATTCCATCTTGAAGATATACTGCAAGTAATTTCTGATTAATTTCTGCTACATGTTGTTGAAGGATAGGCACTCCCTGTTGCGATACAGCTGGTGGATAGGACAATGGTTTTCGCGGATTGCATAGGCGATATCTTGGTTGAACGTGAACCCAGCCGTAATTAGCTACAGCTCTTACGAACTGTGCGTTTCGTCAGTGGCATCTAGTGCACTTGTGCAAATCTCGAGATTTAGATTAGCAAGAGATATACCTGCTCCTAGCACAGGATATGCATATAGTTCGTGCTTATTGGCATAGTTAGTACAGGGATAAGCCTGAAATGGTAGATAAAATTAGGTAAATTTTCCAGTATAGGATTAAGTTGGAATTTAAGTCTAACGTGTTTTTTTTTACATAATCTTGAACTAATTATTGAAAATAAAAAAGTAAAAAAGGTAAAATTGGTCTAAGACCAATTTTTATGATACCCTAGATGAATGCCCGTATGAAATTTCGTATAGTCACCCATTTGAGCAATTTGGATTTTTGCAGTGGTTTTTCGCATATATTTCTAGAACGGTTCGTCAAACAGAAAAAATGATTATAAGCAATTTTGAAGGACTTCATATTCTAAAGAAGTTTTTAGTACAGAAGAAATGTTTAGGACTGATTGTTTTCACAGTATCCGTAAAAAACTTGAATTTTTATATGGCAATATTAAGAATGGGTTGTTCGATTTATTCCATTTTTTAAATTTTATTTGCTCTTACTATTAAAACAGTATGTATGAAATTTCAGCTCTCTAAGTACACGCTTTCTGTAGTTATCGTACGAACGGACGGGCGGACGGACGGATGGACATGCAATAATCAAAATTACTTTTAATTTTATGCGTGGGGGTCCAATCCATTTTCTCTACTCGCATTATTTCTGTGCATTACAAACGGAATGACAAACTGAGTATACCCTTTAGGTTTCATCTAAGGTGTAAAAAGCGATTCCTTATATCTTGACAAGATGATGTGCAGCAAGGTAGGTCACAATGCACAACCGGAATCCTCGAATGAAGAAATTAGCATTTTTAATTTTGTTCGGTTATACTGAAGCGATGATTCGAGGTGCTTACCTGTCCTGATCTTGCTCTTCGCACTACGTAAATCACATGTACAGTAATGAAAAGGCAGAACGTAACCTTATTACGGACACAGACGAAATTTTCGCGCAACTTCATTTCCTGGAGGATTATAATTATATACTATCCGTAGCCCATAGTATTATTACTATTATTAACAAATTTGTATGATATAAAAGTAAATGTCAAAATAAATCTTTATCGGCGAAATTTTAACTTTTTTTGACAATTACAATTTTTTCCGGCATATTTAAGTGATTTTACGAAGACTAAGATTGAATTTACGAGCCAAATTCAAAATATATTATAAAAAAAAAAAACAAATTAACTGATTCCAACAAACTGTCCCAATAGGTAGGTAGGTACTTGGAAATAGCTGCTGGAAAGTTCCAAAGAGGAGTTTTTTGTTTATAAACCTTTCTCTTGGTTATTGGCCTTTACATAAATTAAAATTGCTATTTATGAAGCTATGAATTTATCATAATAGAAATTCTTATTGTTGTGTGCGGTCCATCTTGCAAATGCATGTTTGTAAAAAGTGTGAAACTAGAGTAGAAACATAGTTGACTAACAATAAACTTATTAAGTTGTGGAAAATTTTCCTTTATTTATTTATTTCCTAGCAACATAGGGTTCGTGGACTCTCAAACCACGAGGCGCCTAAAATTAAATTAACCCACCATTTTTTTTTTATCGAGCTAGCATCTATTATATAGTACGTCTGAGAGGAGCCATTAAACAAGGTACATATCAACATTTTTCATTTCTCTTAAATAATAATAAGTTTAGAACTTTAGAAGAAGATATTGAGAGAAGTAGTTGTGAACGAAATAAAGGAGGAATTAAAAAAACATTGACAAAAATAAACTAAGCCATATGCAGTGACTTATATAAAAAGCGGAGAAACTGTAAAATTAAACAAAGGCAGATAAATAATTACATTTACATATGTATTCGCATATGGATTATCCATTTGTATTGTATTATGGCAATCGATTTTGTTGTTGTTTTCAGACCTGTAAAATTTCAAGTACAAGTATCAGTACAGTACCAGTACCTGGACTTGAAATATTTTAAGTACAAGTTCCGGTACTGGTACTTAAAAGCATTTCAAGTACAAGTTCCGGTACTGGTACTTTAAAATTTGTCAAGTACAAGTCCAGGTACTGGTACTGATACTATTACTTAAGTACCAATGTACTTAAGTACTTTACAAGTCTAGTCGTGCTTGCCGCGTTCATTTACATACATGTAAAAGTAAGCCGTGCAACGTTCTCATAGGAGATGGATAGGTATAAGAATTCTAATTAATTACGTAATTTTGATTTGCAATAAAATTAGGAAAGCAACCAGTGAGCCACAAATTTACAGGACGAAGAAGAGAGAAAAACTATTGAAAAAAGTGAAAGCAGTACAAGTGTCGAATAAGTGTAGAATAATTCAAAAAGTGCGTAGTAACTAGTTCAATGGTAGCCGTTTGAAAGATAGAATCAATAAAGCAAGCAACGATAATAAAGTATCTACATAAACTGAAAATTTCTTGAGGTGTTTCTTAGTGCCAAACTTTCCGATTTATTCAGGCATGCAAATCGTAGGACGCCATATTTCTACAGAAAGTGATTTAAGTTAAAAACGGCGATTCAACCAATAAATTAAATATCTATCATTGTCTTTGTTCAGGATTGAATACAGTCGCTGGCTTCAGCTCCACTGCCCTGAAAGAAATAAAAAAGGAACTACCAAGAATCAAACGTTAAAAAATTAAAAATTCTTCTTCTTCGTCTATTGGTTATGATCCACAATTATGGGCTCGACTAGCGAGCTGGAGTTCCTTCACAATGGCCTGACTCTATGGGGTATATAGCCAAAAAGTATGCCGCGTCCAGCAGTATGTTGATTATCATGTCTGGCCAAGTGTTGATTGCCATGTCCGGCTAAATGTTGTATGTATTGTATTTGTGCTTGTATTATTTTAAAGTTGAAATTTGTCATATATTTGTATAGTTGCATTTTGTTTTGTAATTGTTAATTTGTTTATGTACTTGTAGCTTTATTATTATTTATAACTGTATTTGTTTTATTTTTGTTTTATTGTTATGTATAGGTCGACGGAACACAAGTAAGTTTCATGAGATTGAAACTACCCTTACCGACGCCACGCTTAATTCACTGTTACAGTTGATAAGATCAACTGGTAAGTAAAACTTTAATGATGAACACTACACAATAAACACCAAACACCAAAAATATATCCGAGAGATTGAAAATTCGATGATGCATTGAAGGCATCACCAGGGAGAAACAATCTCTTGGAAAAACCCCTAATATGGCCCAAGCGTCGAACCTAGCGAATTTGTAAATACGGCCGACCGCGTTGATGTACAACTTGGTACTGAATTAAAAATTCATCTTACCTATTTATGCACATTTATTGATCCAGACGTAAACACTCATCCCTTGGCACATCAGCTGAACGTCAACATGAACATTCCACCCAGAAGTAACAATTTTGAAAAAGAAAACCACTTCGGTCCAAGCCTTCGAGCTGTTAACAACTCAATAAAATTAAATACTCCAAAATGGAGCTTACCACTATAGTGAACAAGTTTAATTATATTTAATCACTCCAAAATGGAGCTAAAAAATAATCCAAACAAATATAACTAATATAACTAATTTTCTAAAAGTTTTAACTACATAACCCAATTAAAAAAAAAAAACTAAAAAAAAAAACTACAACTATAATGTAAATCAGCACGGACGCGTGGCGTCGCTAACTAAACCTGACATTAGTGTGAAAACTTTTAATTGGTCCCCCAACTATTATTATCATCCCACTTTTTGGCGTTATACCTCGTAAGGCCGAGCCAGGGAGAGAAAACTCCAGCTTCCAATTAGTGGAGCCCAAAGTTTTGTCTCCAAACCAACAGATGAAGAAGAAGAAGAAGAAGAAGAAGAAGATAAAGAAGAATACTTCTAGTACTAATCTGTTTCTTTCTCATTCCAGTTGTTTATTTAATTCATTTGTTCATTATTCTTCTTTCATTTCATTGCTACAATAAAGCACATTAATCTGAAATGTTTAATTGGTATATTTGTTTTTTGATCTGGCACCCCTGTTATTAGTTTAGACAAACCTAGAGTTTGTACAAATAGTATTAACAGAACATTTTATTGTGGTCATTGATATCCCATTTCCCAACCTAACGGAATAGAAAACCAATTCAATCAAGTGTCAAACATCGAGTTGATAAGTACAAGTCAAATTGTAACAAATTTTCTATATTTTTAAAATTGTATATTCTTAGTTGATAGAATTTAGTTTGATATTGTTTTTAACTAATATAAATAATTGCGAATTCTATAGGAAACTAAGTGCTGGTAACAATATAACTAAATGGTTAATCTAAGTGCAAGAATGGTCAATTTAAGTGTAGTTTTGAAATAAGAAAATAAGCCACTAAGTTTAAACCAGTTATAGTTATCAACGTATTTTTCATTTATTGCGTGTTAGATCTGACTACGGGCAGAACATTTTATGGTCCCTTGCAGCCAAATTTAAAGTTTAGTGGTTTATATTCTCGTCCTCTCAAACATGGCTTCACTTCAAAAACTTTTCGTTAACCAAGTCACCTCTGCTCAAGTGTTGTAAAAAGCATTCAATAACTACAACAGAACTGATGTAAACAAACGAACGAAATTACTTATTTCTGAGCGGTTAAACGCCTTAAGCGAAACTTGGTCAGGCTATAAGACTGTCCATTACAGTATTTTACAAGCTACTCAGGCTTTAGATGAAATTGAACTTGAGAGTATGAGTATTTTCCAAACGATCACTTTGAAGAAGTATAAAATAAATACTATATGTTTCGATGTATTCTTAGGGATGCTTTAAATGCTCTTGAAACAAAGGAAAAACTAAAATTCGCTTCAAAAAATAAGACTGACCAACAATCTCCGTCCTTTTTTAAGTTGCCCAGAATAACACTGCCAACATTTTCTGGGTCTTATGATTCCTGGAGATTATTTCACAACTTATTCAACTCGTTAGTTCATATAAATTCAACTTTACCTCCTGTGTAAAAATTACACTTTCTCAAAACAAGTATTACTGACGAAGCTGAGCACTTGCTGCCACAGTTCCCAGTAACAGATTCAAGCTATGAAAATGCATGGAAAACATTAAAGGACAGATATGACAACAAAAGAGTATTAGTAAATGCTCAGCTGAAACTCCTGTGTAATCTACCTAAAATCATAACTGAGTCTGCTAAGGCAATGCGATCCTTGTGAGACAGATCATCAGAATGCATTTTGGAATTTGAAGCTCTAAGAATTTCCACCAAACAATGGGATCCATTGCAAATATACAAAATGTTGTTTACCAACAGAAACCCATCGTTTATGGGAGCAAGAGGTAAATAATGTATAAGGTTTGCCTACGTTCAATTCTCTCAAAACATTTCTAGAGAGTAGCTTTCGAACTCCGCAAGCAATTGTAGACTCGAAATGAGTTCCACATTCAACAAACAGAATAGTTCAGATTCCAAGAGCATCAACCCATTTCACATCATCTAGTGACAGATGTATACTATATAAAGAGCCATATAGTTTATACAAATGCTCCAAATTTGTAAAACTTCATGTAGCCCTAAATTCAAAATTGCATTAACTGCCTTTCAAAAGGTCACATTTCGAAGTTTTGCTCAAGCATATTTACATGTCAGCGATGCGGACGGAAACATCATTCCTTATTTCATAGTAATAATACAAATCCACAGGATAAGCACAACGCCTCAGAAAACCCATACATGGGAGCTCAATCTTGTAAGCGACCGTCCACATCCAATATTCACACGCTACATGCGAATCTATCTACCAGAACTACACAGGCCTTGGTCGCCACAGCATTGCTTAAAGTTCCATCGAAAAAGGCCACCATATTTACATTACGAGACTTGATTGACTCAGGCTCTCAAGTCACGCTCATAATACAAGCCGTCGCATGGCAACTGCAATTGGTTACTATGAGCACTTCGATACAAATCACTGACTTGGGAAAGTCACAATCTATAAATGTTGAAAAACAAGCATCGATAAATATACATTCTTACTCAACCTCGAGTAAGGTAATCACGATTAATGCCCTTATCGTGCAAACTATAATAGGTACATTACCTCCGTCCTCCATTCCGAACAAGGAATGGAGCCACGTTCATGATCTGCAACTCACAGATCCACTGTTTTTCAAGCCATGAAGGGTATACCTGCTTTTGAGAGCAGATGTTTACGGAGAAATTCTCTTAGAAGGATTACGAAGGGGGCCACCTGGTACACCAATTGCACAAAATAGTACCCGCGGCTGGATCCTCTTCCGCAATTTAAAAGGCACTCAAACAATTTACACAGCGTCCTCCTTAACAATAAATGCTATTACGAGGAAGAGTCCTCACTAAATAAACTTCTGAGGCTGCTTTGGGAAACTGAAAAGGTTACTGTAGGACGAAAATTGCCTACGACAGACCGTGATTGTGAACAGTTTTATAAGAAAACTCATTATCGAAACGCAAACGGCCGTTACGAAGTCCGTTTGCCCTTCATCAAAGAAAGTCCCAGCCTATGCGACTCTCGTGAAATGGCTAAACGAAGACTTTACAGTCTAGAGCGTAATTTACATCAAAATATCGAACTGAGTAAGGAATATAAGGCCCGTATTATTGATTATTATTAGGGCACATGACAGGGTCTGATACGGAAGTAAGTAAAGATAAATGTTATTATATACCACACCACGCCCTTATTAAATATAGCACGACTACCAAAGTTCAAGTTGTCTTTGATGCTTCGGCAAAGTCCCCCAATGGGGAAAGTTTGAATGAACAGTTGATACGGGCCCTACTACAATCTGAACTTTTCTCAACTTTACTTAGATGGCGAAAGTACAAATTTGCTATATCAGTGGACATAGAGAAAAAGGTATCAAATGATAAACATTCAATACACAGACAAAAATTATCAAAGAATAGTTTGGAGAAACAATCCCACTGAAGCCATCAAAGATTACAAATTGACTACTGTCAGCTCTGGCACAACACCAGCACCGCGCTTAGCAATCGAAACCATACAACAGTTAGCCACTGAAGAAGTTGCTAAATTCCTAAAGCGGCCAAAATTATATTACGAGATTTTTATGTCTATGATATGCTCACTGGAGCAGATTCCATCAAGGAAGCCTTGGAAATACAAGTTCAGCTTATCAAACTCTTGTAGTCAGCAGGATTCGTTTTAAGGAAGTGGGTTAGCAATTCTTTGGATCTCTTATCAAGCATCGCAGAAGAACATAGGGAAGTACAACTTAAACATGTTAAAAAATTGAAACACTTGTTTCCGTTCCACAAAATAATTTATTTTTTAATTTTAATAATTAAATAAAGTTTTTGCGACGCGTTTCGCCCTATTTAGGCATCCTCAAGCTCTTGCAAAAACTATGAGACTGACTCAGTATAAATTAAAATTAAAGCCGACAGTTATCGTTTATACACATATACATACATAAGTGGTATTACAATATCATTTTAAGTCAGTGTAAGTATCGTAATTTTTATTTCGTTATAAAATTTGCTTTAATTTAAGGACTTTTGTTACGGAAATCTAGCTGATCATTAACCAAGAATGAGCCTTTATCTTTCTCTCTCTCTACCTGTCTAGAACTTTACCTCCACATAAATTGCGTAATAGTTTTACATTGTCAATTGATGTAGTGTGACCTAGGTCGACTAAGTGTTTACATAGACCAGAAGTTGCACTATTGTTTCTCGCTGCAGAAACGTGTTCAGAAAATCTGGTTTTTAGTGACCTCTTAGTTTTTCCTATATATATCGCGTCACAATCATTGCAACTTATACTATGTACCCCACTTTTTTCAATATCCTCAACTATAGGCTTAATTCTATTATTTATTAATAATTTACCCAGTGTTGTATTCGTGAAGTAAGCTGGTGGAACATTATGATTTGATAGCGTTCTGTGTATTTTTTCTGACACTCCTCCAACATAAGGGATCTTTTTCCAAATATTACTATTTTTGTTTTGGATCATAGTAAATGCTAGTCTAAGAGCAGATGTTCTAGATTTCTGTTTTAATATCTTGTAAATGAAACTTTTGGAATAACCATTACAGGTTGCTATTTTAAAAATTATATTAAGTTCTTTCTTAAAGTTGATCACACTTAAAGGAATATTAACAAATCTGTCAATCATCGAATGGAATGCAGAACTCTTAATGCTAAGAGGATGATTAGAGGAATATGGAATTACAGTGTCAGCAAAAGTTGGTTTGCGATATATTTCGTAGTCAAATTTTTTATTTTTTATTGATATTGTGATATCTAGAAAATTTAATTTCGTACCTCCATATTCTAGTGTAAATTTGATATTGTCGCCTAATTTATTTAAAATGCTATTTAAAAAAACATTAAGTTGTCGCTCAGAGCCCGTCCATACACAGAACACATCATCAACATAACGATATACCAACATATTTTATTAACTAAATCACAGTTTTTATTAAAAATGTTCTGTTCTATGAAGTCCATGTAGAAGTCAGCCAAAAAAGGCGATAGAGAAGCACCCATGGCTAAGCCTTCTATTTGGGTATAGAACTTGTCATTAAAGTAAAAGTAGTTTTGATTTAAGCACGTATTCAAAGATTCTATAAGTTGCGAGACGTTTTCTTTATTTAAAATTTTTTCCCGAATTCGACTGTACAAAATCGTCTTTAACTTATTTACTGGGATCGAAGGAAATAGGTTACATACATCAAATGACACGAGTTTGGCATTAGGTGGTAAAGCAATGCAATTAATTTTGTTTACTAGGTCAATTGTATTTTTTATGGAGTATTTGTTGTTAAATTCTATGAGTTGTGGTAGTATCGGATTTAATTTTTTGCCCAGTTTCTGTGTCGGTGAGTTGAATGCAGAAGAAACTGGTCTTACTGGAGCATCATTTTTATGTAACTTCAGTAAGCCGTATAATATCGGGATTGATGGATTACTAACCTTAAGTTGGTATCTATCGGATTCATTGAAAATTAATTTACTTTTATTAGTAACTGATGATGCGTTTCTATTAATTTTTTTTTGTTGTATCTTCTTTAATTTCTATCAGGCTCATTTTTGATAAATTATCTTCCATTTTTTCTAACTACAAATTCTTTTCTAATATGCAAATTGAATTACCCTTATCGGCTTTTGTTACAATTAAGTTATTATCACTGATCTTCTTTGTTAAGTCGCGTAAAACGATTTTTTCATTAGATGTAATCAGCTGAAGCAAGCTATTTTCTTTTATTAACCTAGGACATTCTGCTTTGCCTTCTAATTCTTCATCTGGGAGAGCAGCATCTGCATGAATAGCTAAGTCTATCAAATCTTTATTATTAACACCTAAATATGGGGCATAACCTAGGCCTTTATCAAGTAATTTTATTTTCTGTTAATGAAAAATCTATGGTAGAACAATTAATTACCCTAGGATGAAATGTAATATTGTCTGCATTTTCTAAAGTAAAGTTGGCTCGCTGTATGTTGTTTAACCACAACTCCATCAGACATTGACGATTTATTTGGTAAATTCTCATCTTTTATTAAACTGCAACGAATCATTGCTTATTGTCTCAGATTCATCAACCACTGTCGCAAAAGAATTCCAGAAACTCACAACGATAACGCAAACCACTTAAACCTGATGAGATGACTCATGCGAAATATGTGTTAACCAATCTAGGCAAAGGATTGTGTATACGAACGAAATTAAGCAATTAAGAGCAGGAATTTTACTATCTTCAAAAAGTAAAATTTTATCCCTCAATCCATTTCTGGATGATTATAGATTATTACGTGTGAGTGGTAGATTACAAAACGCTAATGTCCCTTATAATCAAAAACATCCAGTAATACTGCCAAAGGAAAGTAATCTAACAACCTTAATAATCAAACTACTTCCATATGAAAACATTATATGGAGGTCTACAGTTGGTTCTGTCCACATTCAGAAAGGAATTTTGGATTCCACAAGGGTGAAATACAGTCAAACATGTTTCACACAAATGCATAATTTGCTTCAAACAATCCGCTTTAAAAAGGAACCAAATTATGTGGAACCTACCTGCCTCAGGGATAACTAGATCAAGACCTTTAATTTAAAAATATCCAAATACAGAGGAAATCGGTTCAAAAATTGGTACATTTGTATTTTTATCTGCATGGCCACCAAAGCCATACATATAGAGCCGGTTTCTGATCTCACCACAGCAGCCTTCATTGCAACAGTTCGACATTTATACAGATGTGTATTCTGATTTTGGTACAAACTTCATGGGAGCTGACAAAATTTTACAAAGAGATGTTATTACTGCAGTGAAACAAGCAAATAAAGAAACAGCATCAAAGGTAGCACAAGATGGAATACGTTGGAATTTCAATCCACCTTCAGCGCCACACTTTGGTAGCCTTTGGGGCAGGAGTGAAGTCGATTAAGTTCCATTTGAGGCGCACATAAGGAAATTCACTATTAACATTCGAAGAATTCGCAACCGTGTTGGCTCAACTTGAAGGCTGCTTAAACTCCAGGCCAGAGGCGGATTTAAAAATTTTCAAGGTATTGGCTGTAAATTTTTTGCCGCCCTTGCCTCTACAATTGTCATGTCCTAGATTATTTTTACAATCCAAAAATTTCGTTGAAATTGCACGTAAAATAATTTTTGGGTTTATTTTTGAGCTAATCAAAGCTCAATCATGTGCGATTAATAAAGCGGCGGTAATGTATGCTACTTACACAATATTGTACATTCGGTAAACGTGAATAAATAATCTTTATTTCGCTTACAAACAGTTAAAAATAATCAACTCAGTCAAGTTATAAAAGTTCGTTACAATACCTTATTGTGCGATTTTTTGTTGGCAAAATAATTGATGATATCGTCGTAAGTAATCTTGTTCATTAATTCCGACTCTATGCACAAAAGAGCTAAAGCGTATAATTTTTCTTGACTCAAGGTCGATCTCAGATAATTTTTTACCCTTTTTAGACAAGAAAAGCTTCTTTCACCCGAACAATTTGTAGCTGGTGTACATAATGCCATACGAACGGCTATGTCCAAGTTCGGATAAACTCTGTTTTCGCAGGAACGAAGATAGACTCTCTAATGATGTAGAATCTGGTTTTACCAAAATGCTTTACGAAGATATGTGGCTTTGAAAATGTATGCATTCTTGAACTAACTCAGTCTCTCAATTATTAAGATAAGTTTTTTCTAAGGACAGAGCCTTTTTCGTAAGGGTTGATGATGACAATTCGCTCATATTGGTCAGAAATGAAAATTTTTCATTGAAATTGTCGTACGCCTTCTTCCTTTTTTCTAATTCGGATACGAGTCTATCAATGATGACGAGAAATATATTAACCCTGAAAAGTATCACTCGCAGTCATACTCATTTCTTTATCAGGTGTTTCATCAGCAATTTTTTTTCTTTTCGGTTGTCTATTTCCCAGGTCTTTTGTGTACTGCTTCGACGCACTTAATTCCATTGCTATTTCTTCGAAATACTTGAAGTTTTCTCGGGATACAGTGATCAAATCTACTGTAGAAGCCTGGATTTGAACATTTACTTTGTTTATTCTTTCCACACAGCAATCATTAACGCCGTTTACAGTTTTTTTAATTTTGAAATAATTCCCGTTGCTTCGTTTCGTGTGACGGGCTTTTCGGTGCATTCATTCCTGATTGTTTCCAAAGCTTTAAGGACTTCGTGCCGCGAATCTCTCCTGACCAACGCGTGAGGTTTACTATCTTGACGGTTTTGCCTTCTCCGTCATCAATATCTTCCAGCGTTGTGTCGAACTTGAAGAAAAAAACGTATATTTCTTGGAGCAACATGAAGAATCGACAAGCTTCTGTGCAAGATTCAGCAGTCGCAGTTGCCACTAAATTTAAAGAGTGGACAGAGTAAGGAACTAAAAAAGCAAACGGTGCTTTACTTTGAATTTTAGCCTGTAAGCCATTATATATGCCAGACATATTTGCGGCATTGTCATACGATTTTCCACGGCAGTCTTCAATATTCAAACCCAAGGTTTTTAGTTCCGAAGTAATGGCAGCAAACATTTCTTCAGCTTTAAGTCCGACTGAGGGCAAAAACTTGAGGAATCTTTCACAGGGTTCTCCTATTTCTAAAACATATCGAATCACGAAGGTGAGCTGGTCAACATGTGGTATATCTGGTGTCGAATCGATGATTAAAGAAAAGTATTTCGCCCTTCTTATCTCGTCTCCAATTTGCTTCAAGGCCATATGGCCCATCAAGAGTATAAACTATCACAAAAATCTTCGATAAGTAACTGGTACTTCCGGATCCTTGATTCCCAAACCGTTCAATATGACTGGCTAAGAAAGGATCGAACTCAGCTAACAGTTCCAGAATCATAAAATAATTTCCGTTGTGTGGATCACCAAACTTTTCACTTTTTACTCTAAAACAGAGACCTTTTGAACACAGCCTCTTCACTACAGCAACAACCCTTTTCAGAACGTTTCTCCAATAAGCAATTTCTTCATCAATTTGCAAATGCAGTAAATTGTCGATTCGACCATCAATTACACGTCTAGCTTTCAGAATAGGCCGATTACTGGTTGGGGGCGGCGAACTAGCTGTTTTACTCTAGATTTGGAAATTTGCTATACCTAATGTACAATGACAAGTGAGAGAGGAAAGTCATCGGCAAAATTTGTTGCAGAGTTCTATCTGTAAAACATCTGAAAACCGTCATGCAGAAATCTTTTTGATATCTATGAGTTAGCAAAAAAAAAAATTCGGTTCCCGAATTTGCCGCCCCAAAAATCTGCCGCTCTAGGCTCCAGCCTACTCAGCCTGCAAGTAAATCCGCCACTGCTCCAGGTCATTATATCCCATCTCTGATGATCCAGACTATTTTAACACTATAACACCGGAACATTTCTTAGTTAGCAGTTCCCTATTAACTCCACCAGAACCAATTGCTGAGAAAAATATTTCATTAACCAAAAGATGGAACCATCTGCAATTATTACAGCAACAGTTCTAGAATAAATGGTCTAATGATTATTAGAACTCATTACAGAACAGACCAAATTGCCAAAATCCAGTTTTCAATCCTGAAGTAGGAGATTTGGTTGTTATTAAGGAATCAAATTTGCCAGCATGTCGATGGATATTGCGACGAATTACCGAACTACATCCAGGGGCACACAAAATGGTAAGAGATGTCAGCATTAAAACGCAGAGTGGACTTTTAAAAAGACCAATTACAAAATTCGCAATACTTCCTTTGACCTAAAAGACGTCTTTAAAACATTCTTTATAAACCAACATTATTCAATCCAAAATCAGCATATAATATCAATATTCTTTTCATGCAATTCATTCACATTATTCGTTAAAAAAAAAGTTTTTATCATTTGCATGCAATTACATCTATACATATACTGTTTTTAAACCAAACAATAAAATCATCACACTAGAGAAAAATTCTAAAATTCCATAATCGAGGTGCATTCTTAACAATTGCACATGCATTAGTACATATAGCAATTATTTTGTTCTTAAATCAAACAATACATTCATCAAAAATGTTCAAAATTACATTCTTGCTTCCGTTGAAATTCATTACCAGATTTTGTCTTTGTATTTTTTTTGCTGGTAATCTATATATGCAACCGTTAATCCGATAGTCAGATTCCATCCCAAGTCAAAACTTAAATAAAAGAGAGGATCAGTTAGTCGATTACCCTGTGACACAACTCACAGTTGAATTTTAAATTGGTAGCACGAAAATGGAATCCCCGAAGACTGATTTGCCAACAGCTGCGGGCAAGACCATCGAACAGGAAGTCAAAGAACTTTGGGGTCTTGAGAAGCAGCTCAAGAATCTAAAGGCGGCATCTCGAGTGAAACAACTCGGCAGACGATTTAGCAAACTACAATTGGGGGATAACCTGGACCAGGAAGTGATTGTAATCCCCGACTCACCACCACAATCTCGAAAGCACCATGTCCAATCAGACGTAGCGCCAGGACCATCCTACCAGCAAGATGGTGAGCCACAAGCAAGCGAACCAAATCCTGCTCCCAAAATCAGAATCTTGGAGGATATCACGCTGATACCTGCCACCACCAAACCAGAGCAACCAGCCGAAAACGATCTTCATTTATTGGTGCAAGATCATGACACAGGAACCATAGAGAAATTCGTGATATCGCTGAAGCTGTAAAGGTCCGTTTACTAAAAGATGACAATATAAAAATTTTAAAATAAAAACCATTTCTGTTGTTTCTCTGCATACAGTGAATATGCGTTGACACATTCGGGGCTACATCGGTTGCAAAAATTTCTCTCTTGTCTTCTCCTTTTTTTGACCATTGTAAAATTTCTCATTGCTTTGGGATAAAATACCTAGTAAATATATAATAATAAACTACCGTGAGCGCTGCATACAAAAGAGGCTTCAACATTCTAAAGATACCAAATTTTTCATGTTTATTTTCAGGATCTATTCAAGTGCAATTTTGGCATTCAACGTCACAAATACAGTTCACAACCTCTAGAATATTAATAATATCAGAATTTTAATTCAAATTTTTACAGTAAAAAAAAGCATTACATAGATTAACAACTTAAATGTCACAATGACATTCGCTGGAGTTGTTAGCAGACCGCATTCGCAAATCGCATAGTTTTTATCCTTGAACGGCATCTTGGCCCTTCAACGGGGGGCAGTATGTTCAGGATTGAACACAGTCGTTGGCTTCAGCTCCTGTCCTGAAAGAAATTAAAAAGGAACCACGAAGAATCAAAAAAATTAAAAATTCATCTTACCTAATTCGTGTGCATGAGCGTGGATTTTTTCACAGTCTCGTGAAGTAGGTCAGCATTATATTAAAGAAAGAGACAAATATGTGTTTAGCTGTCAAACGAAGATTGTCTAATTTGCAACAATATGAACGTAATTTAAAAGTTGTGAAAAGTGAAAGATATTATATTTAAAAATAGTGCTAAATAAAGTAAAAAGTGTAAGTAATTATCTGTTGATATTATAATGATAAATTTTTCAGTGATGTTCATGTATTTTCAGAATGAACTGTTCGGTGAAAAATTGCCACAAGAACACAAAGGTACGACGTGGGAAATAATTTTTTAGGCAAGTATAGTTATAAAATATTATTTGGTGTACCTTACACACCTTTTTATATTAAATTAAATTTAAAATACATAACAAAAAGGATGAAATATCGAAAATTTCCTTCATCCACCGAGATTTGTTTACGTTTATGACAGATGAGAAATTCACAGGGTATGTTGGTGTAGTGAGAGCGAATAAGAACATTTTCGATGGGAGCAAACGTAATATTATTAAACGCTTATAATAAAAAAGAAAGAATTTCTTCGAAATAAATGAGTGATAATATTTCATTATTATTATTTTACATTGATTGACATGTATTAGAATATAAATTTCAATTTTAAATACTTAACTAAAATATGTTGTAATTTATTATACTATGCATAATTTTTAGATTCCCAAAAGATCCCGATTTGTAAAATAAATGGTTGGAGGCAATAGGCCGGCCAGAATTTCTTCCTAAATATGCAAACAAGATGTGTGATGAGCATTTTTTATGCACGGATATAGATTATTTCCAAACGAAAAGTGTACTGAAACCAGGAGCGATACCTTTCTAAATATTGAGGATGTAAGTCTTTAACCTTCTGAAATATGATTTTAATATTCTCATAGTGCTTTTTTGCTGGATCATTAATAATTTAGAGCTACTATTTAAATCATTACATTTAAGGACGTTCAAACATGCGTGAATGTTAGGTCTGGACCTTATTCTGCAATACAAACAGATGATCATTTAACAACGAGTCTCACTGTGAGTACAGGCGTACCGGATTCTTCTAATATTGATACTGCAAGTTTTTAATTGCAGGCCATAAACAATTCTCACACTTGTATGGAAGTGAAAGTGCTGTTAACGAAAATGTTACTTCTAGAATTAATTTTCAGAACCAACAAGTCCAGGTAAAAGTAAATAGATTTTATAATTTCATAATAAATAACTTCAATCCTTTAATAGAATTAGTTCGTGGTATTCCCTATTGGAGAATGTGAAGTTTTTGAGGCAAATAGTCAGTCCTGTTGTGTAAAGACGACATCTTTGAACGATATGGAAGTTGATCAAAATGTTATTACTATGCAACTAAAAATATACATGTGGGATATGGTATCGAAAACAATATTTTAAGATAGCAAGGTTTATTGTACGCTAATTACACGTTTAAATTAATGCTAAAGTTCAAATACTTGTAGGATGATAATATTAAAAGTACAAAAAGAAACGCGGTGCAGTTGCAGTGGCGCTGACGACTTAATAAAAAAATCTCGTCTTCGCATAGTCAGCTCTCTTCTTTTACTGCTGCAGAGCTCTATCTCTAGATCCAATTCGCCGCTGTAGCAATTTAGGGTTACCACATACATACATACGTACATTGTATATGAAGTTGTCTAAAGTTAACTAGTTTTAGGATAAGACAATGAAAGATTTCAAAATTGAACATGGGGAGTCCTCTTCATATGAAGAAAAAAATCCGGTAATGTCAGAGGTTATCACTCAAAGAAAAAAGATTGGTTAAATTAACTAAAAACATAGTAATGAAACCCCTCCATACAAAAATTTTACCACCTCACAAATATTTACCAACTTTGCTGTTTAATTTCAACCACGCAAAATAGTTATTCTTTAAATTTGAAAGTGGATAGTAAATCGCATAAAAATTGAAATTCTAGGTGTTGGCTAACAATTCTGGTAGGTTATTCGTCAAAAGCTTTGAAGTAAACTTTAAAATACATAGTTATTTAACTATACTGTTGGTAAACTATGCCCTATATGCGTTGTTAGCTGACGTTATTCTTGTTGATATTTATTTGAACAGTTGTTTTGGTAAAGAAAGCCATGTGAATTTGCATGGCCGCCTCAACAGACCGTTATTCGTAAAATCGAAACGAAATATTTCTACGGTTTCGATTGTTACTCAACTACTCACAATGTTTAAAAAGTATTGGAATGCTTCGCATATTACTATTTTAATAGTTCTTCAACTGAAAATTTGTTATATTTTACTGGAGCGGAGCTGTTGCGAACATTTTTATAGCTACAGTTGAAGTCAGCCGCCACGAAGAACGGTCGCACCAAATATTTTCTGAGCGTGCAATGAATTTAAAGTAAAAAGTGTGCAACCATGGATACGTTTGTCAAAGTGATTGATATTATGTGTGAAGGTACAGTTATAAGTAATGATTGTGATGAGCTCTCTGCAGAAGGGCCAGAACTGCAGTTTAATTTTAGTGAAAAAAGTACCTCAGATGATATCGAACTTTACAACTTAGTAAAGGGCTGGGGATTTGAGTTTATATTCGATGATTTAAAAAGTGAGTTACTTAGTATTTTAATAATTAAATTTAATATTTGTATAAGTGTTTGTGGAAATACTGGCTTTCCACACGTGTTCGCGCTTTATAATATATGTACGTACCAAGTATGTAATTGTGAAAACTGAGTATTTTCAAGGAAATACCCGGTTGGTTTTTTTTATACAGGAATGCATGCATGCATATGTAGTGCAATATATAGTGATTTTTAATCTGTTATTATAATATTTATTACATATTGCATTTCACGACACACAGCGCATGATATTACATTGGCAAGGTTGGGATTGTTGACTGAAATCGACTTGGAAAAATTTTTCAAAAATTATAAGCTTGGCGCTCATATCGAATTTCGGCAGAAGTTGATTACGTGGAGAATAGAAAAGGTATGAAATATTATGATTTGATTTCTTATACATATCTGTGCAACTGTATATAAAAATATTGATAAGTATTCTTTGTACTCTAAGAACATACCTACACCATCACTGTGTGACACATCTTCTACAAATACCGACTTTAATAGTTTCGTATGCAATTGGCTCAAAACTAACGAGGACTGTTTTAAAACACTTTCTTCGCCAAAAAGTTTAGGAAATTCTTCATATTCAACAAACTTTGTAGAAGACTTTGTATGTATTTTAACAACATAAATTGTATAATAAGATAAAACATATTTATATCTGCACACTTTATCGCAGAGTCTCAAAGCTGCGTTGGAGGAGTGTCAGAAGGGACACTATGTTTTACGACATTTCCAAAAAGAACAAAAACTTGATGACTTATCACGAAAAATTTTAGTTGATGCAGTTATTTTGTGGTATACGCGAAGAAAGAAAAAAATCAATCGAGAAATTTTCGAATCTATTGCCCGAGACATAGAAACTACTTTTAATGACGATCAGGTATGCATAAGTACAAAATCTTTTGTTAAGTTGAAGCCGGTGCAACACATAAATTCTCACTGATGTATACGTCAATTTTGTAGCTAATATATTACAATAAAAGGGGACCTAAGCAAACACCATCTGGGCGTTTGTACGATAAATATTATAATGATACTAAGCGTTTGAGAAAAAGCGGCAATATTCTATCTAGAGATATACCATCAACATCCACAAATACACTAACAACCATTAATTTTCAAGACTCCGTTGATTCAGAACGTATAGGAACTTAACTTTCCATATCATTTGATAATATATCTCTTCATTTATAGAAATCTCACGAGCTTACGCTTGGTTGCAAATAAATAATTCACCATGGACTGATGTGCAAAAAAATTGGCACCTAACTTTCGATAAGCGTCGTTTGGAAATCTTGTCTAACCGAAAGGATATTAACATAGCGATTTTTTTGCAACATTGGCGCCATCTTACACATTCTTTGGGTCACAATTTGGTAAGACCATCAGTCTTGATTTTTCTTTTAATTTTAATAATTTTATGTTTTCAGATAGATGAAGATTTCCTACGCATTCATCCACATGCTTATGGACTATACGATAAATGGCAAGCATTTAAAACAACAATTCTTCCAATTTTCAACCAAACTATACGAGATAAGCAGTGTCTAGAACTGTTAAAGTCATTAAACCAATCGGAACAACAATTAACAGGTAAGAAACTGCTGCATTATTTTTTCACTGACCTGATCTCGTTTAGTTCTATTTTCACACAACACAACTACACACGCGAACCTGGCTCTCATCGGTGCTTATTTTTGTATTTTTTTTTTTTTCAAATTGAATGTAAAAATAGCAAAACTTTCTTTGATTAGAGTAGGTAGGGAATTAAATTGAAAAGGAAGAACTTCCAATTATGATAGTGAACGTTAATATTATGGGAAGATAGTTTTGACGTTTCCATGGTGATAGAGCCAGGAGAACCGGACCATTATTTGTACTAGTTGAGCTGAACCAGTTTAGGTCAGTGAATAAAGAACGCAGCTATTATCAGCAATGTGTTAATTTTGTTCAAATGAAAAAATAGTCTGCTGATATGTTATTTAGGAATTCTTAATTGAAAATAACTTTTTTCCTGTGTTTCTAGACTTAGATTCAACGTTTGCTTTACTTCTACATGCACTTCTACCTCCTTCGGTAACACACACAACAAAAGGGGAAGAAAAAAGGAAGTCAATTTTTAAGTGTACAATAAAGGACTCCCAAAAGACTTTTTTGCTCCAAGTAAACACCGTGAATGATGTGACTAACAAGATTGAAGATCTAAAACAAACTCTTTTAAAAAGAGAAGACACACTTCAACCTCTAATAATTGCTGTTGGAAAAAAAGATGCAGATTGTGACTTTAAGTATTATGTTCATTTTGACGGCATTAAGTATGAATTGCCTAGTTTTTTAAGTGCACTTGATATATGTTTTAAAGTATTTCACATACTTGATTTGAAATATCCTAATTCTTGTGAAAACTTTTGGATTTTTGTTCAGTTATATTTTTATAACATACACCTTGCAACTGATAAACCATCTTCAAAAGCTCTATGTTTAATTAAAAATTTGTCGTAATATTTGAAAATTTTCTTCTGAATACTGGTCTTATATCTTTCTAAAATAATTTAAAATAAAACATGTCATCTTGCTTCAAATGTTTGGAGTCTGGTACTCATAATGTTAAAAATTTCGAAAGTATTGAAAAATTAATGACGCATTTTAAGCATTTTCATATGCTTAGCTCTATTGACAACTTTACGTGTACATCATGTAAGCACACGTTTCAGTCT
The DNA here is from genome assembly GCA_963924295.1 of Dioctria rufipes. Classification (NCBI taxonomy): domain Eukaryota; kingdom Metazoa; phylum Arthropoda; class Insecta; order Diptera; family Asilidae; genus Dioctria; species Dioctria rufipes. The sequence goes on along the minus strand of OZ002740.1, from coordinate 82,556,964 downwards.
CTTAAAGCATTTAAAAAGCATTTTAAAAATACCAGTTCATGTTTTTCTATAATTGATATTCCCTCTTATTCCACTGAAATTAATGAAAATATATCTAAAGTAAGTGCACCTCAATTTGATATAACTAGTAATGTCAGCCCAAATAATGATATATTGGTCATTACTGAAATCATTGATAACAAAGCCTTAGAGTTCACATGTAAACTCTATAGTAAGTCGAATTTAGCTAGATCAGACGCGGAGGAAATATTAAATGATATTTCCATAACACTTTTGTCTCCAATACTTGAAAAAATTAAGAGTGCTTTGTCTAAGAATGCTTCTACCGAAGAAAAAAATAATATTGAAAAAATTTTAAAGTTAGCACAACATCCGTTTGAAAAAATTAAAACATTTCATAACTTTCAAAAGACTTTGAAATCAAAGCATATTTATACTGATCCTATTGTATTTGATATTAATAATGAAATCAATGCAGTCATAGTTGGAAATCAGCCAACGCTTTCCCAAAAGAAAAGCAAGGGGGCAATGATGCCATTAACTTTTATTTTTAAGAAATTTTTTGAACTTCCATTTGTTTTTGAAAAAACCATACAAAATATGAAAACTTTATCCGCGCAAACCGCTAAGTATTTGAATGTAATTAATGGAGATTTGTGGATAAGCAAAGTATCACGGTTTGATGGTAAAGTCTTGCTTCCATTCATTTTATACTTTGACGATTTTGATATCAACAATGCTTTAGGTTCACATGCAGGAAAACAATCCATTTCGGCAATGTATATCACATTTCCTACTCTACCGCAACAGTTTCTTTCGAAACTAGAAAATATTTTTCCAGCACTCTTTTTCAAATCTAAAGATAAATGCTACGGTGACAATGCGTCCTTAGGACTTCTTATAAATGAAATAAAAATCTTGAAAAGGAAGGTGTAGAAATAGATATTAATGGTCAGAAACAAACAATACATTTTTTACTCTTGTTAGTAGTGGGAGATAACTTAGGGTTGAATTCCTTGTTAGGATATACTAGAAGCTTTAGAGCTAACTTTCCTTGCCGGCTTTGCAATTGCGATAGAGCAGGTATTACTTCTGGAATTGTTGAGAATAGCGAAAAGTTTAGAAATTCATCTGATTATGCCATTGATCTTTTACAAGAAGATACTCCAGCCAAGCGAGCTAAACTATCCGGGATTAGAGAAACATCAATTTTCAACACTTTGACCAATTTTCACGTTACAGAAAACTATACTGGCGATATTATGCATGACCTTTTTGAAGGGGTATGTGAATACGATATCACACAAATTTTATATAATCTAATAGAGAATGAAAAACTTTTTACTATTGACATTTTAAATGAAAGAAAACAACTTTTTAATTATGGCGAAACCGAAATAGGAAACATATCTCCACCTTTGAAACTTACTCATTTAGCAAATTACAAATTAAATATGTCTGCAAGAGAAGCTTGGACTTTTTGCCACTTTTTACCTATTATGATAGGAGACCTTGTTCCAGTCAATAATAAGTACTGGAAGCTGCTTTGTTTACTGATAGAAATGATGGATATGATTTTAAAATCTGAGTTTGATAACAATACATGTACCATTTTGAAGTCGGCAATAACCAAACATCACGCCCAGTACAAAAAATTGTTTGGAAACACTCTTAAACCGAAATTTCATTCCCTGCTCCATTATCCAACAATTATACAAAAAATAGGCCCTCTTCGTTATGTGTGGAGTTTTAGATTTGAATCAAAGCATAGGGAAATAAAAATTTACAACACAAACTCCATAAAGTCCAGAAAAAACGTGGCGTTAACGGTTGGAATTAAATGTATGGTTAAGTTTGCTCATCGTTTATTACTAGAAAGAGGTTTGAGAAATATTTTTTTTGATTTTAATGAAACAAATACGGAAGATATAAGAACGAAAGTATATTTTACGCAAATAAGAAATTTTACCATTGATAATTTCCATCTAAGTTTTCATAAGCAGATTGAGTTCGAAGAAAAAATTTTTAAAGTCGGGTATTTTCTTTTTATTTCAACACAACTTTTTGAGATTATAGATATAGCTACTTTAAAAGAAAATGTGTACATAATACTTGGAATACAAATTAGGAAGTTTCTCAAAGCACTTTCAATCATTTCCAATAGTTGAAAAAACACATAATTATTTTTTATATAACGTTTGTTTTTTTCCTTTTACCGCTGTTCATATTCATCAATCCGCCAACGGTAAAACATTCTTGAGACCGAAATACTTTTGATTATAATAAACTTATGTTTTAAGAAAAAAAAAGAAACGGAAAATTGTAATTTAATGAAGCAATTTAGTTTTTATCAGTGCAAATGCATTTTCCTATTCATTTACTTATATAATGTATATACTATACATCTATATATGTATATACTTGTACATGACCAACAGTATTATAAATTTATAGAATCCATTATGTAGTTGACATATAGTAACTATAAGCAATTACTGTTACCTATTTTTTTAAAAAAAGAAATAAAGATTTATAATTTATTACTGTCTCTTTTACTTTCAGCTAAATTTGTCGTTTATCGCATTTTGTGTAAATTTTGGGTTATTCACAATGAAATGTGTGCAATTACCTATAAATCGGTAAAAGTACTACATTAATAGTAACAAAAGCAATATTATGAGTTAGTTAACTATTTTCATTGGTTCTGTAACAATTCCTATAACTACTTAACTACTTGATAGTTTGCTAACTACTAATTTAGTGAATTACCTATTTAAAATAGTTGACGAGTTATTTAAATAGTTGGTTTACTATAAAGAACAATTGGGTCACCATTTTAATTGTTCGGCAACAATTTTTTTGGTTAAATATTTTCGAGTGGAAATTAACTATTATTTTTGGTTAAAAAATACCAACTTCGTTGGTTGGCGCCCTTTTAACCAATGTTTTTGGTTGGTTTTACCAACTAATTTTTCTGAGTGATAGTTGTAAACAATATTTAATTTGAGCATATTGAAGATTCCACAGAATATAATGATAAGTTCAGTTGCCACAATAGGTATTTCACGCGCTGATCCAGATAGTTATAAAAAATTAAATGATAAACTGAGATATACTATAGCTACATATCTATTTTCTATTGTGTTACGATGAAGTAGAAAAAAATATTGTAATTAAAGAATGCATGGAAACAGAAAATGAAAGCTGCTCAGAATTACCAGTTGAAAAAATTGTAAGGATGAAAGCTAAGTTAAGAAAATTAAGAAAATGTGTCCGGAATAGAAGCAGTACTGTGAAAAGATTGCACTAAAAAATGACTCGACAGAAGAAAAAGACAAATCAATTAAAAAATTTGCTAGAGGAGCTAAAAGAGAAGGGTTTAATTGAAGATGAAGTGCAGACTACGTTGACACAAATTGCTGGACCTTTAAAGGACAACTTATCCCGTCTGTTTGCTAAGGCAAGAGGCAATGTTGTGCCAAGATATATAATCCGCATATTCGTACCTTTGCCTTGAATTTGAATTTTTTATCACCAAAGGCTTATACTTATGTAAGGGATGTTTGCCACACTCTAGGACTATAAAGGAATGGTATAAAGTTCTCGGCTGCCGCCCAGGCTTTAGCAAAGAATCACTTGTGGCAATAAAACTAGCTTGCGATAAGGTCAAGAAGTGTAATGAAAATAATTTTTAATTGTGTTTTTGATAAAATCCACATTAGAGAACATATAGATTGGGATATGTCATATGGATATGTGGACATGGGAGATGGTGGTGCAAGTGCGACCTTCACTTCTCAGATCTTAGAGTTAATGGCTGTCTGCTTAAATTGATCTTGGAAGATTCCTATTGCTTTTATGAAGGCAGTGTAAATGGCAAACATAATTCGTTTAGCTTTAGAAGAATTAAAAGATACTGGTGCTGAGATTATTTGTATAACTTTTGATGGAGCCATAGTGAATCTTAGTACCTACTCTTGTAATTCTTGGGTGCGATATTCGGAATGCTGATGGTCCCAGCTATTTGCAATTAAATAATACAAGCGACAAATATATAGCTCACCCAGATCCTTGTCATATGGTTAAACTGATTAGAAATACTTTGGGTGAATTACAATGTATTATAAATGGGAAAGGAGAGCCCATTGAATGGAAGTATTTAGAAAGGTTGATTGAATTACAAGAGAAGGAGGAAGTCCATTTAGGCAATAAACTAAGACGGGCGCATACATATTTCGCAAAAAAGAAAATGAACGTTAAGCTAGCAGTTTAGGCCTTTAGTAAATCTGTCGCAGATGTCTTGGACTTTTGCAGAGAAGTATTAAAGTTACGAGAATTTTCTGCCAGCAAGCCTTTGTCCGAACTGATCCGCGTTGTCAACGATATACATTCGATGTGCTAAATAGCAGGAAAATATCTTGTTTTGAATATTTAAAACGAGCGTGATGTGCGAATAATAGTAAAGAAGTATTAAACTATTCACTATTTGCAATTATTTATTTCCAACAATTACGAAAGCAGTCTGGTGAATTGTTAATACACAGAACTAGAAGAATGGGATTTATAGGTCTTATCGCCTGCTTAAAAAATTTAATAACCCTCGATGAAAGATTTATACAATAAAATGCTGCATCACCTTCCGATATATAAGCTTAATTAGGAACATTTAGAATTATTTTTTTAGTTCTATCAGAAGTCATCTGGGCAGAAATAATAATCCATCAGTGAAGCAATTTATAGCGGCATATAAAAAATTTCTTGTGCGATGTCAGATAAGAGAAGGCGGCATCGGAAACTGCGTTCCTTTGGAAAGTATTACTATTTTGAATGTTCTTAGAAGAGCATTCTTATGTGCCATATCCAGCAAAGTTATCCGAATATATGCACCATGTAGTTACTTATATTTCTGGATTTGTTGTGCAGAAAATTAATAAGATTTTGAAATGTCCGGAGTGTTTGTCTGCATTACAAGGTTGTTATTCAGAGCTTACACTTATTGCCTACAAAGCCAGGGGCAGGCTTCAAATACCGTCTGATAGTGTAATACAGATATCCAAACAAACTGAATATAGTTTGCGTTTGAAAATGCATTTCTTAAAAGGCGATACTGTCCTTAGAAAAAAAGTATTTTTACAAATATCAATTGAGGTCCAAAAGCACTTCTTAAATACATCTCTATTCGACGATCAACAAGAACATATGAAGTGCAGCAATCATTATAGTCCCTTAATTAAATTAATACTTGAGAAGTACCTTAACACAAGGTACTATTTCATCGCCAAGAAGGCATCAGAAAGTTTCACTTCGTCTAATAAAATGGTCATATTTCAAGGTATGTAAATAAAGGTTCTTGATCCGCATCAGAAATAGCAAAAAGCCAATCAAAAAAGATTTGAAATAAAAACTAATAATTCAAAATACTATAATGACGGATGGGAACGTGTGAGGGGTTTGCGTGGCTTGTCATTTACATTAAACGAATTGTCGGTATACCTACTTATTAAATAGACAAAAGGCTAATGCAAGCTTCTCACTATTTTACATCTACCTCAACGTGGTCGTCCCTGGAAACATAACACGATAACGCTTATCTTGTTGTGGCTAAAGATGTAAGGAAACTTAGTACTCAATTATTTGTACGAAGTGATAAATAGAAGTACGAGAAATTTAAATAGTCCAATGCTCATGAATTCCTACTGTATGCATACAACAGTTAGGTAGTGCTTGTTTAACTTATATACCTGTAACAATACATAAACTTAAATATTCTGTATAGTATACCCAACCCGTTGCACAAATTTTATAATATAGTACGATTTAATCTAACATATAATATTTCTGAAATATGACACCAATATTCGGTACTAGAAATATTTATTCATTCAAATTGCACATATTCCTTTGCTATTAATGTTGAACTTAAGTGAAAACTTAATACGAAAATCAAATTAATTTATTGTGATGCCCCTCTCTATGTTGATTCATATTACACGCCTGGACTGAGCTTTCACTACAGCGGCAACAGATACTAACACAACCAGAATTTGACTACACCAAATTTGGCTTATTACCGTTCTTTGGTGCCATGCATAAACCATGGCTATATAAAACACAATCTGACTTGACTCGGTCTCTTTCTTAGTTTGACAGCATAGCGTTCAACTTGGAAAATTTCTATTCCTGATAAATATTTTTTCCTTTTTTCTAACTTGAATTTTATTTTTGATTGACGATTGAAATAGAGATTTGTATTCTGGGAATCGACTAGAATAGAGACTTTATTTTGAGTAGCGACAAAAACAAAGAGTTTTATTGTGGGTATGGAGTAGAATAAGGGCTTTCCTTCCGATAGCTATTAGAATAAAGATTCTTACTGTGGCTATCGACTGCAGTAAAAATAACTTACCAATAACAAATAAAACACTTTGTTCTATTTACAGATTGAAATTAAAATTTCTTATTCTCGGTATCGACTAGAAATAAGAGCTTTCTTTCTATAGCTATTAGAATAAAGATTCTTACTGTGGGTATCGATTGCAGTAAAAATAACTTTCCAATAACAAATAAAACACTTTGTTCTATTTACAGATTGAAATTAAAATTTCTTATTCTCGGTATCGACTAGAAATAAGAGCTTTCTTTCTGTAGCTATTAGAATAAAGATTCTTACTGTGGGTATCGACTGCAGTAGGAATATCTTACTAATAACAAACAAACATTTGTTTTGATTATGGATTGGAATCAAAGAATTTTATTCTGGGTATTGACTAGATTAGGGTCTTTGGTTTCGATAGCAACTGGAATAAGGATTCTTATTGTGTGTATCGACTGCAATAGGAGCAGTATTAATAAAACACTTAATTGTGGTCATTGACTGAAAAAGAAGATATCCCAATTCCTAACCTAAAAGAATAGAAAACCAATTGAATCAAGTTTCAAACATCGAGTTGGTAAGTACTAGTAAAATTGTAACAAATTTTCTATATTTTTATAATTGTATATTTTTAGTTGATAGAATTTAGTTTGATATTATTTTTAACTAATATAAATAATTACGCATTCTATAGAAACTAGTGCTAGTAACAAGAGAACTAAACGGTTAATATAAGTGTAATAGTAGTCAATTTTAGTGTAGTATTGATATAAGAAAATAAGCCACTAAGGATCAAAATAGGGCTAAAAAAATAATTGGCTCAAGTTTTGAAGTTTTGATTCTACCAAACCATGGCAATGGAATGATTTTTTATCAATTTATAAAGCCGTGTACATTTGTAATACTTTTTAATATCAACGTCAATCGATAATCTCCTCTTATTCGGATCAGAAAACAAATACGCGACTATTCTCTGTAAAACTGGACTTACGAATTTTCCTTTCAGTATACCAATAGGTTCTACCATGACAAATTGTGTTGACAAATTTATTGTGTTGAATTTAACATGCAAATTAATCAAACTGCCATTACCTTTAAAAGCATAAAAACAATTAGTCTTATTTTTACTTATAAGTCTTGTATCACAATTCACGGGCAGTTTGTTCGGTCAGTCACCCTACACGTCATTACCAGAAATTTGCGTGTGGTTTGTTTACTTGTTTTGACGTGAAAATTTGCTTAATACGGTGACCCAACTTTTTCTGCATATTGTTTTTAAGTTATTGCTGACAATGAGTATTTTTTTTATATATATAGTAATTTGTTGTATATATTTATATATACGTGGAACACTTAATGAAATAAATTCAATTATTGTTAGAGCATCGGATTGTGTACAATAATTTCTTGCATATAGCTTGGTGTTCTTTATGATCAAGTTCTCCTTCGCTTCAGAGTTTATGTTGTCCGACGAACCGTCTCTGCCACATTTTCACCATTTTTATAGTGAATTTTAATAATTTCAATGCGTTGTTGAATCGTGTATCGTTCCATTTTTATTAATGGCGTAGTTTCTACTTGGCAAATGTCAAAAAATGTCAGCTCCAAAAGTGACATCTACCAAAATAGCGGGCTAATTAAAATAACACCTCTTATTGGAAAACCCTTTATTTGACAGATAACTAATTTAAGGGGAGAGATTTAAGAGCAAAGGTAATCAACAATGACATTTATGTTAATGACATGATAACTGGGGCAAATTCATTAAAGAATGCTAAAAAACCATGATGGAGGTAAAAGAGATTTTATCAGAAGGGCGTTTCGAATTAAGGAAATGGTGCTCAAATATTCCTACGTTGCTGGAAACCATCTCCGAGGACCATAGAAGAAGGTTGTTGATGTTGAACAACACAGATCTTACAAAGGCATTGGGTGTTATTTGGAATCCCACCCGAGACAAAAATTTCAATGGACCCTATTGGTCTTTTTATCCCATCACTGTGTTTGCTAAAATTTTTATACATGAGCTGTGGATTTTGAAAACTGGCTGGGATGTGCCACTTTATATTGAATTGCATCGGAATTCGAACTCTTTTGTTATCAGTTAAGTTTCATTGATCAAATCAAGATCCTTCGTTTAATATTCATGAGCACAAGCATCGTTAGTTTCGAATTACATGGTTTTTCGGACGCATTAGTGAGACCATATGGATGCAATATTTATGTTCGTTCTACGACAATTTCGCCAAGTCATCTCTATGATTACTTACTTATTTAAGTATAGGAACATTTATCCTTGGAGCTTCAATACAAAATAGTAAACAAAAGTGAAATCTAGCAGCTGCTATGAAATTAAAGTCAAGCTCCAAAAACTAAAAAAATCCTCTTCTTAGTGAGATTTACGACCTTTTTTTACCAACGGAACTATATTTAGCGATGCAGAGCAAGATTGTACTACACACTCTACAATGTAGCTTTCCACTGTCCAATGCACCAGTGCAGGAGACATAAAAGAACACACCTAATATCTACATACTTTGGCGTATGCAATTAATTGCAGGTAATGCTCCGTTAATTTTTGATGCCATAAAAAATATACTAAACCAATTTGTACTTAATTTAAATAAACTTTTGGTTATGAGCTATAATATTCCGGCCGTAATGATCGGCGCAAACAATGAGTTTATTTTTTATGTCAAAAAGATCTTTCATAATTGACACTAATAAAAGGATACCATACGTGTCATTTTATATAGCCCACCGTTTCTCATTCGGCGAAAATTTTACCGAATTAGTTAGAACTTCCTAGTTGTCGCATTCTGCTTTGAAAAAATGTTCAAATAAATTAATGATAACGTTAAACACTAGCTTGGACACTAGTTAGTTATCAATTGAGTCTCGAACTTTTCCTAATGGCTCAAACTTTAACTCTTTTTAGAATAGAATGTAAAGTCAACAAGTGTCGTATTGACCATTCATAATCAAATGTATTCAACTTGTCTGTAGCCAGTTTTAGAGAAAATTAACCAAATCAATTTAGCATTCAATCAAAAATAGTTAAAATTTCTAAAGTAAAGGGAAATCTTGTTAATACCTTTCTCACTTCGATTAGTCGAATTGAATAAAATCTTTTTCAATTTTGATAAAAAAATTTGCATAAAAATATTCGCAACCTGTTTTTCTCCCTCTTTTCACTACAATTAAATCATTTATATTAGAGGCCCTCTTAAGTTCCTTCAAATGACAGAATTTCTTTAAATAGCTAAGAAAATCTTTCTTACCTACTCATGCACGAACTAGAAACGCTTTAGACTCACTTGACCGTAGTATAGCTCCAAGCAGTCGACGATGTCATTTATATCCTGCAGTGCACCTGACCTTAATTGCGAAACAGTAGTTCCAGAAGAAAAAAACATCTCTTTCAACGTAGCATAAGAAAACGATTCAAAGTCAAGATTTGTGACAGAGCCGGAGATATCCTGCAACCCTACAAAGCTTTTCCAACTTGTTATGTTAAGTGAAAACAGCACCCTCTAGCCAATTTGAGAAATTTCTCCTAATCACAGGGTTGTTTTGAGCAGCAATCATTTGAAGACTTCCCACTTTGACTGATTTTCAAATGCCTCCAGCTTCAATCCATTTTTGTTCAGCTACGCGCAGTTAAGAAGAAAAAAAGCATGCTTCCCTTAATCTACCTCGAAATTGTACAAACGCTGTTCGATTGTCTTTCATCCTTGTATGCCGCAAGGTGTTCAGAAAATTTCACAGCAATTGACACTAAGAGAAAAGGTTGACAAACAAGAACTCTGTAGAAAGTTTGTTGATTTTTCTGTTCTATATTTAGTGGGAGATCTGACTTGTCAGTGAGTTATTTTGTTCTTTAAAATGATTTTTAATTTTTGACTATAAAAAATTTATATACACAATTAAGCTTAGCACAATCTATATGCATGCATTTAGTTGAATGTACGATAAAAGAAAAAATGCGTTTTGCTTCCAACATTGTACAGAAAATCTTTCTGACAGATGGGATATTTTCCACAAATAATTAAGGTTGTGTTACAAATTTGGAACACGTATGTTGTATAATTGATTGTAATACCCTCGTTTCTAAATGTCCTTATTCTGATCCATATATTAATTATTTATGCAAATGAGATCCCAACATAAACATAAATCCCTTAAGTTCGTGACATGGGTTCCTAAAAAAGATCTACTTTTAATCTGATTACAAGTTGTCGCTGAAAAGTTTCCAAAAATTAAGCTTCGCATCTTTTGTTACGTTTAAATTTCATAAAAAATTAATAAAGGTACGGGAGAAGCTTACTTGGGTAAACCTTAGGCTCCTGATATTCATGTTGCTGTTCACTTGAACCCTTTTGCACATTGAAAAATGCCATTTGTCTGCGTAGCCAAGGTCTTCTTAAAAATTTAATCCAAAGGGCGCGACATTTCAAAAATAAATCTTGTTTTGAGAGGTAGAATTTGGCTTGGGGATTTATTATTTCACTTTACTATAGAATTTATTATGTAAATATATTTTGCGTGACCAATCTGAATAAGACAGGTAGAAATGTATGTATAGTTCCCTCGTAATTTTATATGGACAATTGTTAAACAATTTTTTCAAAGATATAAATATTTCATTTTTGGAATTTAAAACTTTTACGAAAACATTGTTTTTACATATAATTTAAATTTGTCTTTTTTTTATTTTATTATAATTTTTTTTTTAATGATAATACCACAGACAACAGCTGTTTTATTTTCTCTTTCTTACTCAATTGATAGTTCAGACGTTTTGTTCTTGACCGACCGTATTGGCTGGATCCCATTCAAATGATGTTACTTTGATCCGCCATATACAAAAATGGGTTTGATTCACTATTAAGATAGTGACCATTGTTAGGAACTGAAATCTATCCAATTAATTCAAAGTCAAATATGGTTTAAAACATGACTCTAGTCTCTGACCAATATTGTTTCCATAAATTACAAAATTACATCAACAAGATGAAGATTATAATAATAAAAATGTATTTCTTGACAATTTTATTAAGGAGGTGGAAAGAGCGAATGAATTCCTCAACTTTGGCCAGTCTCTTGTTCCAATTTTACTGAGCCTGGTTATCATACATAAGCTGCGGCTAATTGTGCGCAACGCTTATTCGCAGGCTTCAAGTTCAGTGCAACATGCAATGCACTTTTGATTTCAAAACTTCGTTGAGTTTGTAAAATTTTTTGTATTGTCTTCAAGTCTGAAATTCATGCTAAGCGCAATATTTTTATATCTGATTCATTTATAAGATTTATCTGAGCCCCAGAATCCAGCATAGTTCCGAATTCCACGCTTAGGCCTTCGTCATAAATAAAATTAAAACGCAGTGTGCTCAAAATCATATAACTTCCTTTGTGCAGCTACTGTAATTGGTTGGTCAATAATTTCTTGATGCTTAATGGTCAAGTATCAAATGTCCAAAACGTCATCCTCAATGTACAATTAATTCTAAGGCAATTGATGTAAGTATAAGTTTTTGGAGGATTCAATCGACTTGAGACTGAGTGACTGAGGAGAACGATTTTGTTAGAAATTGGTTGATTTGATAAGCTTTTAGAATTCGTCTTTCGATTCCTAGGTAATATCTATCTGAATAGTAAATCGTTGATGTTTTGTAACTTTTTCTAGTTCTGTCTAGCTTTTAAGTTGGCAGATGTCGTAGTACTAAGTACCAACTAGTCATCAAGATATCGATATTTATTAGTAAGGCAATTACCAACAGTTTGGAATCCTCATGACGTTCTCTTGGTATATCTCAACCAATAGAATTCTAATCTGATAATGGTAAGTGCACAGTCAAAAAAATTTCCCTGGAGTCAGTGGCAACAATTTGTGTCACCAGTTCTAGGTATGTTTTTATAAAATAAAAGGATTGCTCCACTTTTTTTGTTCTAGCTAAAATGAAGGTAATTCCATTTCAATACTTTTTAGGTACTTTTTCCCTAAAATGTAAGTAAATATTCCCTAAAATTTAGGGAATATATTTTTTTTCTAAAATGTGGGGAATATTCCCTAAAATGTAGGGAATAGGTAATAGTTTAATAATACACCTTTAAGAATGAGCTGAATAGCTCATCTCTTATGTGCCGTACTATCATATAGGTTTTTTTAATTAAAACAACAGTTAGTATGGAAGTTAGTGCTGGAACGCAAGTCACGTTCAAAAAATAAAAATAAAAACAAATATTCGACTTGTTTTAAAAAACAATGTGTGAATTATATTAACGCAAATATATTTGTAAGTGTTGCATAAAGAATGTAGAATATTATCTAATTTATTTAATGTAATCTTCCTTACCTATATCCAAGAAAGCTTAATCAGAGCCGTAAATAGTAGGGAGATAATCAATATTTTTATTCAGCTAGTCTTCAGTAAATGTAACATGTGTTAACCCGACAAGATTTTAAGTTTATTATGCGACCAAAGGTTGCGCCCCACGTATTGTCCCGGGCAGAGACATTGTCGACGTGCTGCTTTGGCTTATGAATTTATACTATCCTTTCTAGAGCTCAATGGATAATAGTTACTATTTGTTAAGGAGCTGCGTCGACGTCTCTATACGTTTACTACCACAACAACGGCCCCAAAGGCAATCTCTGTTAGGGTATTTCTTAGATTTGGATTGAGGATTTAATCCAACGGCTTTCATATGCTTTTAAAGAAGAAAAATCATTCACGCAAAAATCTCTAGCAGATACCATTTCAAATAAAACACGTGTAAGAAAAAAAGAATGGGCAGAAGAAAAGCTTCTCCCTGCTTAATTCGGACTAGAAAAAAGGAAGAGAATGTAAGTGGGTGACGTGTACGTATGGCTGAGTGTACCATCCGGAAAAACACAAAACAATTGGAAAACAAGTACAAAAGCTACAATTGGTCAAAGATGAATGCCATTATAAAATTTCGTATGGTCACCGATCTATGCAAGCTTGATTTTTGCAGTGGGTGTTCGCATGTTTCTAGAGGTCCGTCGGACAGAAAAAAATGATTATAACCAATTTTATAGTATTTCGTTTTCTGAAGAAGATTTTAGTACAATAAGTATGTCTAGAACTGATCGTTTTCACAGTATATGTAAGAAAACTAAATTTTTATATGGCAACACCAAGAAGGGGTTGCCCGCTTTAGTCCATTTGTGAAATTTTATTTGTTATTACTATAAAAGCCAGCTCTATGTCGACGCGTTCACCGGCAGTGTCCAAATATATAGTGGAAAACGAAATTTTTGTATAGCAACCTCACGAAGGAGTTGCCCGATTTGTCTCATTTTCGAACTTAATTTTAATTTTTTTTAAAAGTCCGTGTACAAAATTTTAGCTTTCTAAGTGAAGGCGTTCTCGAGTTATCGTGCGCACAGACGGACGGACGGACGGACATGCAAAAATCAAAATAACTTTTAATATTATGCGTGTCGTGTCCAATCCATTCTGATCTACCATAACTATTTCGGTGTCTTACAAACGGAATGACAAATTTAGTATACCCTATAGATTTCATCCAGGCTGTAAAAATGTACTCTGGCCAAGCGACAACCGTAAAGACTGACGGTGACGACTCACGAGTCACGACTATGCTTCGTTATTGGGTTCATTTTTGTAGGCTATAAACAAATTTATACTGATGGATAATATTATATGAATATTCCTACATTACGGGTTATATACATACATATGTATTATACCTGCAATAAGGGACTGACAATTGTACTTGGTAATGGATGGTCGCCATAACACTCGTCGGACAGCTGTTGAAAGGAGGCCGAGGGAGGAAATGAGTGAATTTCTTTCGGCCAACAAACTAAAGGTGTTATTTTAATTAGCCCGCTATTTCGGTAGATGTCACTTTGGGAGCTGTTATTTTTTGACATTTGACAAGTAGAAACTACGCCATTAATAAAAATGGAACGACACACGCATTGAACGCATTGATATTATTAAAATTCACTATAAAAATGGTGAAAATGTGGCAGATACGGTTCGTACAACTCGAACATTTTTGGGTCGTCGTGAAGCTACTTGCCGGACTGCAATACAGAAATTGGTAGAAAAATTCGAGCTGTCGGGACATGTTAGTGATGTGAAGAATAAAACCCGTGCACGTAGCTTAAGAACAGTCGAGAATATTGCTGCTGTAGCCGAAAGTGTTGAAGAAAACCCAGGTTTGTCCATTCCTGGTCGTTCTTTGGAATTAGGCAATCCACAAATGTCATTACACCGTATTTTGCATAAAGATTTGGGTCTTAAGGCTTATAAAGTTCAGTTAACACAAGAACTCAAGCGGGCCGATCATCAACAACGTCGAGTCTTTGGTGATTGGGTCCTTGAAATGCATGAAAATGATCCGGAATTCCATCGAAAACTCATTTTGAGTGATGAGGCCCATTTCCACCTCGATGGCTTCGTCAACAAGCAAAATTGTCGCATCTGGGGCTGGGAAAACCCAAGAGTTATTGTTGAAAAGCCTCTCTATCCTCAATGTGTGACTGTTTGGTGCGGTTTATGGCCCCGCGGGGTCATTGGACCTTACTTTTTCCAAAATGAGGCTGGAGCAACAGTTACGGTGAATGGATAGCGCTATCGACAGACGATTAATGATTTTTTATGGCCGGAATTGGATGGTATTAATCTGGACAAGGTTTACTTTCAACAAGACGGCGCTACGTGCCATACAAGCAACGAACCATTGATTTTTTACGGGAAAAGTTTCCGGACCGTGTTATCCCTCGAAGGGGTGATCACAATTGGCCACCGAGATCTTGTGACTTAACACCTTGCGACTTCTTCCTTTGGGGCCACCTGAAAGAGAAGATCTACGCCAACAGCCCAGCGTCGATTCAAGACCTCAAAGATGGAATTCGTGAGGCTATCGAGGACATAGGGCAGCCACTTTGCGATTTGGTTATGAAAAATTTCATGAAAAGGATATGGTATTGTAGGCGTGGTTGTGGTGGTGATTTGGCTGATGTTATTTTCCATCATTAACGGCATACCTTCCTCTTTATAATAAAATAAAGATCCGATCAATGGTATGTTTCTTTGAATATCAAAATAACACCTCTTATTGGAAAACCCTTATATTACCTCCATTTTTATACTCATCTGATTTCCATTCTTTTTTTTTTTAGGAAAGAATTATCCGAGTCCAAGGGAATGTGTTCGTCATTCTCGCAATTTTTCTTTGAAAAAGGAAAAGTGACAATTCTCATATTATATATATATATATTAACATGATTCAAATCTTTTTCGTTTCGCCCGCTTTCTCATCATGAAATAGTTTTTCCTCTCATTTTAAAGTTTTCACAAAACACCAAATTACTTTAAGTACTAATATACATACTAAAATTACCCACGCGACCAAACTCGAAAATAACACTCGGCTTTTTCACCCACTACACCAAGCTCTCGAATTTTAGAATCCAACCTCGCGATTTTTTTTGTTCTTCTTTCCTGAAATGCTCATTACTTTACCTATCGGTCGAAAGTGAATATATACACGTTCAAGCAAATTCTCTTCGAGGATGTAACACAATCATACGTTGTTTTTCTCAAGTCATTGGGGAGCAACATGCATGCACACATGTTTCAGGAAGCTTCCGCAGATATAGCTTTTTTCTGTAAAGAATGTGTTTATTTAAAATTTAAATGAAGATTTCTTATTTCCGCAATGACGTGGATTGATAATTTAAGACTTTTGTGTGCCCTAGTCATTTTTTGGAATTATTCTGTCTAAGCAATCGCAAATATTTGAAGAAATTGCTGATACAATTTATTGATGTCTTTAAGGGTTAAAAACATGATTAAATTTGTAGATATGAAATTATTTGAGCACTTAAGTGAATATGTATCGTCATTAAAAATGTCTCAGTGTTCCTAAATAATGCAGAGCTATGTTTAAATATGTTTAAAAAGCACAAACAACCAAGGGATAGAGAAAATGGAAATGAAGACAGGCTGAGAAGACAGATTCAGGACCAAGAATTAGATGCAAAAGGCTGATTTACAAAGGACGACAAACCAAGGCATAGATGAACTTTAAAAACAGCGAAGAAGCAATCTCCGAATGAGAATTTCCAATTTTCCCCGGAATTCCCACGTTTCTCTGATTATCGAGAATGATGCTCCTTTTAGTACGCTGGTAATCTGGTTTCTTTCCGGTATCAAGATCGGTCTCGAACTTTTAGCCTGAGATTACGATTCACTCTCAAATTAATATGATTTTTGCAGTGAACGCGGCCAAAAAATGGGTAGACGTAACCTCGGTAAGTGAAGATAAAATAAATTTAGAGGATCCAAAAGGTATCGACGCTGATCTTCCCCATTTTGCTTCGTTGTTGTTGGAAATTTATATGAGCCCGTCAAAGCACTATAAAAATCCAATCAAGCAGCAATTAGATATTACAAGCTAAGGGCGAAGGGTAGTGAGAAAATGCAGTTTTTATTAATATTTATGGATATATTTTAATTCAACGCAATAAAACAGACCAATTAACGGGTACAGTGTAATAAGACATTTTGTATTACATATATACTAATCTGATCGCTTTCAACTATTAGGTTCGAAGTATGGTAATTGTCGGTCATAATTTCATAATTAACATATTAAAACTTGTAAAACTACTAATATACATTATAAATGCACTCCATTTGGTAAATAAGGCCTTTAAAAAGCCATATTTTTATAGCATGCCGATCATGTTATGGATAACCGATTTTGCTACGACCTAGGAGTCTGGGCTCCAGTCCCACCAATGAACTAACGGATTTCCTGATATAAGTGATAACTGAAAATCTACTAATATTTATAATACAAATGAAACTCCACTTCGTGGTTCTGATGTTAATTAAAATATAAATAGCACCGATAATATTGCATTTTCAGATTTAATTAAACCGTTTCCAGAAGGAATTAACTTTTTCCACAAACAATTAAACCTTCTCCACAAAGAATTAAATATTTTCCACAAAGAATTAAACATTTTCCATAAAGAATCAAACCTTTTCCACAAAGAATTACATAAAATTCATAAACAATTATACTTGGATATAATGGAATTTTTATTTCTTTTTTATATTTCTAAATATTTTGAGATTAATGAATTGGTTCGTTAAGTGATGCAGGAGTAATTATTATCATCATGTCCATTATAAGATTTACAGAATCTGTAGCATTTATCTCTCTAACGCTACTTTCTATAACTGAGGAGAGGGTATGCCTCGCAGCTCCTTTAATCTTTGAAAACGCTCAATCCTCAATCCAAGAAATTGAAGTCGTAGATTATTACCGGTGTCAACAACCTCTCGAACAGCATTCGTCTGGTGTATGGCGGTATTATGCAAAATTAACCATGCATGTATAAAAAAACACAAAGAAATTATTTGTTTAATTGTTTATGAATTTTGTTTAATTCTTTGTGGAAAATGTTTAATTTTTTGTGAAGCATGTTTAATTCTGGAAAAGATTTGTTAAGTAAATCTGAAAATGGTATATAATATTGGTTAAGATATTTACATAAATAATTAAATCATGCTTTTAAATAATTGTTATTACATACTGTATGAAGTATTGCTATAGAATTCATATTCAGCTTTGTGAAATCATTGAAAAATATCGTCGCTTCTACCTACTTCAAGTGCAAAAAAAAAATCGGAACCCTAATCTATTTTCGAAATCGTAATATTTAAGTATTTAAGAAAACTTGTAAAGTGGCTTCTGTCGTAATTCTTAATTATTCAGCCCACGCTTTTAAATAAATGCAACATTTATTTTCTACTAGTTATGTCTATAAAAAAAAAAATTAACAATAAATTATGCATAAATTATCAATACAAATTGCAATCACAATCATAAAGAAGAATATTTCTTATGACCTCCTCCCTTTTAATGTAGAATTCAAGTATGCGTACGATGCCAAACCACGCCGTACAATGATTGTAATTGCCGGGATAGTCTGAAGCGTATTAAACTTGTTCATGATTTTCCAAACACTAAAAAACTAATAAAGTTGTAAAATCGTGATTATGTTGGGCTCATCCATTATCGCCGACCATGTAATCTCCTCTTCAAATAATAACAAAAATGAGACAACTCCGCCGTAATTACTAGTTGCAGATGCCGCGTACAGCACATATGCATATATGTACGCAGTAGATGCTTTCCTAGCAACACACCGCAAAATTAATAAATTAGTCATGTGTAGAAGGCTACATTTATGCGCAGAAATAAAATTATCCAGAAAAGCGAATATGTACATTTTACGTTGTTTTTACGTTTTTTTTTTTTTATTATTATTTCTTCTTAAGCCTACTGACTCCTGGTGCTGGTACCAGCAGGTTCCCAACAGAGGCTAGTTATGTTTTTATTTTGATCGTTCAGATCGGACTCTTCATACAGAGCCCAGGTAAGCACAGCAGGGGAAGGAGAAGCACCACTTGCAAAGGTAGGTAGGCATAATATAATTAACTTGTTAATTATTGGTTTTGTACTTGTCTGTTACATGAATTATAATAAGAAAGGTAAACATTGTTGGCTATTATAAGTCCGATATAATAAGTATGATTATTTACTGTACTGGATAAACCACAAGTTTATTAACAAGGTGGCAATATATACGACGATAAGCTGTGATTAAGTGGAAAAACTGGCTTTCGAATCTTTATTTGTTGTTTGTATCATAAAATTTAATATTATTATTGGAGAAGGGTGCGCCAACTAACATGTAAATATTATTGACTCTAAATGAAGAATATAACTATAGATGCAGACTTTCATAAGGGAACTATGGCGTATGCGCTGTGTTTTTATACCCTAGATGAAATCTATAAGATATACTAAGTTTGTTATTCCGTTTGTAACACCTCGATATAATGATGGTAGAGCAAAATGGATTGGACACCCATTCATAATATTAAAAGTTATTTTGATTTTTGCATGTCCGTCCGTCTGTCGGTCCGTACGCACGATAACTCGAGAACGCGTATACTTAGAGAGCTGAAATTTTGTACCCGGACTTTCGTGGGGTTGCCATATAAAAATGTCGTTTTCCGCTATATATTTGGACACTGCCTGAGAACGCGTTGACGAAGAGAGCTGAAATTTCGTACTTGATGTTTTTACTACATTAGCAAATAAAATGTAAAAAATGGACCAAATCGGGAAACTGCTTCTTGGTGTTGCCATATAAAAATTTAGGTTTTTTACGTATACTTTGAAAACGATCAGTCCAAGACATTTTTATTGTACTAAAAACTTCTTCAGAATACGAAATCCTATAAAATTGGTTATAATCATTTTTTCTGTCCGACAAACAGTTCTAGAAATATATTCGAAAAACCACTTCAAAAATCAAACTTGCACAGAAGGGTGACAATACGAAATTTCATACGGGCATTCATCTAGGGTATCATAAGAATTGGTCTTAGACCAATTCTAGCTTTTTGACTTGTTACTTATTAAATAGCATATATTTTTCCTTAATTAAACAACAAGATGCCTTGTTTAGATTAAGCCCCGAATTAGCAAACAATTGTATTCGGCTTTGTTGCTCAACTATTGTACAAATCAAAAATGTACATTTCAATGAAGTTGCAGATAATAATTATAATACAATTGCACACCGATGACGATGCCAATATTTTATAGGGCTACGTGTCGAATTACATAATTATTATTTGGTATATAGGTTAGTCGCTAACTATTTAGATAAAAGATAAAAGGCAATAGCAATGAGATTATTTTTGTATCATATTGCATATAGGAAATACGAGGTGTAAAAAAGTTAAAGCATCTGCCGCACAAAATTAGATGACAATTTGAGACGAGACGATGCTTTATAATATTTATATTGTTAATTAAACTCCTCTGCCCTACTTAACCTTTCTTTATTACAACTAGACTCATTCAGACATGTTACTTTTGGAATTCAATTTTCTTTAAGGTGCTAAGAAGCTTCATATTTTATTTATATACAAAAGCCATGCTCTTCCAGATCAAAAAATTCCAACGCGATTAGTGGCAAGGATGAATTAGGCTGTGAAGGATGAATCGATTTGTTTGGATAACGGTAAATTCTCTCTTAACGAAGGAAGAGAATTGCGGAAATACTGATCATAGGAATAGATAATAATAGCGAAAAAATATTATAAGAATTTGACTTGTGACAATGTACTTGTTTGATAATTAAATAAATATGTTCTTGTTGATTAAAATTAAATGCACGTTTTTAGATTGAATGATAATTTATATTTTATTTGTTTGTTATGTACATTACAAGACACATTTTCTTTATATTACTGACCACTGTATAGGTATAACCGAATTCTATTTGAGTATACTTTACGCAATGATCTACAAAATTCAAGTGATCGATATAATAAGAGAGAACTAAAAAACCAATTGAAAACTCACTGTGATATTTGCTGTGATACAATAGGCTAATATAATTTCTATACTTTAGGGTGATGAATATAAATACTGGTAACAATGCATTTAAGTAATTACAGTATCTAGATCTTACGTTTGTACATGTATAGTGGATAGTGTGTGACGTTAATTTGTTGATGTGCTATGTATAATCGTATAATCGCTGTTATGTTGTATGTTGGTTTAATCACGAACAGTACCCTAGACATTCAGACTGAAGTAGGCGCTTTAAAAAAATAATTTCGATGATGAAATTAACCACATAGTGAGATATAGGGATATATATCTATTATATTATTATATTATATTAATTTTCGGAGAGAAAGCCATTGGAAAATATCACAAAATCTGAAATTATTGCTTTACTACGTTCACTAAGGAAGCGTAATACACAAATTTCTTAGAACTATAGAGATGGCATTGGAATAGAAATATTTAGGTATGGTATGCACAACTTTGCATTGTTTCGATTTGATGATAGTTCTTCAAGGCTGGATAGTGGAAATGTAGACAAAGTGGCTGCGCTACCCGGTCCATGATTACTAGATTCGTAGAGAACTCAGAATCACCGTACATGACAAAGACGGAACGCTAGTACCATTTAAAGTCTCTGTAGCTTCCACTCAAGATATACAGAATAGAAAGGTAATATATTCCCGAGTGATATTTTGTGTATCTTCTGCGCATGTACGTCATCTGAATTATTGTCGTTTGACAGCTACGCTTTTTTCCTTCATTTTCGCTTGTGAGTTATATCTTATACGGCGTGTGTTGTGTTTGAAAATAAATAAATTTTGTTAATAAACAAGTATGGCAGTTTGTTCAGTTCTTGGATGTGATACCAATAATAATAAGAAAAGTAAACAATATACAAATAAAGTTAATAATGTGACTGTGAAACTATTTCGCTTTCCGAAAGATTTAGACCAAAAGAATCTGCTTGTGAACTTGAAATTGAATTCCAAAAAGAAATTCTCGATAAAATGTAAAGCATTGTACTAAAAATGCGATTCGGCAAAAAGGCTGGGTTGTTACCTTTCCAGCAAGGGATTTTAATGAGCATTAGATCTCTTAAAATGCTATTTAATTACCTAAGGGCATCGCATAATGCTTCGCACATCCTGACTTACCGTCTCAACCAGGATCTCTTGGAATTATTTTTTGGTGTGATACGTGCCAAAGGTTGACTTTATGACCACCCGCTTACGTTCCTATTTACTTGGTCGCAATGAAGGCATCATATCAGATTCTTCAAACGTTGAGTCATTTATGTCAGAAGAAGTCCAAATGGATGTTGACCTGAGCAATGACTGGGCTAACGTGGACCAGGAGAGCAAATTGCTTACTGCAGACCTTTTGTCCTATTTTTCTGATTGTGAGACAGTACTTGAAGACAAAAATAGCATAACTGTATCAAGCAACGAAGATGAAATGTCAGATATAAAGCACGATACTTTGGAGTACCTTGCTGGATACCTTATAAACCGCTATATATCGGAAATACCAAACATAGATATTCTTACTGATAAAGAAGATACCACAGGTTTAACATGGACAAATGTAATCAATGAAGGGGGTCTTCAGAAGTCAAACAAATTATTTATTATGGAATTAAAGAAATTAGATTCTATAATCAACAGATTTAACAATATCCAGGAAGAACACGCTCTCGAACCATCTGACGGATATATACAAAGCTTGTTTTCTATGGCAGTCTACTGCTCTTTGGATCATGAAATTACAAAAATATTTTTTCGATGTAAAATGTATTTTAGAATCAGAGGGGGGGGGGGAGGAATGAAGCCAATTTCCTCATATAAAACTTGATAATTTTTATGTTTTTTATTTCTAAATATTTCTTTTTCGTGTTCATTAATCACAAGTTGAAATGAAACTGATTACATTTATGTTTATTTTCATTCTTATATATTCAAAAGTTTGCCTAGCTGTTTCCCCTTTAGTCATAAGTAAGGTATTGCAAAATATATTTATGTATATATACGAAAGTGTCGCCACCATTCTTTTACTCCGATAGACATTACAATCGACTTATTAAATCGATTAGTAAATTCTGTGAAAGGGAATATTGGAACATAAGCAACATAATTTTCCGTTACAGACGTATAGCATCGATTAAAAGACTCCGTTTGGACAAACGCACAATCAATTGCGTTTCGTTTTTCACGTACGTGCGGAGTTTCCCGCAAAAGCCAGGTCAACTTAGGATCGGATAGTAAGGTTTAAAGTTTAATGTGGTATGGTGAATCTTCCGTGTCTTACTTATACAATTGGTTCAAAAAGAAATTATAAATCATAAAGCGATAGAAAAGTATATATAAATTGCAAGTGGTTCTACCAAAGTTTTGCTACACATACACAGGTTCGTTACAAGTTTGAAAAAGTGTTCCTGTTAACTTGTTCCTTACTGGAGTGTGTACAGTAAACTCTTATTACCATTATTTGCCTTGTTTTCTGCTTTTAATCTTAGTCTGATTATCGCCTTTCTCTGTCACGTCGACCGTTGTAGCTTAAAGCATTTATTTTACACTCTGGTCATCAATGTAGATTTTTTTTTATTTAATTTCTTACCAGATTAAGTTCGTCATCCATTGCTATCAGCATTTTAGAACACAATCGGCTTTTGTTAACTGATGTTCTGAAGGCACATTTTGCTGCACATCATCTGATACCCTCTTTTGATTGGTATTATAATTTTTTGGTACTGTCCGGTCAGCTGTCTCTGTCTATGTTTAAGACCGTATTCGGAAAATTTGTCTACTGACATTTCATCCAAGGAAAATTTATACATGAAATACATCTAACAACAATTCTTCAATTAAGCAATTTGTCCTCAGTTATTTGGTCTAATGACAATTTATACATAGCACAATTCGTCCAATATTCATATATACATACGTGTGTCGATCCTACCGAGTTTGTATTCCGGTAGTAATTAATATGTATAACGAAAATAATGTTATAGGTCTACAGTAAATATTATATTCTTTCCTAAAACAGTTATGATTTTATTCACAATTACTGATAAGTAGGCATATAATACCTATATTTAAATATATTTAATAAATAGAGATACATTTGCTTTTTTTTTTCAGAAAAATATAGGAGGATTTAATTTATTTCATGAATTGTGCTAAAAGTTGTATCATATTGTTTCATAATATGTACAGATGTAAAAGAAAAATGTTGTAAATGTAATATATTATTTAATAAACCTTGGTCACAGTATACGTACAGTAGACTAGCTTAAAAAAAAACTACGGAAAAGTGAATTATAGAATTTTAATTACAAAGAAAAAAAAACTCCAAATTTGTCATGTAAGAGGGAACTATTAAGTATGATACGGAAATAAATGGGCGAAGAGTAGCTAGTTGCAAAATGGTTGGGAAAACTATTAGTTTTTTGTAAATACAAATCTCGACAAAAATATTGCAAATGTATTATTCCATTACTGAACAGCTGTTTGATTGTAAGTGGTGGATAGTGTAACGGGCAAAATGGCTGTAATAATCTTTGTGACAGTTTAACAGTTGTACCAAGCTGAATGGCATGGAAAGTGGAACAAATTGTTTTTAACGTTTTTTTTATGCAGAAATAGTTTTGCTTGTCATATATTTCTTCCACTTTAGATTTACATAGTAATGTTTATATTAAAAATTTACTAGTATTTAGTTAAAAATCTTGAAATAGAAAGTATAGTCATATTATAAAAGCATCCAACTCATGTGACAGTTTTGACAGAGCTGTTCTACGTATGAATATACTGTGCCTTGGTGTTATAAAATTTTAATCTAATTTCGACTTTTTGATGATATCAAAATATTTTTAAAGGACGGAATTAGATTGATTGTTTTGTATAGATTGTTTTAGACAAATCATTCGTTGTTGGTAAAAAGTGGATAAGCTAATTGTCCATAGTTGAATTGTTTCATATACGTATTGCTATTGGATGAATTGTTTTGGATCAAATTTTCTTGGATAAATTGTTTTAGGTAAATTTTGACAGTAATTAATTTTTTGAAAATTGGTTTCAAGCTAAGAAGACCGAGCCTGATTACTTTGGCGAGTCAAACGTTAACATCTATTTCGTTTTGTTTAAGATCTACTAAAGTATAAGAAGAATTCTTCATCCGGGCAAAGGAATTTTTCTATATCATCTAGTTTCTCGTAATCGCATAACCATAATGTTGAATCAGCTCACTTCTTCTTGAACAATATCTATTTTATGGAGTTATGTTATAAAATTTCTATTATAATAATTACTGGATGGGAAATAAGCTAGTATTACCGCGACAATAACATTAAATTTAATAGTTTTCAACCTTCAATTAGATATCACATTCTCCTAATTTAAAGAACCTTAATAAATATTCAATTCAACTGCATGGAAAGACAAAAGATATCACATTCGAGTACAAAACTTTCTGTGCAAAATATAAAGCCAACAATTCCAAAGAGAATAAATATGTGCGCTTGAACCTACACATGTACATCTCAAGGAAATCTTGCGTCTTGGTTAGTCTCAAGAAAGCTATTTCGAAAGCAGAAATCCTTATCTCACCTCAGTGCGTAAATATTTGCCAATGGAAGACCACACCAGCTATAGATACAAACAAACCATGACAAGCAAGCAAGGAGGAATATGAAATGCGATATTTATTTTGCTGCTAGGAAATGTTACGAGGAGGTTAAAATGGGGTTTCCTTGCTCCTTCTATTTGTGCTGCCTTGCAAGAAGAAATATTCAATATACATAGACATATATGGTTGGATAGTGGATATCAGCATTGAAGAAGTAGGACACTTTCTAAAGTACACACAATTACTACTCGCTTTGCATTTGCTTTGCTGATTTCCTTTCGAGCTAGGACTTAACTTTTCAATAAAAGTTTGCATGAGGTGTTTAACTTGAGAAAAATTTTCGGAAGCAAAAACAAGTTGATAGTTTCAAGCGGGCGGAATCACATGTTAATGAACTATGACTATTATTGAACTTCCTAGAAGCATACGATGCCTGAATATAAAGAAAGATATCTAAGTAGAATGATCGATGTACTTCAAAAATTAAGGAGTGATACAAATTAGTCGCAGCATCGATATCAATATTGGAAAAATTTTAGTAAATTGAACAACTCTGATAATAACTGTTCAGTTCTGAAGGGATCTTAAAAGGTAAAAGATAAATTGTAAACGATACATTGTTTCCAAGAGGATTATTTTTAGTGGAGTTGCACTGCACTGCAGTATCGAACTGCCGTATCGTACTGGGTCAACAGGATGAGGTATCGTATAAGAACATAAGATCCAAATTTTCAGCGAATAACACGCATATGGCAACATGAATAGGACAGAGAAGCCTAAATCACAGAATCAAGGCTCGAATCTTTATCATCGGTGACGAATTACTTTTTTCCGATTTCCACGTTTATGTAAGTGTGCGTGAGGTTTTACATCAAAACCGAACTTTAAATGGAGAATTAATCAAAGTAAAAAAGCTAGAATTGATCTAAGACCAATTCTTATGATACAGACAGAGAGAAAAAATGATTATAACCATTAGAATGTCGTATTCTGAAGAAGTTTTTGGTACAATAAAAATGTCTAGGACTACTCAATTTCGCAGTATGTACATATATGTAAACAACTTAAATTTTTATATGGAAACACCAAGAAGGTGTTCCCTGACTTAGTCCATTTTTGAAATTTTATTTGTTATTACTATAAAAACACCATGTACCAAATTTCAGCTCTCTATGTCGACACGTTCCCAGGCAGTCTGTAAATATATAGTGGAAAACGAAATTTTTGTATAGCAACCCCAGGAAGGGGTTGCCTGATTTGTCTTATTTTTTTAAGAGCGTATACAAAATTTCAGTTTTCTAAATGAACGCGTTCTCGAGCTATCGTGCGCACAGGCGGACGGACCGACAGACAGACAGAGAGACAGATGGACGGCCGGACAGACAGACGGCCGGACAGACGGACGGGCATGTAAAAATCCACATAACTTTTAATATTATGCGTGGGTGTGCAATCCATTTTCCTCTACCATAATTATTTCGAGGTGTTACAAACAGAATGACAAACTTAGTATCCACTTTAGATTTCATCTAGGGTATAAAAAGACGATATTGTCCCAGTTAGTAGGGTACTGTGAGAGGTTCGAATTGCGATACTGACCAAATATATTTTCAGACTTCGATGGTATAAGGCGTGTCGGGAATAGAAAAGATCATATACGATGACTGGAATTGATGATGTTCAATCAAATGAGAAATTAAGTGGAGACTCCAGAATGGTCTGGGGCCGGATTCCATAACTCGGAGAGTTGTGGAGATGAGGGTTCTTTGACACTTAACTCTCCACTCGGAATTCTGTAACTCGGGGAATTTGTGTTGAGAAGTATCAAACTCTCTACTCCACATGATAAAACTCTCGGCTGTGTTATTTGTGAAGAAGTAAGAAGAATATTTCTCAACTGAAAATATTCACTGTTTTTGTTGTTTTGTGAAGGCACGTAGGTACCTAGGATTTTCAAATTAAATTCTGGACTCACTGAATATCATGGCTCTGTTTACAAAAACAAATTATGGAAATCTTTGCAACACTTACAGAGAAATATGGATTATGGTGTCACAGAGTAACCGCTAAAAATTTTAAATTGCTTGAAAATGGTCAATTTGGTCATCTTCCAGTACAGAAGAGATGCTATCGAAATTTTAGATATGCACGTTAAAGCTTGCGTGCAGGATGAAATCGCATCTACATTTTGTCCCCTAATTAGTTATGCAATTAGTTTTTCAGTCTGGTAGATAGTTTTGGCGATAATTGCAAAAGAAGTGAATCAGTTCTTCTTAAGATCACAAAATAGTCGCTCTTTGTACAAAAATGGACGTACTTCCAACTCATTATTATGAAGAATTGGTGAGTCGTGGAAATTCACTTTCCATGAGAGAAATGTTCACAAAAGAGTACTAAGGGATGCGAAACAAAGAGCGGAACAGATATATGCAAAATTTAGGAACTAGGATGTATATGATCCAAGTGCAAAAATCTGTCTTTCGGCGGTATAAAGTCAGTTATGCAGTTAAAATGATCAAACGCACTACATCGCACGATTACCCGCATCTCCCTCTTTAATTTGATACCAATGTGACTAATTTTGGACACCCCCTATGAGGGTTGTACGACCCCCCCATCCCCAAAAGCACCTACCACTAAAATGTTTCATCTATATTTTTGTACTCTAGACCCTAACTCCGAAAGAGAAAACCACAATGCTCTACGACCCTCCCACACAGAGTTAGCCGCTCTTAAAGAAAACGTGAGAAGTGTCGAAATATTGAAGGACGGCTAACTCTGTATGGGAGGATCGTAGAGTATTGGGATTTATTCCTACGCATTTAGGGTCTAGAGCACAAAAATATAGGTCAACAATTTCAGGGGGAGGGGCTTTTGGGGGTGGAGGGTCGTACTACCCTCCATTGGGGGTTGTACAAAATACGTCAAGTTTGGTATCAAATTAAAGAGGGAGAAGTGGGTAATCGAGTGGTGTAGTTTTTTTTTGATAATTTTAACTTCATAATTGAAATTTTACCGCCGAAATACGGATTTTTTTGCTCCTGAGTCATATACACCTCAATTCCTATATTTTGCATATATTTCTTCCGTTCTTTGTTTCACATTGATTAGTACTCTGTTGTGAACATTTGTCTCATGGAAAGTAAATTTCCACGACTTACCAGCTGTTCATAATGATGAGTTGAAAATATGTCCATTTTTGTACCAAAAAAACGGCCATTTTTTAATCTTAGAAGAACTGATTCACTTATTTTGCAGTTATTTCCAAAACCATTTATTGGATTGTAAGAATAATTACATATCTAATTAGGGGACAAAATGTAGATGCGATTTCAACCTATAGAAGACGACCAAATTAACCATTTTCGCGTAGCGGGTACCTTGAGACAGCAAAATTCTTCTTATCTAGCTACCTTCACAAAATACAAAAGCAGCCAATATATGAAGTGAATCCATAATTCAATTTGAAAATCGTAGGTACCTAGGTACATTCACAAAACACAAGAAAAGCAGCCAATACTGTCAGTTGAGAAATCTTATTACTTCTCCACAACTAACCCGGGGTTTACACTTGCAAGTACAGCATGCAAGCCTTCCTTCCAAAGTTCCAACACGAGTTTTAACTTCACAGCAGAAGGCAGTTCGGTTGATGTCTTATCATCTTGCATGCAAGTTCATTAAAAAAATGGCATTGAGGCGTAAAGTCATGCGTATATTGGAAACCTATAGCAATAAAGGAAGTAGCAGAATGATAAATACCAAGGAAAAAGTTAAGAGAAAGGTGTTGGTAAATGATGTAATGCAAGTGATCCCAGAAAATCCATTTTTTCAGAATAAATTTAAAAAATTCTCTTAAGCATTTCTTTTCTGCCATATTGAAAACTGCATAATGTCAAATTACTATCACCTCAGCTGCCATGGTTTTTCATCATGCAAGTTCGCTGAAAGCTGAGCTGCCAGCATGACAGTAGTAGGGTTACACGTGCTAGGATTATGGCAGTGCAGCTTGCATGCAAGCTGTACTTGCAGGTGTAACCCCCGGGTAACGCAGCCAAGAATTTTGTCGAGTGGTATAGAGAGTTTGGTAATTCTCAATACAAATTCCCCGAGTTACAGAACTCCAAGTGGAGAGTTAAGTGTCAAAGAACTCTCATCTCCACAACTCGAGTTAGTGAATCCGCCCCCTGGTGATAAGAACAGATAGTTTTAAGAAAGCGCACTATTTCATGTAGTTTAACACCGCAAACAAAGTACTCATGATATCCTTAGTAGCAACTCATAAAATATAGCATGTATTCAAAAATTTAAGGTTTTAGTATTGCGCGCCTTAGAATAGATTTTTTCTCTATAGAAATTTCTAGAAAAATTTCTAATAGAGACAGACAAAATCATTCATTTGGTCAAGGGGCCAGTTGGTTTCATAATGGAAGGCATCTTTTCCACGTCACGAAGCTCCTGAGGAAATTCTAAAAGGAAACATTTTCGGAATAGCGATTTCACAATGCTGCGCAAAAATTTTGAGCTCGCTTTGATTTGGTCCAAATGTAATATGAAAAGTTTGATGGTTCCTAAAACAATGGAAGATACACAGTAGAATACGGAATACAAATAAAAACAAGCATCTTTCATGCTAAATATAATCTCTTTGACGTTGTTTAATATAGAGAGGGTATATGTATATTGAGTCCTAAATATACAATACTTTTCTCCGGGTTATTCAAGAATAAACCTAACATAAGCAACTTTTTTTTAGACGTTAAATGAAAGTGACAGCCTTTTCTACTTAACTATATCAATAATATGGCTGATCACCAAGTTCCCTAACTCATGATGTTTGTAACTTTCAATTTGTCCTTAGAAAGTCGTATACCTACCTAGGAATACTGTAGTTTTAGTGGCTTCTAAGGAACTTCTTATAGTCTACCATAAACGATTGAGTTTGAGTTAGAAAATGCAATTGTAATGACAATCCTATAGAATATCAAAAGCTAAACAGCTTTATCATGTACAGAATGTTTACCTTCATTCCTAACACCTTAATAGATCCACCCTTTGAGCATAAAAACTAACTGTCATAAGCGAGATGAAATACCTCATGTGTATGACTATGGAAGTAGTTTGTGTTCGAACCAAACTGATTCGAATATATTTTTATAAATATTAAAATTTCTGAAAAGAAAACATAATAAAAACATAGCATGCAAATTTTATAAAATGAAATCTAATCTAATCACTCTCAATCAAAACACAGATACACAACCAAACAAAGCCATGTATTTGTCTTATATACAACATATTGTATAAATACAATACAATATTATAGCCTCTTCGAACAGATTAAGTCAAAATCATTATCATACGATTGAACCGTTAGATTCGTGATAAGAACAATCCTGAAAACTGAACATATTAAAAATTATCATGCTAAAATTGAGATCTGAAAATAAAATAAATTTCATCTAACCAACAATGTTCCCTAAAAATGGGTACGATATATAACAAAAGCATTTCATGTAGCATTCAATACATGCCACATATATAATCAGATCAAGCCGATCAATTTGCAATTCTACATCATCATTACAAAACGGGAATTTATTTTTCTTCATGGGCTGCTGCATCGAAATTTTTTATCACAGCAGCATCTGCTGCCGTCTGTTTCTTGTTGCTATGCATTTTGTTCGTTGCTAGGTAAGTTTTGTCACTAGTACCGTAAGTGCACAGATGTTCTGCCAATTCTTGTGATCATGCGCCTTTGTTACTCCATCATTGGTGTCATGTGCAAGCAACGGCTATAAAAACCACAAGCTGACTGATCTCGATCTCTTTTTGCACTTGGCATCGCCTGGGATAGGTTGGGTAGGTAGGGACTAATATTTTATATCGGGTATCGACTGATATAGAACTTTTATTAACAAATCATTTTATTTTGGGTATTGACCGAAGTAATCACTTACTAACATACACTTTATTTCGGGTTTTGACTGCAAATAAAGAATCTTACTTCGGGTTTTGACTGAAGTCAAGATAACACTTTAAGTCGGGCATTGACTGATTTAAAGAGCATTATTTCGGGGATTGACTGAAATAATCATTTACTAACAAAAACTTTATTTCGGGTTTTGACTGAAATAAAGAATCTTACTTCGGGTCTTGACTGAAGTCAAGATAACACTTTAAGTCGGGCATTGACTGATTTAAAGAGCATTATTTCGGGGATTGACTGAAATAATCATTTACTAACAAACACTTTATTTCGGGTTTTGACTGAAATAAAGAATCTTACTTCGGGTCTTGACTGAAGTCAAGATAACACTTTAAGTCGGGCAGTGACTGATTTAAAAGGCATTATTTCGGGGATTGACTGAAATAATCATTTACTAACAAAAACTTTATTTCGGGTTTTGACTGAAATAAAGAATCTTACTTCGGGTCTTGACTGAAGTCAAGATAACACTTTAAGTCGGGTATTGACTGATTTAAAGAGCATTATTTCGGGGATTGACTGAAATAATCACTTACTAACCAACACTTTATTTCGGGTTTTGACTGAAATAAAGAATCTTACTTCGGGTCTTGACTGAAGTTAAGACAAGATTTTAATTCGGGTATTGACTGATTTAAAGCATATTGTATCTCGGATCTTGACTGAGATTAAAATTACTAACATTAACACTTTATTCCTGGTCTAGACGGGAATAAAGAATTGTTCTAATAAAATATTAGAACAAAGGGTCTTAACATTAGCTTAAATCCAACCACCTCAAGTGCCAAGTTTAGATCGGTGAGTACCAGCCACTTGTAACATTTTATTATTTATTTATATATCTATTTTATAACAAATTTACTCATATATATATATATTTACATACTATATACTTCGTGTGCATATTTATCAAATATATCAATTCAACTTACTCTATATTTATTTTATAAACATGTAGCCTTTTTAACGATTTTATACTGCAATTTTTTTGGCAATACGTGTTTTCTCTGACCCAAACTTACATATTGAGTTTTATCCCAATACAACTAATTGTGCATTACAAACCTGTGTTATTAAGTGTGTTTTCTAGTGTATGTGGATCTTTGACCTAATTCCTTATATACATAATCTTATCTTACTATAATTAGTGGGCAACATTAAGAAATAAGTGTCTATTATTGAACGTTAAAAGAAGTGGACAGTGTTTTAATTATAAGAAGATAAACCACTGATCTTAATCCATAATTATCAGTGCATTCATTGCAGTCTTCAGTAAATTCAAATTTGCGTGTACGTTCTTACTACGAGCAGTACATTTTATGGTCCTTCGAGCCGGATATAAGGTTTAGTGTTTTATCTTATCAATCGTTTCATTATGTCTGTTCTTCAAAAACTTTTGGGCAACCAAGCCACTTCCGCAATAATCTTTGAAAAATCGTTCAATAACTACAACAAAACTGATGTAGAAAAACGAACGAAAGGTCTTATTTCTGAGCGATTAACCGCTCTAAGTGAAATTTGGTCAGAGTACAAGAAAGATCACTATACACTTATTCAAGCCACGCAGGCTTTGGAAGATAGTGAACTTCAAAAATACGATTATTTCGCAAACGATCAATTTTCAAAGGTGGAAAATCAATACTTTACTTTTCGAGGTATTCTTAGGGATGCATTAGATGTATTCGAAACAAAGGTTGAACCAAGTCCAAAATCAGAACATGAAACTTCATCGTCTCTGAGACTACCTAGCATCACAATCCCAAAATTCTCAGGATCTTATGATTCTTGGAGACCTTTTCACGATCTTTTCAAGTCCCTGGTGCATTCAAATTCTGCGTTATCAGCGGTGCAGAAATTGCATTATTTAAAGTCAAGTGTATCTGGAGAAGCAGAGCACTTATTGCGTCAATTTCCTATGACCAACTCGAGCTATGACAGCGCATGGAAGATATTGCTTGAAAGGTATGATAATAAACGAGTCTTGGTAAATGCACAATTGAAAGCACTCTTTAATCTACCTAAAGCAGCCCACGAATCAGCCAAGGCTATCAAAACCGTGCTAGATAAGTCTTCGGAATGTATCTTCGAACTCGAGGCATTGCAAGTTTCCACTAAGCAATGGGATGCAATTCTCATCTATATGGTGGTACAATGTTTGCCAGCAGAAACGCACCGTGCATGGGAACAAGAGATTAATACAGCAAAAGGACTTCCCACTTTCGAATCCTTAAAAATATTTTTACAATCTAGATTTAGAATTTTAGAAGCCATAGTCGATACCAAACCATCCCCAGCCAACAAAAATGCTCAAGTCCCGAGAGCATCTACCCATTTTACTTCATACACCCAAGCATGTCCTTTGTGCAAAGAGCAGCACCGTCTATTTAAATGTCCGAAATTCATAAAACTCGATGTAGACAATAAATTCAAAATTGTCACATCAAATCAATTATGCAATAACTGCCTATCAAAGGGGCACACTACGAAAACTTGTACAAGTAAGTTTTCATGTCAGCGATGTGGAAGGAGGCATCATTCCTTACTTCACAGGAATAATGCCACTCCAAGGACCTCGACCCAATTCAAACCAAGGGAGCAGCAATCAGAAGCTCAACCTTGTAATTCACCTTGCACATCCAATAAATCCCTTCACACCCTTCATGCAAAAAATCATCATACCAAACAAGCACTGCTTGCCACAGCATTGTTAAACGTTCCTACAAAAAAGGAAAACATGTTGGTATTAAGAGCACTGATAGATTCAGGCTCTCAAGTTTCATTTGTAACCCAAGCCGCCGCACGTAAGCTGCAATCATCCACTACAAACGTGGAAATTCAAATCACTGGCCTGGGAAAAACTGAAACTACAAATGTTCAAAAACAAACTACATTGAACATTTATCCTTATTCAACCACAACTCAGGTAACCACGGTCACTGCCCTTATAGTGGATACAATTACGGACATTTTACCCCCTTCAACCATTCCAAACAAAAAATGGAGTCATATACATGAGCTACCACTGGCCGATCCATTTTTCTTTAAACCAGGAAAAATTGACCTGCTTTTAGGAGCAGATGTGTATAGCGAAATACTCTTGGAAGGTTTACGGAAAGGTCCTCCAGGAACACCAACTGCCCAAAACAGCACCCTCGGATGGATACTTTTCTAAAAGCTAAAAAATACATCCACTTTCTTAACAGCATCTGCATTAACAGCAAAGGTTCATTACGACGACGACACTTCACTGGATAAACTTTTACGTCAGTTTTGGGAAACTGAAGAAGTTAATCCAGGAAGAAAGCTGTCTAAAGCAGATCAAGAATGTGAAGAGTTTTATCAAAAAACTCATTTTCGTAACGGACACGGCCGTTACGAAGTTCGTCTGCCTTTCACAGCAGAAAGTCCTAGTCTAGGCGACTCTCGTGGTATGGCATTACGTAGGTTCTACACCCTAGAACGGCAATTAGAACGAAATCCTGAACTTTATCAGGAATACAAAGCTTGTATTAATGAATACAAGACATTAGGTCACATGACAGTGGCTAATAAGATAGTAAGCAACGAACAAAGTTACTATCTTCCTCACCATGCTGTTATCAAAGATAGCACCACTACAAAGGTACGCGTCGTCTTTGATGCTTCAGCAAAAACGACTAATGGAAAAAGTCTAAACGAACAGCTGCATACGGGTCCAGTACTGCAGTCTGAACTCTTCTCAATCATCCTCAGATGGCGAAAGTACAAATTCGCTATGTCTGCTGACATAGAGAAAATGTACAGGATGATAAAAGTACAACCTCCAGATCAAACCTATCAAAGAATAGTTTGGAGGAATAATCAAAATGAACGTATTCAAGATTACCGATTGACCACGGTAACCTTTGGTACAACGCCAGCCCCTTATCTTGCAATAAAAACACTTAACCAGCTAGCTGTTGATGAAGCTGACCAATTTCCCGAAGCTGCAAAGATAGTGTCTCATGACTTCTATGTTGATGACCTTCTTACAGGCTCAGATACAAAGGAAGAAGCCTTCCACATACAAGATCAACTTATCAATCTGTTATCTTCCGGCGGGTTTAACTTGAGGAAATGGGTAAGCAATTCTTCAGATTTACTATCTAGGATCCCCGAACCATACAGAGAAGTTGAACTTCCTTTGCGATTCGCAAGCGATGAATCTGTGAAAACTTTAGGCATTCATTGGTATCCAGGAGCTGATTGCTTCATTTTACAATATAGGAAGAAAGCAGATTGCCTCTCTACAAAGCGGTCTATTCTTTCAGAAATTGCGACGCTTTTCGATCCACTTGGCTGGATATCGCCCATTATAATTACTGCTAAAATCTTGATGCAAGCTTTATGGCTTTCAGGATGTTCATGGGATGAACGAATACCGGCACACATTGATAAGCAGTGGCGCGAATTCAAAACAGAATTACAACATATCAGTAATATCAAGATACCACGTTGGTTACACACTACAAGTAACCTATCCACCTGTCAAATACATGGATTTTCAGATGCTTCCAATCAAGCATATTCTGCTGCTGTATACATGCGAGTGATTGATGAAGAAGGAAGTCTTCAAGTCAATTTACTCATGGCAAAATCAAAGGTAGCGCCTGTTAAATCCGTATCTCTCCCACGTCTTGAATTATGCGGTGCGGTATTGTTAGCTCGGCTCATAAATCGCGTTAAAATAGATTTGCAATTTGACCAAGTTCCAATATTTGCTTGGACGGATTCTTCTATTGTATTATCATGGATTCGTAGTCACCCCAATAAGTATAAAACATATGTGGCTAATCGGGTTGCGGAAATTCAGGGATTGATCGACATTAAGGCATGGCAACATGTAAGGTCTGCTGACAATCCAGCTGACTGCAATTCCAGAGGAATTAAGTCTTCGTCATTAATTGATCATAAACTATGGTGGCATGGACCTCAGTGGTTGCAGGACAGTGAAAATAATTGGCCGAAATCTAAACCAATTCCACCTAATGAGCCTGAAACTGAACAAAAACGAGTCACACATTTCGCAATAGCTCATTCAAACATCGATGATTTGTTTGAAAAATTCTCCAGCTTTACCAAATTACAACGCATAGTTGCCTATTGCATTAGGTTCATAAATAAATGCAAAGGGCCATCGGTGGTGTCCACTCAAGAACAATTAATGGACCCAAAGATACTTAATCCGACAGAAATTGCTCAAGCAAAAATTCGGCTCATTAAAGCAGCACAGAATGCCGCTTTCGGTACTGAAATTAAATGTTTACAAAAACAGAATCCACTTCCAGTTAAAAGCAAGATCTTATCACTTAACCCCTTCTTAGATAACAATGGATTAATTCGAGTAGGTGGGCGGTTAAGAAATGCTAATATTCATTACAGCCAAAAACATCCAATAATCGTGCCAAGGGAGAGTAAATTAACAACATTAATAATCGACCACTTCCATATAAAGACTTTGCATGGAGGTCCGCTATTGGTATTATCCATGATTCGAAACGAATTTTGGATTCCACAAGGGCGTAAAA
The DNA here is from genome assembly GCA_963924295.1 of Dioctria rufipes. Classification (NCBI taxonomy): domain Eukaryota; kingdom Metazoa; phylum Arthropoda; class Insecta; order Diptera; family Asilidae; genus Dioctria; species Dioctria rufipes. The sequence continues at coordinate 82,519,985 of OZ002740.1, read as the reverse complement.
TCGTAAAACAAGTATTACATAAATGTATAACTTGCTTTAAGCAATCCGCATCTATCAAAAATCAAATCATGGGAAATCTTCCTTCACCACGGGTCAATCTGACTAGACCGTTTCAACAAACTGGCCTAGACTATGCTGGTCCTTTCAATTTAAAAGTATCTAAATTTCGAAACAATCGAATATATAAAGGGTATATTTGCATTTTCATTTGCATGGCAACCAAAGCCATTCATATAGAAGCTGTGTCAGATTTGTACACAGCAGCCTTTATAGCAGCTTTTCGCCGTTTCTCCAGCCGAAGGGGACTCAGCACAGATATCTTTTCAGATTGTGGCTCTAATTTCATTGGAGCTGACAAAGTCCTACAAAAGGAATTCCGAACAGCCATACTGCAAGCTAACAATCAGATTGCAGAAACACTAGCCCAAGACGGGATATGTTGGCATTTTAACCCGCCTTCCGCACCTCATTTTGGAGGATTGTGGGAGGCCGGAGTTAAATCCATAAAATTCCATTTAAAGCGAATTTTGGGGAATTCTTCATTGACCTTTGAAGAATTTGCAACTGTTTTGACACAAATTGAAGCCTGTCTAAATTCCAGGCCTCTATGTCCTATCACAGAAGATCCAGACGATCTCAATGTTCTTACTCCAGGACATTTTTTAATCGGTACTTCTTTATTACTTCCACCAGAACCCGTGCTGGAAAATAAGGTTTCATCAGTTACCAGATGGAAACATCTCCAATTGTTGCAACAACAGTTTTGGCACAAATGGTCTAACGATTATCTAAATTCCCTACAAAATAGACCTAAATGGCAGTCTCCAATATCAAATCCTAAAATAGGAGATCTAGTTATAATTAAAGAACCTAATCTGGTAGTGAGCCGGTGGTTATTAGGACGAATAACTGAAGTTCACCCAGGTGCTGACAAATATGTTCGCGTAGTCAGTATAAAGACAAAAAATGGAGTTGTAAAAAGACCAATAGCCAAAATTTGTATCATGCCGATACAAGAAAGGGAAATTGCATCAATATAGAAAATTAAAATTTCTTGTTTGTTTTCTTATAAAAAAAAAAACCTCAACATACATTCATTCGTCACATAACATAGTCTCCAGCAGAAAATCACCCACCCATTTAAAGTTACCTACAATCAAGTTCCGTTACGTGCAAATTGAAATACTCATTCCCAAGCGAACAAATTTCAACCGAAACCGTTACATTTGAAATGTAAAATTGTGTTTCTATAACAAACATGTATAATAAAGAGAAACTCAAATTATACTATCAAAAGGAAAAAAAAATGCAATATACCGTTATATTTCAAACACAAGTCACTTCGGTGCAAGAAATTTATATGAATTTTTTTTTTCTTTTTTTTTGCCGTTATATTTTATATAAAGTCTTGCACTGCAACCAATCAATGCAGGCAAGAACTAAACAAAAAGTCCCGTTATGTTTGAATAAATTCAAGTACGAAATTAAATCAAGCACCAGTTAAATTCAAACAGTTAGCATGAGCGCATCAATTAGTGGTGATTGCGAAAAAGAGTTGCCTATTACTCCAGGACGAACCTGGGAGAAGGAGCTTGAGGAAGCATGGAATCTGGAGAGAGAATTTATAAATAAGCCCTTTTCTTCCAAGCACTATTCGGAGGAAGACTCCACAGAAGAAGACTGGGATCTGGATGACGAAATTGCCAGGGTATCACCATCTCCTCAGCCGTCAATAGACGAGGACTATGAGGAAATTCGCCAATTACAGGAGGACCTTAACAGATTGCAACAGCAACGATCAAATATGTTGAAGGTTAATCAAAGCCTCACCAAGATGTCGTTGACCAGCATACCAACGCCAATCATCATAATTGAGGATTCACCTCCTTCTTCCCCAAAGGCTGAGAAAACATCTCCTGAAGCAACTATCGAGGAAACAACCTCCACCACCTGTAACCCAGAGTCAGATCCACCTGAAGACAGCGGTTTACGTATTCAGCAGGCTGAGACAGAGTTACCTACAATTGAGGACATACAACAATCATCAACCAGCATCCAACAGGATAGCAGTTCAAGCGATCCACCAACTGTATTCAATATTTTAAAGGACCAATCGATATTGCCTACAAAAATTTCGGATGATGATCTCCTCGTCACTATTGTGGACAATCAAACGGGATTTAAAGAGGATTATACAGTTTCGATGGCTGCTTTAAGACGCTCCAAGAAGAGAAACTGGCGTTTTTCTACTAATGACGGTACGAAAATCAAAGTAAGACTTTTGGCCGATAACACTGTTAAAATAATAAAATGACTATAATAACAATTGTGTTTGTCTGGTTTATTTTCATCATTGGTTGTACATTATTTTTTGTTTCTTCGTTCTTTTTGAAAGCAACATCGGGTCCGCCCCTTTTTTCTCTTTCATTTAAAGTATTCTGTTATTTTCCTTATTTACTAGGTTCAAGAGTGCTTTTCTCATTCAAGGCGTCAGTAAGCTAATATTTTGAAAGACAGCTCAAGCCTTTCAACTGGGGGCAGTATGTTCGAACCAAACTGATTCGAATATATTTTTATAAATATTAAAATTTCTGAAAAGAAAACATAATAAAAACATAGCATGCAAATTTTATAAAATGAAATCTAATCTAATCACTCTCAATCAAAACACAGATACACAACCAAACAAAGCCATGTATTTGTCTTATATACAACATATTGTATAAATACAATACAATATTATAGCCTCTTCGAACAGATTAAGTCAAAATCATTATCATACGATTGAACCGTTAGATTCGTGATAAGAACAATCCTGAAAACTGAACATATTAAAAATTATCATGCTAAAATTGAGATCTGAAAATAAAATAAATTTAATCTAACCAACAATGTTCCCTAAAAATGGGTACGATATATAACAAAAGCATTTCATGTAGCATTCAATACATGCCACAAATATAATCAGATCAAGCCGATCAATTTGCAATTCTACATCATCATTACAAAACGGGAATTTATTTTTCTTCATGGGCTGCTGCATCGAAATTTTTTATCACAGCAGCATCTGCTGCCGTCTGTTTCTTGTTGCTATGCATTTTGTTCGTTGCTAGGTAAGTTTTATCACTAGTACCGTAAGTGCACAGATGTTCTGCCAATTCTTGTGATCATGCGCCTTTGTTACTCCATCATTGGTGTCATGTGCAAGCAACGGCTATAAAAACCACAAGCTGACTGATCTCGATCTCTTTTTGCACTTGGCATCGCCTGGGATAGGTTGGGTAGGTAGGGACTAATATTTTATATCGGGTATCGACTAATATAGAACTTTTATTAACAAATCATTTCATTTTGGGTATTGACCGAAGTAATCACTTACTAACATACACTTTATTTCGGGTTTTGACTGCAAATAAAGAATCTTACTTCGGGTTTTGACTGAAGTCAAGATAACACTTTAAGTCGGGCATTGACTGATTTAAAGAGCATTATTTCGGGGATTGACTGAAATAATCATTTACTAACAAAAACTTTATTTCGGGCTTTGACTGAAATAAAGAATCTTACTTCGGGTCTTGACTGAAGTCAAGATAACACTTTAAGTCGGGCATTGACTGATTTAAAGAGCATTATTTCGGGGATTGACTGAAATAATCATTTACTAACAAAAACTTTATTTCGGGTTTTGACTGAAATAAAGAATCTTACTTCGGGTCTTGACTGAAGTCAAGATAACACTTTAAGTCGGGCATTGACTGATTTAAAGAGCATTATTTCGGGGATTGACTGAAATAATCATTTACTAACAAAAACTTTATTTCGGGCTTTGACTGAAATAAAGAATCTTACTTCGGGTCTTGACTGAAGTCAAGATAACACTTTAAGTCGGGCATTGACTGATTTAAAGAGCATTATTTCGGGGATTGACTGAAATAATCATTTACTAACAAAAACTTTATTTCGGGTTTTGACTGAAATAAAGAATCTTACTTCGGGTCTTGACTGAAGTCAAGATAACACTTTAAGTCGGGCATTGACTGATTTAAAGAGCATTATTTCGGGGATTGACTGAAATAATCATTTACTAACAAAAACTTTATTTCGGGCTTTGACTGAAATAAAGAATCTTACTTCGGGTCTTGACTGAAGTCAAGATAACACTTTAAGTCGGGCATTGACTGATTTAAAGAGCATTATTTCGGGGATTGACTGAAATATTCATTTACTAACAAAAACTTTATTTCGGGTTTTGACTGAAATAAAGAATCTTACTTCGGGTCTTGACTGAAGTCAAGATAACACTTTAAGTCGGGCATTGACTGATTTAAAGAGCATTATTTCGGGGATTGACTGAAATAATCATTTACTAACAAACACTTTATTTCGGGTTTTGACTGAAATAAAGAATCTTACTTCGGGTCTTGACTGAAGTCAAGATAACACTTTAAGTCGGGCAGTGACTGATTTAAAAGGCATTATTTCGGGGATTGACTGAAATAATCATTTACTAACAAAAACTTTATTTCGGGTTTTGACTGAAATAAAGAATCTTACTTCGGGTCTTGACTGAAGTCAAGATAACACTTTAAGTCGGGTATTGACTGATTTAAAGAGCATTATTTCGGGGATTGACTGAAATAATCACTTACTAACCAACACTTTATTTCGGGTTTTGACTGAAATAAAGAATCTTACTTCGGGTCTTGACTGAAGTTAAGACAAGATTTTAATTCGGGTATTGACTGATTTAAAGCATATTGTATCTCGGGTCTTGACTGAGATTAAAATTACTAACATTAACACTTTATTCCTGGTCTAGACGGGAATAAAGAATTGTTCTAATAAAATATTAGAACAAAGGGTCTTAACATTAGCTTAAATCCAACCACCTCAAGTGCCAAGTTTAGATCGGTGAGTACCAGCCACTTGTAACATTTTATTATTTATTTATATATCTATTTTATAACAAATTTACTCATATATATATATATTTACATACTATATACTTCGTGTGCATATTTATCAAATATATCAATTCAACTTACTCTATATTTATTTTATAAACATGTAGCCTTTTTAACGATTTTATACTGCAATTTTTTTGGCAATACGTGTTTTCTCTGACCCAAACTTACATATTGAGTTTTATCCCAATACAACTAATTGTGCATTACAAACCTGTGTTATTAAGTGTGTTTTCTAGTGTATGTGGATCTTTGACCTAATTCCTTATATACATAATCTTATCTTACTATAATTAGTGGGCAACATTAAGAAATAAGTGTCTATTATTGAACGTTAAAAGAAGTGGACAGTGTTTTAATTATAAGAAGATAAACCACTGATCTTAATCCATAATTATCAGTGCATTCATTGCAGTCTTCAGTAAATTCAAATTTGCGTGTACGTTCTTACTACGAGCAGTACATTTTATGGTCCTTCGAGCCGGATATAAGGTTTAGTGTTTTATCTTATCAATCGTTTCATTATGTCTGTTCTTCAAAAACTTTTGGGCAACCAAGCCACTTCCGCAATAATCTTTGAAAAATCGTTCAATAACTACAACAAAACTGATGTAGAAAAACGAACGAAAGGTCTTATTTCTGAGCGATTAACCGCTCTAAGTGAAATTTGGTCAGAGTACAAGAAAGATCACTATACACTTATTCAAGCCACGCAGGCTTTGGAAGATAGTGAACTTCAAAAATACGATTATTTCGCAAACGATCAATTTTCAAAGGTGGAAAATCAATACTTTACTTTTCGAGGTATTCTTAGGGATGCATTAGATGTATTCGAAACAAAGGTTGAACCAAGTCCAAAATCAGAACATGAAACTTCATCGTCTCTGAGACTACCTAGCATCACAATCCCAAAATTCTCAGGATCTTATGATTCTTGGAGACCTTTTCACGATCTTTTCAAGTCCCTGGTGCATTCAAATTCTGCGTTATCAGCGGTGCAGAAATTGCATTATTTAAAGTCAAGTGTATCTGGAGAAGCAGAGCACTTATTGCGTCAATTTCCTATGACCAACTCGAGCTATGACAGCGCATGGAAGATATTGCTTGAAAGGTATGATAATAAACGAGTCTTGGTAAATGCACAATTGAAAGCACTCTTTAATCTACCTAAAGCAGCCCACGAATCAGCCAAGGCTATCAAAACCGTGCTAGATAAGTCTTCGGAATGTATCTTCGAACTCGAGGCATTGCAAGTTTCCACTAAGCAATGGGATGCAATTCTCATCTATATGGTGGTACAATGTTTGCCAGCAGAAACGCACCGTGCATGGGAACAAGAGATTAATACAGCAAAAGGACTTCCCACTTTCGAATCCTTAAAAATATTTTTACAATCTAGATTTAGAATTTTAGAAGCCATAGTCGATACCAAACCATCCCCAGCCAACAAAAATGCTCAAGTCCCGAGAGCATCTACCCATTTTACTTCATACACCCAAGCATGTCCTTTGTGCAAAGAGCAGCACCGTCTATTTAAATGTCCGAAATTCATAAAACTCGATGTAGACAATAAATTCAAAATTGTCACATCAAATCAATTATGCAATAACTGCCTATCAAAGGGGCACACTACGAAAACTTGTACAAGTAAGTTTTCATGTCAGCGATGTGGAAGGAGGCATCATTCCTTACTTCACAGGAATAATGCCACTCCAAGGACCTCGACCCAATTCAAACCAAGGGAGCAGCAATCAGAAGCTCAACCTTGTAATTCACCTTGCACATCCAATAAATCCCTTCACACCCTTCATGCAAAAAATCATCATACCAAACAAGCACTGCTTGCCACAGCATTGTTAAACGTTCCTACAAAAAAGGAAAACATGTTGGTATTAAGAGCACTGATAGATTCAGGCTCTCAAGTTTCATTTGTAACCCAAGCCGCCGCACGTAAGCTGCAATCATCCACTACAAACGTGGAAATTCAAATCACTGGCCTGGGAAAAACTGAAACTACAAATGTTCAAAAACAAACTACATTGAACATTTATCCTTATTCAACCACAACTCAGGTAACCACGGTCACTGCCCTTATAGTGGATACAATTACGGACATTTTACCCCCTTCAACCATTCCAAACAAAAAATGGAGTCATATACATGAGCTACCACTGGCCGATCCATTTTTCTTTAAACCAGGAAAAATTGACCTGCTTTTAGGAGCAGATGTGTATAGCGAAATACTCTTGGAAGGTTTACGGAAAGGTCCTCCAGGAACACCAACTGCCCAAAACAGCACCCTCGGATGGATACTTTTCTAAAAGCTAAAAAATACATCCACTTTCTTAACAGCATCTGCATTAACAGCAAAGGTTCATTACGACGACGACACTTCACTGGATAAACTTTTACGTCAGTTTTGGGAAACTGAAGAAGTTAATCCAGGAAGAAAGCTGTCTAAAGCAGATCAAGAATGTGAAGAGTTTTATCAAAAAACTCATTTTCGTAACGGACACGGCCGTTACGAAGTTCGTCTGCCTTTCACAGCAGAAAGTCCTAGTCTAGGCGACTCTCGTGGTATGGCATTACGTAGGTTCTACACCCTAGAACGGCAATTAGAACGAAATCCTGAACTTTATCAGGAATACAAAGCTTGTATTAATGAATACAAGACATTAGGTCACATGACAGTGGCTAATAAGATAGTAAGCAACGAACAAAGTTACTATCTTCCTCACCATGCTGTTATCAAAGATAGCACCACTACAAAGGTACGCGTCGTCTTTGATGCTTCAGCAAAAACGACTAATGGAAAAAGTCTAAACGAACAGCTGCATACGGGTCCAGTACTGCAGTCTGAACTCTTCTCAATCATCCTCAGATGGCGAAAGTACAAATTCGCTATGTCTGCTGACATAGAGAAAATGTACAGGATGATAAAAGTACAACCTCCAGATCAAACCTATCAAAGAATAGTTTGGAGGAATAATCAAAATGAACGTATTCAAGATTACCGATTGACCACGGTAACCTTTGGTACAACGCCAGCCCCTTATCTTGCAATAAAAACACTTAACCAGCTAGCTGTTGATGAAGCTGACCAATTTCCCGAAGCTGCAAAGATAGTGTCTCATGACTTCTATGTTGATGACCTTCTTACAGGCTCAGATACAAAGGAAGAAGCCTTCCACATACAAGATCAACTTATCAATCTGTTATCTTCCGGCGGGTTTAACTTGAGGAAATGGGTAAGCAATTCTTCAGATTTACTATCTAGGATCCCCGAACCATACAGAGAAGTTGAACTTCCTTTGCGATTCGCAAGCGATGAATCTGTGAAAACTTTAGGCATTCATTGGTATCCAGGAGCTGATTGCTTCATTTTACAATATAGGAAGAAAGCAGATTGCCTCTCTACAAAGCGGTCTATTCTTTCAGAAATTGCGACGCTTTTCGATCCACTTGGCTGGATATCGCCCATTATAATTACTGCTAAAATCTTGATGCAAGCTTTATGGCTTTCAGGATGTTCATGGGATGAACGAATACCGGCACACATTGATAAGCAGTGGCGCGAATTCAAAACAGAATTACAACATATCAGTAATATCAAGATACCACGTTGGTTACACACTACAAGTAACCTATCCACCTGTCAAATACATGGATTTTCAGATGCTTCCAATCAAGCATATTCTGCTGCTGTATACATGCGAGTGATTGATGAAGAAGGAAGTCTTCAAGTCAATTTACTCATGGCAAAATCAAAGGTAGCGCCTGTTAAATCCGTATCTCTCCCACGTCTTGAATTATGCGGTGCGGTATTGTTAGCTCGGCTCATAAATCGCGTTAAAATAGATTTGCAATTTGACCAAGTTCCAATATTTGCTTGGACGGATTCTTCTATTGTATTATCATGGATTCGTAGTCACCCCAATAAGTATAAAACATATGTGGCTAATCGGGTTGCGGAAATTCAGGGATTGATCGACATTAAGGCATGGCAACATGTAAGGTCTGCTGACAATCCAGCTGACTGCAATTCCAGAGGAATTAAGTCTTCGTCATTAATTGATCATAAACTATGGTGGCATGGACCTCAGTGGTTGCAGGACAGTGAAAATAATTGGCCGAAATCTAAACCAATTCCACCTAATGAGCCTGAAACTGAACAAAAACGAGTCACACATTTCGCAATAGCTCATTCAAACATCGATGATTTGTTTGAAAAATTCTCCAGCTTTACCAAATTACAACGCATAGTTGCCTATTGCATTAGGTTCATAAATAAATGCAAAGGGCCATCGGTGGTGTCCACTCAAGAACAATTAATGGACCCAAAGATACTTAATCCGACAGAAATTGCTCAAGCAAAAATTCGGCTCATTAAAGCAGCACAGAATGCCGCTTTCGGTACTGAAATTAAATGTTTACAAAAACAGAATCCACTTCCAGTTAAAAGCAAGATCTTATCACTTAACCCCTTCTTAGATAACAATGGATTAATTCGAGTAGGTGGGCGGTTAAGAAATGCTAATATTCATTACAGCCAAAAACATCCAATAATCGTGCCAAGGGAGAGTAAATTAACAACATTAATAATCGACCACTTCCATATAAAGACTTTGCATGGAGGTCCGCTATTGGTATTATCCATGATTCGAAACGAATTTTGGATTCCACAAGGGCGTAAAATCGTAAAACAAGTATTACATAAATGTATAACTTGCTTTAAGCAATCCGCATCTATCAAAAATCAAATCATGGGAAATCTTCCTTCACCACGGGTCAATCTGACTAGACCGTTTCAACAAACTGGCCTAGACTATGCTGGTCCTTTCAATTTAAAAGTATCTAAATTTCGAAACAATCGAATATATAAAGGGTATATTTGCATTTTCATTTGCATGGCAACCAAAGCCATTCATATAGAAGCTGTGTCAGATTTGTACACAGCAGCCTTTATAGCAGCTTTTCGCCGTTTCTCCAGCCGAAGGGGACTCAGCACAGATATCTTTTCAGATTGTGGCTCTAATTTCATTGGAGCTGACAAAGTCCTACAAAAGGAATTCCGAACAGCCATACTGCAAGCTAACAATCAGATTGCAGAAACACTAGCCCAAGACGGGATATGTTGGCATTTTAACCCGCCTTCCGCACCTCATTTTGGAGGATTGTGGGAGGCCGGAGTTAAATCCATAAAATTCCATTTAAAGCGAATTTTGGGGAATTCTTCATTGACCTTTGAAGAATTTGCAACTGTTTTGACACAAATTGAAGCCTGTCTAAATTCCAGGCCTCTATGTCCTATCACAGAAGATCCAGACGATCTCAATGTTCTTACTCCAGGACATTTTTTAATCGGTACTTCTTTATTACTTCCACCAGAACCCGTGCTGGAAAATAAGGTTTCATCAGTTACCAGATGGAAACATCTCCAATTGTTGCAACAACAGTTTTGGCACAAATGGTCTAACGATTATCTAAATTCCCTACAAAATAGACCTAAATGGCAGTCTCCAATATCAAATCCTAAAATAGGAGATCTAGTTATAATTAAAGAACCTAATCTGGTAGTGAGCCGGTGGTTATTAGGACGAATAACTGAAGTTCACCCAGGTGCTGACAAATATGTTCGCGTAGTCAGTATAAAGACAAAAAATGGAGTTGTAAAAAGACCAATAGCCAAAATTTGTATCATGCCGATACAAGAAAGGGAAATTGCATCAATATAGAAAATTAAAATTTCTTGTTTGTTTTCTTATAAAAAAAAAAACCTCAACATACATTCATTCGTCACATAACATAGTCTCCAGCAGAAAATCACCCACCCATTTAAAGTTACCTACAATCAAGTTCCGTTACGTGCAAATTGAAATACTCATTCCCAAGCGAACAAATTTCAACCGAAACCGTTACATTTGAAATGTAAAATTGTGTTTCTATAACAAACATGTATAATAAAGAGAAACTCAAATTATACTATCAAAAGGAAAAAAAAATGCAATATACCGTTATATTTCAAACACAAGTCACTTCGGTGCAAGAAATTTATATGAATTTTTTTTTTCTTTTTTTTTGCCGTTATATTTTATATAAAGTCTTGCACTGCAACCAATCAATGCAGGCAAGAACTAAACAAAAAGTCCCGTTATGTTTGAATAAATTCAAGTACGAAATTAAATCAAGCACCAGTTAAATTCAAACAGTTAGCATGAGCGCATCAATTAGTGGTGATTGCGAAAAAGAGTTGCCTATTACTCCAGGACGAACCTGGGAGAAGGAGCTTGAGGAAGCATGGAATCTGGAGAGAGAATTTATAAATAAGCCCTTTTCTTCCAAGCACTATTCGGAGGAAGACTCCACAGAAGAAGACTGGGATCTGGATGACGAAATTGCCAGGGTATCACCATCTCCTCAGCCGTCAATAGACGAGGACTATGAGGAAATTCGCCAATTACAGGAGGACCTTAACAGATTGCAACAGCAACGATCAAATATGTTGAAGGTTAATCAAAGCCTCACCAAGATGTCGTTGACCAGCATACCAACGCCAATCATCATAATTGAGGATTCACCTCCTTCTTCCCCAAAGGCTGAGAAAACATCTCCTGAAGCAACTATCGAGGAAACAACCTCCACCACCTGTAACCCAGAGTCAGATCCACCTGAAGACAGCGGTTTACGTATTCAGCAGGCTGAGACAGAGTTACCTACAATTGAGGACATACAACAATCATCAACCAGCATCCAACAGGATAGCAGTTCAAGCGATCCACCAACTGTATTCAATATTTTAAAGGACCAATCGATATTGCCTACAAAAATTTCGGATGATGATCTCCTCGTCACTATTGTGGACAATCAAACGGGATTTAAAGAGGATTATACAGTTTCGATGGCTGCTTTAAGACGCTCCAAGAAGAGAAACTGGCGTTTTTCTACTAATGACGGTACGAAAATCAAAGTAAGACTTTTGGCCGATAACACTGTTAAAATAATAAAATGACTATAATAACAATTGTGTTTGTCTGGTTTATTTTCATCATTGGTTGTACATTATTTTTTGTTTCTTCGTTCTTTTTGAAAGCAACATCGGGTCCGCCCCTTTTTTCTCTTTCATTTAAAGTATTCTGTTATTTTCCTTATTTACTAGGTTCAAGAGTGCTTTTCTCATTCAAGGCGTCAGTAAGCTAATATTTTGAAAGACAGCTCAAGCCTTTCAACTGGGGGCAGTATGTTCGAACCAAACTGATTCGAATATATTTTTATAAATATTAAAATTTCTGAAAAGAAAACATAATAAAAACATAGCATGCAAATTTTATAAAATGAAATCTAATCTAATCACTCTCAATCAAAACACAGATACACAACCAAACAAAGCCATGTATTTGTCTTATATACAACATATTGTATAAATACAATACAATATTATAGCCTCTTCGAACAGATTAAGTCAAAATCATTATCATACGATTGAACCGTTAGATTCGTGATAAGAACAATCCTGAAAACTGAACATATTAAAAATTATCATGCTAAAATTGAGATCTGAAAATAAAATAAATTTAATCTAACCAACAATGTTCCCTAAAAATGGGTACGATATATAACAAAAGCATTTCATGTAGCATTCAATACATGCCACAAATATAATCAGATCAAGCCGATCAATTTGCAATTCTACATCATCATTACAAAACGGGAATTTATTTTTCTTCATGGGCTGCTGCATCGAAATTTTTTATCACAGCAGCATCTGCTGCCGTCTGTTTCTTGTTGCTATGCATTTTGTTCGTTGCTAGGTAAGTTTTATCACTAGTACCGTAAGTGCACAGATGTTCTGCCAATTCTTGTGATCATGCGCCTTTGTTACTCCATCATTGGTGTCATGTGCAAGCAACGGCTATAAAAACCACAAGCTGACTGATCTCGATCTCTTTTTGCACTTGGCATCGCCTGGGATAGGTTGGGTAGGTAGGGACTAATATTTTATATCGGGTATCGACTAATATAGAACTTTTATTAACAAATCATTTCATTTTGGGTATTGACCGAAGTAATCACTTACTAACATACACTTTATTTCGGGTTTTGACTGCAAATAAAGAATCTTACTTCGGGTTTTGACTGAAGTCAAGATAACACTTTAAGTCGGGCATTGACTGATTTAAAGAGCATTATTTCGGGGATTGACTGAAATAATCATTTACTAACAAAAACTTTATTTCGGGCTTTGACTGAAATAAAGAATCTTACTTCGGGTCTTGACTGAAGTCAAGATAACACTTTAAGTCGGGCATTGACTGATTTAAAGAGCATTATTTCGGGGATTGACTGAAATAATCATTTACTAACAAAAACTTTATTTCGGGTTTTGACTGAAATAAAGAATCTTACTTCGGGTCTTGACTGAAGTCAAGATAACACTTTAAGTCGGGCATTGACTGATTTAAAGAGCATTATTTCGGGGATTGACTGAAATAATCATTTACTAACAAAAACTTTATTTCGGGCTTTGACTGAAATAAAGAATCTTACTTCGGGTCTTGACTGAAGTCAAGATAACACTTTAAGTCGGGCATTGACTGATTTAAAGAGCATTATTTCGGGGATTGACTGAAATAATCATTTACTAACAAAAACTTTATTTCGGGTTTTGACTGAAATAAAGAATCTTACTTCGGGTCTTGACTGAAGTCAAGATAACACTTTAAGTCGGGCATTGACTGATTTAAAGAGCATTATTTCGGGGATTGACTGAAATAATCATTTACTAACAAACACTTTATTTCGGGTTTTGACTGTAATAAAGAATCTTACTTCGGGTCTTGACTGAAGTCAAGATAACACTTTAAGTCGGGCAGTGACTGATTTAAAAGGCATTATTTCGGGGATTGACTGAAATAATCATTTACTAACAAAAACTTTATTTCGGGTTTTGACTGAAATAAAGAATCTTACTTCGGGTCTTGACTGAAGTCAAGATAACACTTTAAGTCGGGTATTGACTGATTTAAAGAGCATTATTTCGGGGATTGACTGAAATAATCACTTACTAACCAACACTTTATTTCGGGTTTTGACTGAAATAAAGAATCTTACTTCGGGTCTTGACTGAAGTTAAGACAAGATTTTAATTCGGGTATTGACTGATTTAAAGCATATTGTATCTCGGGTCTTGACTGAGATTAAAATTACTAACATTAACACTTTATTCCTGGTCTAGACGGGAATAAAGAATTGTTCTAATAAAATATTAGAACAAAGGGTCTTAACATTAGCTTAAATCCAACCACCTCAAGTGCCAAGTTTAGATCGGTGAGTACCAGCCACTTGTAACATTTTATTATTTATTTATATATCTATTTTATAACAAATTTACTCATATATATATATATATTTACATACTATATACTTCGTGTGCATATTTATCAAATATATCAATTCAACTTACTCTATATTTATTTTATAAACATATAGCCTTTTTAACGAGTTTATACTGCAATTTTTTTGGCAATACGTGTTTTCTCTGACCCAAACTTACATATTGAGTTTTATCCCAATACAACTAATTGTGCATTACAAACCTCTGTTATTAAGTGTGTTTTCTAGTGTATGTGGATCTTTGACCTAATTCCTTATATACATAATCTTATCTTACTATAATTAGTGGGCAACATTAAGAAATAAGTGTCTATTATTGAACGTTAAAAGAAGTGGACAGTGTTTTAATTATAAGAAGATAAACCACTGATCTTAATCCATAATTATCAGTGCATTCATTGCAGTCTTCAGTAAATTCAAATTTGCGTGTACGTTCTAACTACGAGCAGTACAGTTTGTCAGATACCTTATACATTATATACTCATATATATATATGCCTTTCTAATTTCATAAAACGATCAACTAAATTTATTATTCAAAATCTAGAATAATTGTTGTTACCTTTTACGAACTTATAAATCTTCCTAATTCTATGAGTAATACAGATGAGACACTATTTATCCTAACTTATCCTGAAGACAATAAAAAAGTACTATAAAGTAATGCACTTAAATTTTTAAAATGTGAACAAATACTTTGAGATCCTGTTGAATTTGTTCATTTGAATGAGGTTACATATGGAAGCAACGTAAAATTGAATAGAATTAAAAGACGTCGCAGATATAATAGATCACAAATTCGTTCATAATCTGATGTGTCTTGAACCTACATCCTCATCTACATCAATAATAGCCAAGGCAAGGTTTGTTCCGGTTGAATGTCGTTTTATACTGGTCTGACGTAAATCAGCTTAAGTTGAAGTGTAGTGGCATCGATATTTATTAATAAAACCTGGATATTGGCGATTCCATTATTCCTTATGAGCCTAAAGCTACGAATGCTGGTGTTGTAATTAATAAAGTCCTTGAGTGGTCTAATCATGTAAGCCTGTTGATAGGAAAGATTTATGGCGGATTGAGAAGACTCTGGGTGACTGCTCATTTTATTCCCCAATCAACCCATATGCAACTTTTAATGCCTATGCTCGATACGTTTCTATTCTTAGGAGATATGACCATATTTTGGGAATTAGCTTGGAAACATACTTACTTTCAGCACAAGATTTGTATATTCATTAATAAATTGCTGTTCTTCGGTCAACCTCAATATCTACATGGAAAACTGCGAATGGGAACATCAGGGAGGTCTATTAACCTTATTTTGTCACGTTTCTCCTATTTGCTAACGCGTCGTTCGATCTTCGTCGGCGGTTTAAGGGAATATGGTTAGCTTCCTGTCGGGATTGAGCTAGCGGGCGTTGCGGGAAATTTCAAGCAATTGAAGACTCTTTTATTTAATTATTTATTAACAGAGGGAGATTAAGATGGACAAAATTGAGGTCATGTTTATGTTTCTTTAATTGTTTACCCTTGTCTCTGCTAAATCTCCTTTAGAACTTCACTTATTTCTTTTCAGCAGTAACTAATCGCTTATTTTTTTATGTATTGCTTGCTTTTATTTAGCTATTTCTTTTTTTTCGTTTTACGTACTGTCAAAGTTTATATATTTAATGGCTGAAAATTTCGTTTTGAATTGTGCTGTTGCAGTCTTATTTTTTTTGTGGAAAAAACTCGTTATGCAAACGAAAAATTTTGAAAAAGAAATTTCATTACAAAAAGAGGACGTTTCATATAATCAGAAACCGCATAATCGTCAGTACGGCTTGGTTCCTGCCTGCTGTATACGCCAAAGCAAACAGGCCTGCCATATACTGACGATAATATGATTCTTGCTTATATGAAACGTCCTCTTTTGGCAATGAAATTTCCTTTTTCAAAGATTTTTCGTTTGCATGAAGGGTTTTTTCCAGTCAATTCTCGCGCTGCAGACTTAGCAGCAATCTGAATCAATTTCGCTATGATTTTTCATAGCAAAACTCTCTGTTCTGCTTTTATATAATTAAAATTTTTTGTTTGTTTTTTATTTATTTTATTTATTTTTATTCTCTAGCTTTATCTTACTTGTAGTACTAGTCGTACTTTATCTTATAACTAAATTAAGCCTTATTTCATAAACTTATTTTCCTTTTGCTTGTTTAAGAATTTATTTCTTGTTTGCACAATTAGCTAATAAATCATCAATTCATTCTCTCAATTTGTGATATGTAATATAATTAATTTTTTTCAGGGTGTCCCGTAAGTCGACGTCAAGCCGGAACCGGGTGATAGACCAAATCGTAACAGTTACCAGAAAAATATGAAAAAAAAAATCTAAGTTGTGAATTTTTCAAATTATAGGCATTTCTTTTGTTTTCGAGAAAATGTACACCTTGTGATGGTTTTTTAGCTATTGTTGCTACAAATCTTTACTTTTTTTCAATGTTATTTTTCTTATGTAATCCCGAATAGTGCTTATCTAACCTGTTGCTTTAAGTTCTAAGCCAACTGCTCCAGCTTGGAAGAAAATGTCACATTTTGCCGAACCAACAATATAAAATTAATAATTCGTTGAACTTTAACTGACTGTACTGAAAAAAAAAAATATACTACGCCAGTCTGGCAAGTAACTTTAAAAGTTGACGCATTTAATAAGTATTCTGAAATGGTACAACACTAGCCACATTATTTCTTAGATTACGGAAAACCAAATTTTTTCTTCAAAAAACCCAGCTTCGAAAAATTTCTTTTCACCTATTAAAGTTGATTGTAGTATACCCAAAGCTTGCCTTAAGAGCGTAAGTTTAAGATTCTAGCTTGAGTGAGACGGAGAGTCATTGCATGAAGTGTGAGTGAGACAGATAGTGACTTACTGATGGTGTTTATGTAACCCGTTGCTTTAAATTCTAAGCCAAGCTCACCGCATATTACAAAACCATGAGCTACACCCATACCATGTACAGCGAGTACAAAGCCTGACCTCGGTATTATCAACCTCGGGTTGCGTTTTGCCAAACGGTGCTACAAAGACAACGGGAAGATCCGCGATTCTTCGAGAAAATGTTGTGGTCGGATGAATCGACATTTAAAAAAGACGGTTACATGAACCTACACAACTTACACGAGTGGCACGTAGAAAATCCGAATTAATTTGACAAAATAGATCTTAATATCGTTTTAAAATAAACATGTGGACCGGAATTTTAAACGGAAAAGTTATAGGACCTTTTGAGTTGCCAGAGGTCTTTAATGCTGAAGTTTATGTAGACTTTTTGCAAAACCATTTACCTAATTTACTGGAACACATGCAACTAAGTATTTATAGAGGGCTGTGGTATCAGCAAGACGGCTGTCCAGCGCACTATGCCCTTTCAGTTAAAGAATATCTCAATGATTAATATCCGGACAGATGGATAGGGCGGTCTGGTACGATCTCATGGCCAGCCCGTTCACCTGATCTAAATCCATTAGATTTCTTTTACTGGGGAGCAGTAAAAGAGAAAGTTTATAAGAAGTCAATTGAAAATATAGCTGAGCTTCGGCAAAGAATTACGGAAGCAGTTGAATTTGTCAACAGGGGAAGAATTGCCCGTCTGATAACCCGATCTTTTTAAAGAAGATGTCGAGCTTGTATTGAAACTGAAGGAAGGCAGTTTGAACATCTTTTGTAAATAATGAATCTTTGTATCCAAATAATTGGTGTTTAATTTTAAAATTAAGGAAAATTTGTCCTAATTTAACAAAAAGTTAGCATCTCTAACTTGAAAGCGTCACTATCTGTCTCACTCACACTTCATGGAATGACTCTCCATCTCACTCAAGCTAGAATCTTAAAGTTACGCTCTTAAGGCAAGCTTTGGGTACACTAGATTCATTTTTAGTAGATGAAAATTTTTTTTTCGAATCTGGGGTTTTTGAAAAAAAAAATGTTTTTTTCCGTATTCTAAGAAATATTGTAGCAAGTGTTATACCGTTTTAGAATCCTTATTAAATGCGTCAACTTTTAAAGTTACTTGCCAGACTGGCGTAGTACATTTTTTTCTTCAGTACAGTCAGTTAAAGTTCAACGAATTATTAATTTTATATTGTTGGTTCGGCAAAATGTGACATTTTCTTCCAAGCTGGAGCAGTTGGCTTAGAACTTAAAGCAACAGGTTACATAAGCACTATTCGGGATTACATAAGAAAAATAAAATTGAAGTATAGATTTGTAGCAACAGGAGCTAAAAAACCATCACAAGGTGTACATTTTCTCGAAAACAAAAGAAATGCCTATAATTTGAAAAATACATGACTTAGATTTTTTTTTATATTTTTCTAGTAACTGTTACGATTTGGTCTATCTCCCGGTTCCGGCTTAACGTCGACTTACGGGACACCCTGTATAATGCAGGATGTAATGCTCAATCATATTAACGGCGTTGAAGGAAGAAGAAGAATTTAATAACATTATGTTTCAGCGACTTTAATTGTTGAGTGGTCGCTTGATAGACCCTGCATTATTGTAGAAGAGCGGAACTAATTATTTCATGGCTTGGGATGCATCTAATCATTTATTTTTGTTTACTAAGTTAGCATTGAAATTCTACTTGCATTACCCAAACGTAACGTACTGACTTCGCTTCTGGTATTCCAAAGATCTATTCTAGGATCTATTGATGATAATTTCTTAGGGGATTCTTATGCATGCCGCAGATAGATACATATGTATCTGAGTAGACTCACTCGATTAAAAAATATTATGTTAGTATTATGATCTGAAAATGGACATCAAAGTGAATATCACTTATAATACCATTACGAGTAAGCTATTACAAAATCTTCGATGAAATATGAAGAACATTAAAATTTACTGGCTAATCCTTGCTTATAATAAAAAGGCAAAATGAAGTTCAAAATATACATAAATCAAAAAACTATTGATATTAAAAGCTAACACTTTTCGCACAGTTTTATTGTATAATTTTACACATGTATATACTCAAGCATGCTTTAACTATTTCAAAATCTAATTTTCCCTTATTCTCTCCTTAACATCAAAGCATTTTGTCCCGATTCATTTGTGTTTATAAAATCAATCAATCAAAATAATAAAAAAAAAAAAAACATAAATGTTTCCTGGATAATTAAATTCGTGTTCTTATACCAAGAAATATTATACGCACCCAATAAGGTAATTTAAATTCGATCGTTACGCATGACAAGTTTGGTTAATAGCCCAACATCCGAAGTACAAGAGTTTATTTCTCTTCTCCATTTATTTCAGACAGAGTCCATCTAAGTATTTCTGTTATCAACATGTTCCGTAATTAATCAAGCGCTATGATATCATCCAGAGTAATGGTTGGTCCTCTCCATCGCGCCAATATCTTTTCTGTTCGTTCGCTTTCCCATTAATTTCTGCTTATTGCAGCCTTTGATATCGACGACGGGGATTGTGATGCTACTACGTTTCTGCCATTAGAGACTCTCTGCTATATAGATTCTGACCAAAAAATCTAAAGTCTCTTTCTATCTATCAAATTGGACAAACATTCATTAGATATTTTGTGACAAATGATGCTGTCATCTAAGATCTATTTTTCGATTAACTAATTAAATACCCACATACATAACGACTGGTCGTGTGTCACGGCGTAGTTTTGGTGTTCCGGACCAATGTAGACCAATCAACAGATTTGATAATATGATATATGTCGTCTTTTATGGAATTCGGATGTGATTCTTTTATGATTCCGGCCCCATGTAGTTATTCACTGCCGCCGTTTCAAATTGATTAATGTAAGCGTGTAATCGATTATGTGAAAGAATAAGTTCTTTAGAAATTCCAATTAACCTTTTGCGGGCTAGGATTCTGTTTTGAAAGAAATTCTGCATTTCTCAACGAACTTAAGCCATTGTTACCATTCTCTCATCTTCACTAATTTATACGAGAATTTATGTCTTCGTTTGTACTACCAGATTCTGTACCCAGAAATTTCTTTTTCTTTTTTATAGATTGTATCTAGACTGCAATACTATTTAACTGATACGAAACATGAAGTTTATGTCCTAGTAATTGTGGGCAGAGTAATAACGTCGATATAATTCATATCGTTCATTTATTCTATATTGCATGCCACACAGAAAGTCGAGTGCACCTTGAAAGATCTTTAATGGCTGTAGGTACACTGTATAGTGATAGACCACTCAAGACGAAATATTTTTTTGAAGTTCTATACCTATGACATATAACATTTATTGACTTCAATTGTGACAAACGAATAGCAGAACATACAGAGTTTGAGATTTATTTCAGTTTTACTCTAACAGTGATTTACTGCTAATGTTTTAGTTATTGACCACACAGAATCACAGTGATTGACTAGATTATCACTTAAATAGGATTTGTAAAAGACAAAAAATACTCTAATCAATAATTCACTGTATATATGCCTTAGTTGAATCTCTTTTGCAAGAAGTGCTCGAGTCGGGAGAGGAAAGAGGTTAAAAAAGAACTCAATCCGGAATTTATTTTCGAGCCTAACATATTTGATAATTCACTTGAAAGAGAGTAACCGGATTTAGACAACGATCAATAATTCTTTTCGATTCCATGGTGTGGGATAGTTTTACATTCCTCATACATTTTTAAAATACCTCTATCCCTAATGATTAATTGGAATTATTTTAAAGACTCTATTTAGAGTATTTTAGGTTATAGACATATATCGTAATTTCAACGAAAACTTAAAGTTATCGGTAGATGGTTGAGGTCTCTGGCGAGGCGACGTGTGTGCACTTTTTAAAGAACTGTACTTTGTATATTTTACCGCTGTATTGTCCTGATTATTTTCTCAAATTCTTCTTTGTGCAGCGTGAGCGTATTGTTTGTGAGTATAATAAGTAGGCATGTATAATGCTTCCAAGAAAAATTAAATATTTTTATTTATCATTACTGAGAACTCCTCAGGCACAATCTCTCTGGAACCGATACCCCAGAAAAAGGTTAAGTAAATGTGCCTGCAAGTAATAAACTCAGCCTTATGATAATAGATTCATTGAAGTGAGTCGGCGTGAAAGTAACCAGGCAAAACCCTCCTGGCGCCAATATGATCTTAAAGTAATTTAAGAAATGCAGTTGCATCGTCTTCTCACGACTATAGACCATAAACTCAGGGTTTCCTTTCGTGGGCATTGCGAAGGATAATTCAGACAGGTATGATATAATTCTTGGGAATGTTAGAATTGCCGGCAAGGTTCGGATAGAATTGTGTGATTGAGGGAATGAAAGTTATAGGGACAAGTAGGTAGATAGCCACAGGGCATGATCATGAGTTGACGTCTTAGGGATGACCATAAGAATTTTTAAATTGTGAAATAATTCTTTTTACACATGGAAATGTGAAAATTAAAATAATACTAGTTTGTAAGTGAGTTCGTTTCAGTTTGCTGAAGAAGCAGCATACATATTTGAGTATTGTCAGCAAAGTTATAGTCATTCTAACTGCATGTCTGGACAGGGGAACAATCGTTGGAATAAGTGTTTTAAAAAACATAAATTTTTATTTTTTTTTTAATCGACTTCAAAACACCAGCTAGGATTTGAAGTGACTTTACTTTAAAAAGGAACAACGGGGCTGGAAAGCATTCCACTGGATTCTGCACCTTATCGAAATATGTAGGAACAGGGATGAATATGACCCCGATGTTATATGCAAACTGTTTAATTAATTCATTTAATTTACGTTACATCAGTTCATTATAATTTTATAGTAAAAATATCGCTTAAAGGAATTACTCGCGGCGGATCGTGTTGCAGAAAAAAAGACCTTTCAAAACAATCGACACGTCCTCAGCGACAGTCCAGCAAGAACTCTGACCTCTTCTACTTATGTCATCTCATCGTGCTCGCATGATGGGAGTATAATTTCGCGATGGGACAGTGCTGTTATCCGCTGCTAATATCCCAAAAATTCGACCATCCTGATGATATCGCCGTCCAGGGGATGTATCGACTTCGAATGTAAAAAGCAGTTTTAATTCAGAATCATATTGTCTCGTTGTTGGGGTTTAACTATACTGTTGTCTTGTTTTTACTGTAGGCATCATATTCACATCGGAATTAGGTAAATCAAATTACTTATCTGTGATGATTCACCACGTATCAACCATCTTTAACAATTCTTGAATGAATAATGCAGTCTTTCTAGGCAACGTCCTGGATCTTCATTACAATGTTCATCATCTCGTCCTCGCTGGGTGAATTTTAGTAATTGGCATCATTTTCGTATCTGCCATCGAAAGGTGCAGCTTCCTCATTGTTGAATGCAGCTTCGTCATTATTTAATGCAGCCTCTTCGTTATCAAATGCAGCTTCATCTCAAGCATTGACATATTATTCGTTGAGCGTCGTAGATAGGCATTATCTTCGTCATCATAATAATGAGTATTCGTCGTAAGCATCGTAGGCATGTCATCGTTGTAGGTTTGTTTTGTTTTGTCTTGTCTGAGGTTATATAGGCTAGGTTATAATTGGGCTGAATCGTATTCTTTAAAGGTTTACAGATAGGATAGGTAGGCTAATATTGGGCGTTTAATATGGGTTGATCCACACCTGAGTTGCAAGCATCTTTGTTGGCGACCGTTAAATGCAGTGAACCTGTTGCATATTCTTCTTCTTCCTCGTCGTCTCCTTCGTTATAATCTTCTTCATCAGTTCTTTTCAGCGAGTCTGCAGCTGTGGAAATAGGATTAGGACCTTCGTGAAAACCAACTTTCTTAACTTCATATCTTTCATTTGGCATTCTTCTTGTTACTCTGTATGGTCCCATGTATTTAGGATTTATTTTCAAGCCGGTTCCGAAATGCGTTCTTCGGATTGCAACTAATTCCCCTACTTTATAACTTGTGGCTGTATCTCGTTCTTTATTGTATTGTCTCTCATTTTCTTTCTGTACTTTCAGTATATTTCTCGAAGCTTTGTTCACGTCGCACATCTCTTTCAGTTTGGAAAACATTTGCGGTTTCTTGATTAATAAGTTCGGACAAATCTGTGTAATCATTCGTCTTCATCTTAGTGCCAAACAATAATTGGAAAGGTGTATTATCTATGCTTTTTTGGTACGAATTATTGAGTCAACTCTGAGCTTTTCTTATATGTCGATACCAATTTTTTCTGAGACAGCTTAGTTAAGACAGTAATCAATGCAATGAACGCATGCTATCTGTCCATTACCTCGTGGTATACCCGTTTTATGTTGACATATTCTATCCCTTGCTCTTCACAATATTTTAAATGCTGATGAGGTAAAAGCTGTTCCTCTATCAGTTACCATTCGAGTTGGACTTCCTAAAATGTCTTGCTGTAGAGTTAACTTTTGCAAAATTTATGATTTAGTTGGTTGGATACAACCAAATAAATTATGTGAAACCGTCGATGATTGAAAGAATATGTATGGAGCCCTTTTTCGTTTTCGTGTTCGGGCCTAAGTGATCAATATGGAACGTTTCTAGCGGAAGTACTCCCTTAGGTATAGATATAAGTAGCCTTCTTTACGATTGCGTTTTACAGCAATAATACAAAGTATATAACAGGTTACAAAATCTTCCAGCTTCGTGCTTATTTTCGGGATGGAAAAGTTCTGTTTAATGAGCTGTTCCATCTTCTGGACACCAAAATGACCTTTTCCGTGGACTTTTCTAATAATTTCTGTTTGCATAGACTTAGGCACTACAACAAATTTAACATCGTCAACATATTTAAAGGGAATGTCTCGTTCCATTTGGTAATCCTCGAATCGTCTGTACTTAAGTACTTCTATTATTGCCTTAATTGAATTGTCCCGTCATTGTGCATCTCGAATACGAAGAAGTAAACTCTCTTCCTCAATTGTCATAAGTATTGGGTAACGATTCATAGCGTCAACGAGCTTCATACGGCGTCCTGCACGATGTTCTAGTTCGTAGTCGAACTTGGACAAAAACATTGCTCAGCGAGCGATCTTCGGTGATCGTCCTTTTTATCCATGGTGCACTTAAAAGTGGGACAATCGATTACCAATTTGAATTTGATTCCGAATAGGTAGATACGAATTCCAGTGACAATAGCCAACACTTCGAGGTGACTGCTCGAGTACTTTTCTACCGTCGGTGATGTCTTTCTGCTCAGAAAGTAGACTGGGTGTAATAAGTTGTCTTTACCAGATCTTTGAAGTAATACTGCCCCATAGTCATACTTGGTAGCATTCGTATGTAGTTCTGCATACGCATCTGGATTGTAAGTGGAAAGAACAGGTTCACTATACAATAATTCCCTTCAATTTCAGAAATCCTTCCGTTGTAAGCAACCATATACATATTGCTGGTCTTTTCGAAGCATGTTACTTAATGGACGAACCATCATTGCATATCCCTCAATAAACTTACGGCAAAAGCCTGTTAGGCCTAAGAGGCTCTGAGATTGCTTAACTGTTCTCGTCTCTGGAAAACTTGCAATCGCTTTTATCTTCTCTGTTCCGAGAAACACTTTGCCGTCTTTTATTTTAAGATCCAGATATGATATGCTGCTTTTTAAGAACTCGCAATTCTGCCACTTTATGGTCAAACCATTTTCTGATGCAATGCGTACTACTTCTTCCAGAAAATCAAGAGCTTCTTCTTCGAGTCATGCCGATTTAATGGAGATTTCCTTGGGTGTAACTAACAATTCTACCTGATGTAATAATGAACGTCCTAATATCATCTCCTTAAGTAGAACTTCGCCTGATACTACATGTAGTTTATCAAAAAGACGATATCCATCAATTGAAATCTCAGCATTGAAAGAACCTAACGTTATCAATTGGCCGAAACATACACCTCGAAAATTCAGCGGATCACTTAAACTAAGATATTTAAGCTTTGAGTGAACTGTAGTGTTCACAAAACTAAGATCGCTATAAGTGCCTATAAAAGGGTTGAAATATGGTCCGTTAATAGTCATTTCTCTTTTAGGATATGAAGTTGTATCCACTATAGCAACATCTTTAGTGTCCTTCCACAATTTGTTCATGGGGCACTCTACACTCTTGTGCCCAAAATCTGTGCTAATACATTCAGTTTCTTTTTAAAATGCTATCAACGCCATACAATACAATTTTGTTACACTCATCTTCATCAATACCGTCAATCGCATACTTTATTATAGCATCTGGCTCCAATTGTGCGCGTTTGCCTAGCTCACGTATTGCGAGAAAATATTCTTAAAATGATTCGGAACTTCGTTTTTTCCTTCTTCGTAAAAGCTCATGTAGTTCTGCACTGTTCTCTTTAACGTCAAATTCCTCTAGCAAGAAACTTTTTAGTCGCGACCATGCACTTAAGCCTTGAGTTGTTCGTATAGCAGTTTTTGCAAGTCCGCCTTTTCGTATACACTGCCCTTCTTAACTCAATCCAGTCAAAAACTGCAGCAGCACCTTCGAATTCTGCAATCCAGTCCTTAATTTTGATTTGACCAATATGACCCGTAAATTTAACAAAGGAATCTTCAACGTCCGCGGTGGTAAATCTTTCGGAAGTCTCATTGGTCGCACTAGTATTGTTTGCTGATTTACCCTGTGCTGATTTACCCTGTAATGGGTTAGTTTCCAGTAACTTTCTTTCGTATTCCTTATT
The DNA here is from genome assembly GCA_963924295.1 of Dioctria rufipes. NCBI lineage: Eukaryota > Metazoa > Arthropoda > Insecta > Diptera > Asilidae > Dioctria > Dioctria rufipes. The sequence continues at coordinate 82,493,961 of OZ002740.1, read as the reverse complement.
AGTTGTATTCTTTTCACGCAGTTGTTTTTTTAATTCAGCTACTATATTAGCATATGAGTCTGATTCGTCACTTTCGATCAAACAGGTTCTTTGGTTTTTTAGTTTTCCTCGCTTGCCCATATCACCCAGCATATCTGAAAAACCTGCCGTCAAATGCAATAGAACTTCACAAAATATTTCTCCTATTTGGAACAAAAAGAGAACTCTCTATCTGCTTATAGGCCTCTTTATTAATTAATCGATTTTCATTGGCGTATTAAAACTAAGAAATAATTATAGAATTTTATTCGCTTTACTAACTTCACTTCAGCTCCAATTGCAATAGCAATTCAACAAAAATATAGATATTTTTTTAAATTCTATTAAAATATGATTGACATTTGAAATTTTTTGTTGTTAGATATTAATTTCATTGAATTTGTAACAATTTCTTCGCCTTGTTAACCTCACTTCAGTTCGAATTTTGATTAAGTCAAATCGATTATTTTATAAATTTGGCGGAACGATATTTGATTTCAATTTTGTCCAGTATGGTCTAACACATATGTTAATATCGATATTTTCAATTATTACTTGTCAAAACTGACGATGTCCCTTTTCGACATAATGTTGACGACAAGTATATTAATCGATTATTCTATGTCACTGGTATGTTTGTTCGTTCCACTTTAATCAAACATAAAAATCTAATATAAAAATTTTACCTTGCTTGCTCTTGCCCTGTTTTCGTCTGATACGCTTTTATCACTTGTGCTTGATCCGTAGTCTTACGCTCATGCCCGCTTACTTTCTGGTACATCTACTTGTCATCCTCTTCTTTCATGCGTTTGTTCATGTGTCAATATGCATACATTCCCTTTTTCACCGGAAGTTGAAAAATTTTCCGATAACAAGTACCGTATGCCACACCACCGCGAAGCCAAAGCTTTGTATTGCAATATCAAGAAAGGGTTACCTGATTTAGTCTATTTTTGAACTTGTATTTTGAAATTTTACGAAAACTTCGTATACAAAATTTGAGCTCTCCACGTAGACGCATTCTCAGGCAGAGTCCACTTATATAGCGAACAGAGTAGTAAAATACTGCATTACTTTGGTAATGCATTCCTTGTGAAGTACTAAACTTTATATGATGTAATACTTAAATATGATACTTCACTCATAATTAAGTACTTTAAATTTTGCAGTACAGCAGTATTTTCACTCAATATACTTCATCACTCCATTTTTAAATACGTATTTCAAAATACTCGTAATGCAATACATGGTAATGTATCTGAAGTACCTAAAGTACGCTGAAGTACTTTGAAGTACATTGAAGTACGTCCAGTACATTGAAGTATTTCGTATTTCGTTTAATCTGAAAAATCTCAGAAAAGATGCGAAAAAACTCAAATTTTAAACTTGTAGAGTAAAATAAACAGACCCAAAAGCTCATAAGAAATCGCAAAAGCTTTAGGAGCTCAGTTAAAGTACCCAGTCATAACGTGGTGGAATTCCACTTATGTAAAAGATATCCTTCACCATAAAGACCGAGTTAATGAGCTTTGTAAGAGGTTTTCCATAGCCAAATTTTTTGAGAGTGATTTCGAATATTTAGCTGAATATAAAATATTGATGGGTCCTATAGCTGAAACGCTTGATCTTTTGCAACGGGAGAATATATATGATGTTCGGCTACTTCCTGGCATCATAAGCTTCATTGAGAAGGAAGCTGAGCACAATCGTCGCGAAGATATTCTCCAGATTCTTAGAAAAGAAGCTGAAAAGCTGCAGAAGAGTTTGATTGAATGATTTCAAGCATACTTTGATTTATCACCGGATATCAATGACGCAATTTCTGCTACAGTATTATGTCCCACGCTGAAATTAAAATGGATAAGTTCCCTCAAATAGAAAAATTTCAAATATTGTCCCACATTCAATTAAAATGGAGTGTACAACCGAGATCGAAAGAAGTGAACTTACCAATGAAAGTTGTGTGAGTGACGATTAGTTTTTTAATTTTTCAGGCAAGTCGTACACATATAAATAAATGTAATAAATTCATTCATTCATCCATAATATTACCGTTATTTTTTTAAATTTTGTAGATCCAGCACCATTAGCTTTTGACGGTTCGCAAGAATCACTCATCATATCTGAATACAGTAATTACTTAGGAGATCCTTCCAAAAATTTGAGAAGCTTAACAAATACCCAAGGATTAAGCAAGCATTTCTAAGACAAAATACTCCGCTAACCTCATCAGCTTCATTTGAACGACTGTTTTCTTTTGCCGGGCTGGTGAATTAGTCGAGACGTGGAGCACACTCTGACACCATGTTTGAGAAATTAGTCTTAATGAAAGCCAATAGAAGTGAACTAAACGAACTCGGAAATAGTTGGAATTTTAGAATAAAAATTCAAAACTTTATCCTTTAATAATATGAAAATATCTCAAAATTCATTTTTGTATATAACTAGTCTGATTATCAGTTATCTCATACACATGCAGTATTAAATCTCATTCTAGCCTGAAACTCCATTGAAATTAAGAATAATTTACAAATTTTGCTCATTTGTGAATTGCACAGATAATGAAAATGCAACGAAATATACAACAAAATAAATCACTCACAATCACTGTACGCTTAATCTCGTCAAGCCACGTTACTAAACTAATACAATGATCACTATTTTCTAGATAACAACTTTCAAATAGTAAATCCAAACAAGAATTCTTGGATAAATAATTATTATGGTGCTTTGATTACAATCATACAAAGTCATGGTTAATACTACTATTTTCCATTGTTATGTAACAATTTCTAATGTAACTCATTAAGTTTTTTACTATTTTCATGGTTTTTAAAAAATATGTAGATTCTTTCGACAAGTTTGACGTAGTTGATTTAACTGTTGTAGAATACTCATTATCAAAGGAAAGAAAGAATTTTAACTGAAGTTCCGTCTGAGATTTGTCAGATTAAACGAAATACTTCAATGTACTTCAGAATACTTCAACGTACTTCACGTACTTCAGAGACATTACCATGTACTGCATTACGAGAATTTAGCAATACGTACTTCAAAATCGAATGATGAAGTATACTGAGTGAAAATACTGGCGTACTGCAAAGTTTGAAGTATAAAAAGTTTTGCTTTACTTCAGTAATTCATATTGAAGTACTAGTACAAAATAATGCAGTACCAAAAGTAATGCATTATTTTACAGCTCTGATAGCGAAAAACCAAAGTTTTGTATGACAGCACCAAGAAAAGGTGGCCCGATAGAGTCCACTTTTGAAATATTATTTACTATTGCCGTACAAATACAATGTACCAAATTATGTTAACGCGTTCTTGGGGAGTACCCAAATATATAGTGAAAATCGAAATATTTGTATGGTAACCCTAGGAAGGTCCCATTTATGAAATCAAGCTTATGTTTTTTTTTCACGAAGCCCATATGCAAAATTTCAGTTCTCTACGTAAACACGTTCTGGAGTCCCAGCTAGTTAGTCACTATCGACTAAGAAAGGAAGGAAAGTTAGACGAACAGGTATAAGGAAAAAATTTGAAGAACTGCAAGCAGATTTCAAGCTTATGTTTGAAGATTTGGAAAGTTTTTACATTTGCACATTTTGTTAAGCCATTTATTGTAATATTATTGAAAATGAATGCCAATTTCTGAAATTTTTTTTGAAAAAGCTGTAGGGCTGGGAATTTCGAAAACTCCAGCCAGAAGCATAATAACCACACTTACAAAGCTTTTTGGTCTCTAATTTCAATTTGTACCTCACAATGAAGTTCGTAAAGGCATAATATCGGTCACAGTTGACCAAATTATACGCCAAATTTCAAAGATTTGAGCAAAGGTCTTCGTTAAGTGTTATACTTTTTATCAATGACCTTTTGTTATATTTTATTTTTATTACTAAAATTTTGAAATTTCATTCTCTTATGTATGCATATGGTACATAATTTATATAGCACTTAAGACTTGTGCAGAAGGCACATGCCATCGTATTAAATAAAATAAAATAAAATTTGGATTTTTGTACTTAAATACTATGGTGTACGTGTGGCTTTTCATAATATATGGAAAACCAACATGCGGCTCTCATTGAATTCATGCGTGCCCAGCCTTAGTATAGGTAAACAACAAATTTTTTAAATTTTTCCAATTGAACGTCATATGCTGCTTATGTACACCCATCAATTAAAATGTGATAATTGCTGCATACAGCCCAATTATATCATATTTCTGATAACACAGCAATTGCGAGAATTTCAAAATTGGTATTGCAATACCAAATTATCGCTGTTTTTTTCTAAAATGCTAGCCAGAGCTATGTATGTGTAATGATTTTCATCAAATCCTCTTTGTTTGACAATCGCCTCACGATTAAATACAAAAAAGAATTCATGAACGAAAATTCATTGAGTTATAAGTGGGAACGTGACATTATATTCACGCAGTTATCTGATTGTCACCATTTTTTTGTGATATTGGATTCTGTTTAAGTCCGGCTCGGTCAGTTTACTCATATTCACTTCCAACAATGGTTGCGCATATTGAAAGAATTATTAATTCATAAAAACAATTTAATACGAGTCAGGGTACCATTTTTCATATGACGATATTGAGAAGATTTTTTGTTTTGCAAATTCGCACATTGACCGAGTATGCGACTTGCATGCATAATGGTAAATTTTTCAGATTATCACTTTTTTTCTCAATAGTGAATGCAATGACATAAAAATTCTCAGAACTACTATATACATATATGGGTATACACATATTGTTATAAAGAAAGATATTGTACTATGGGTCATATTAAGCTGGAAGCAATTCAGTAGATGATAAAATATAATTAAAGGACTAAATATTTTCCGATGTAAAATTCCTTTTGCTACCTTTTTTCAAAATTTCAGCCTGAAAAAATTCATTTTGAAACTTACTTACACGAATTATGGATGAATCTAATTTTATGCGGATGCACAATTATTAAGAGATTATTGTACAAAACTTCAGGGAGATCAGTTTTCATTTATATATTTAAAAATAATAATAACCATAAAAATTTTCCATGCCTACTTTCCGTCATCTCCTTATAAACTCAGGTACATGGCACTTATATGTAGTTTCAGAAATCTGCATATCTCCTTTATCGTTTGCTTTTTATCCGAATGAATTTGGCACTTTCGTTCAAATTCTGCGCCAATTTAACAGCAACAACTCCCGCGAAAATTTGCAAATTTGAGCATTTTCCAAGGCAATTTTTACCTTCTTCTATTTCCCGGCATGTGGGTATTTTTGGAAAGGTCTCATTGAGTACGTAACTAAATATTAGTTATTTTTTTGCCACCTCACTATTAGGTCGATTTGGCTCCAAAAACCGTGTTGTTAGAATCCATATTTTTGCTAACTGATGTCATCTGTCGGGACTTTCTTAAACCATTTCCAACATGTCATTATAGGCTATTTCAAGAGAAGAATACAAAAACGAAGTTTTTTTTTTATAAATACTATTAAACAAACAACGTTCGGTACTGCTACATATTTTATAAAAAATATAAAGCATTGAGTTTCATTTGGCATTTGACTCAGAAAAAGTGGTTTCTCCATTCTCGAGATATGATTTTTTGAAAATGACGTTTCATCGTAAAATTACGAAATTTCTAAGTCCCTAGCGTGGGACAGGAAACAAAAATTATGTGTGAGATATTTTGGTATTCCCTACAAACTGAAAGTTTCATCCAAATCGGAGATGGTCGAGTTCGAAGGTGATGGGTTTCGTGTAGAATGGCTGATAGACATTGGAAGCCCCCTGACCATAAATTGTTCATATTTTTAGAATTTCAATGTAATATAACCTTAAATACGAAATTATATTTTGTGAATTTTATTTCTTTCTGAATGTTGAATCTTCAAAGTTTTAGCTACTTATGCATAACAAAATGACAATCCCCGCATGAGAAAAATGATGTGTTGGTTATTAAGTAGATGTGGAATATTACTAGAAATCTATATTTAATTTTTTATTAAGATTGGTAAATGGGTTTAAAAGTTTTTTCGATTTGCGAAAGATATCTAAAAAGTCAAAAATAACTCACACCTATGACGTGTTTGTATGACTATCGTAAATATTTCTGTTTATGAGAATTGTATGATATCTTTAAATATATCTCTCCGGCTATCGATGATGAGTCTAAACACATTAAGAAAAGAGTTAAAGATTGATGACCTCTTGCTTCATTTCTGGAAAAAGAAAAAAAACGGAACAAATATCTATAGTGTAATAGCATGGATGACTTATTCCGGAGATGCCTTTCGAGGCATAGTCCGCGGGATTACTTGTAGATGGAACATACCTCAAATTAGCTGATGGAAGAAGCTCATTAATTTGCTTCACTTTCACTCTATTGGCAACAAATGTCTTCCACTTAGATGGTTGAACTCTTAACCATGTCAGCACGGTCAGAGAATCTGTCCAGCACAGTGTTGGAATGTTGGTTATTGCTATCGCTAATTCAAAACTGTTTACAATTTTTGCGATGAGATGAGCACCCATTAGTTCGAGTCTAGCGCAGAGTAGATATATTTGAATATTATCGTGATCTTATACGGCTCTAACGTAAACTACGAAAGAATAATTTTCTGTAGTATCGCACACTGGGCAGCTGAATGCATACCTATCCACACTGGAATCGAGATCTGCTCCAGATGTGTAATTCCCTGTCGAAACGAAGACAACTCTTTGATGATGATTTCGGGCAATGCGTCATCCCATCCAATTTTCTGTAGTCACAGCTTTTGGATCAGAGACTTAGAAAGTAGAATTGCCGGCGAGATAAGGTCGAGCGGATCGTACAATCCAGCGATATCCGAAAGTAGTTTTCTTTTGGTAAGTGTAGATGGAAGTTGGAGAAGTGTCACCTTTGAGCTATCTATACACGGATTCCATAGCAATCTGTTGAAGTATGGTCACAAGTAACAGGCCTTGCATTGATAATGCGTAGAGCCTCTTCAGAGTTCGATGACCATTTATGTAAATGGAATCCTCCACCCTCGAGTATTTTAACGAGCTCTCGTTGAGCTTGTATAGCCTGTTGAATATTATCAGCTCCGAACAGAACATCATAGACATAAAATTTGTTCAAGAGAATTTGTGATCCTAAGGGAAAATTGTCTTTTCGTCTTGAGCCAACTGGATTAGTGTCCGCAGTGCCAAGTATGAAGCAGAAGCAGTTCCATAAGTGACAAATAAGGAGACGAAAACTTTGAATAGGCTCAGTAGGTGTTATTCTCCATACAATTCTTTGAAGGTCACAGTCCTGTTCATCTACATTTATTTGGCGTTACATCATTCTGATGTCAGCACTGAAGGCTATGAAGTACTGTCTCCAAGGTATGATTATCGCAGGGAACTCAGCTTGTAGTCTTGGTGCCACTGACAGACAATAATTTAAAGATAATCCAGTGTTGGTTTTCTTTGAGCCATTAAAAACTACTGCAGGTTTAGTGGTTACATTATTTTGTTTTAAAATGCCATGTTGAAATAGATAAAACTGACTGTGCATTAGGGATTAGCTCCATCTGTTGATGATGGTGATATTCATCCATGAAATTTATATAATGCTCATGAAGGTCAGAATTTGTACAAAATAGTCTTTCTATGGATAGCAGGCTTGCTTCGTATTGCATTTTTCTTCGAATTGCATTTTTCTTTGAATCACGAAGAACGTTTACGTGTTCACTGGTAGTGCATAGAGATAGTCTAACTACGTATTTACCCCTTGGAACTCTTCGCGTTATTGCTCGACAAAAGTCCTCGGAAGCTTGATCCTCCTCAGGCAGCATGAGTTGTGGGAACTTTTTGAATTTCCCATAATCTTTGTAAAAGGTAGTTTAGTTGTTCTAGTGTAGCATGAGCTTCCATGTGATACACTTTTATATGAGACACGTTAGTACTTGTGTCTGCATCAATCGGTCGTGATAGCGCCCAACCTAAATTGGTACTTTGTGCCATTGGGGTACTCTTACGTATTCTATCAAGAAGTATGCTCCAATAATTAAATCAATAGGAGCATTATTCATAAATGTGGGATCAGCAAGTTGACAACCATGCAGATGAAAGAAACTGTATGCATTTACTGAAGTCAGGACTGATAACTTCGTTAGTTTTGGTACGACCAACGCGGTAGTATCCAATGAAAAGCTTGGTTCAGTTACTTATTAAATGAAGAGGCTCCCGGCCATTTTGATCACTTCGCTGGATGAGCATACACCTTCGCCAGAAATATTCACCTTTTTGTAAGGCAATCTGAGGTACGAAACAATAGATGATGAAGTAAACGTTGCGTGTGAACCTCGATCGAGTAACGTGCGGATCTTTAACTTTTCGCATGTTGGTAAAACGACGAGAACTTGGGCTGTCGGTAATAGTATTGTACCTGATCATCTCGTTAGGTTTGAATTAGCGGTAAAGAATGCGACAGAGTTTAAGAAGTTGTTGCATTCGAAGAAGAAGGCGATGTAAAATTGCAATGCGATAACCTACTATCCGGTACCAGTTGCGTTGACGATGGTAAATACCTGAAGAGGTAGGAAGATGATTCACAGTAGAAGTAGTAGTATTTTCGTATAATAGGTGTAGTATCGAGTGATGTGGCTCAGCAATACTTACAACGATATACTGATGGACAATTTGTAGAAACATGAAAACATAATTCTGTCACAAGCAGTAAAAAATAGACATTTCTCAGCTACGAAGTCAAGACGTTGCTCTGTTGTATTTTGCCTGAACGATGGACAAAATAAAAGAAAAATTTATAGAGGCACTGAGGGCATTTTATTTATCAGGTGGTAAATGAGTTGTGATGTTTACCTTTAAGGGCCAATGCTTGCTGGAATGTTTGTGTGGAAGAAATTTATTAATTTCCTTTGTGCGATTTGTGCCGGCACCAACAACTTCGAAAGTATTAAGACAATTTTGAATCTTTATTTTCTATTGTGTCAAACACTATGAGAAGAGTGCTAAAAAATGTTAGACCTTGACTAGAGGTCAGCATAAATAATAAAAAAAAGTAATCGAATGCATAAACTTATTTTTTTCCCTGACGGGAATCAAACCTGCACTTGTTAGAATCGGTCAATGAAGGAAAACAGAAGAATTTTAAGAGCATCTATTTTTTTTAACGACACTAAATCAAATCATAAATACAAGAGGAAAAACAACCGCCTCGTCCGGGACCGCGAACTTTCGCTTGCCAGCCGACTGCTCTTACCACTGAACTAACGAGACAGATAATTTTCCCTCTTGCATTTATTAATTTTTAACTAGCCTACTAAGCCACATTTACTTTCAGCTGCCATTAACCAGTAACGATGAAAGCGCACAAATAAATTGTAAATTCAATTTTATTTATTTTTTTCCCGGGCGGGAATCAAACCTACACTTGTTAGAATCGGTCAATGATGGAGAACAGAAGAATTTTAAGAACTCCTATTTTTTTTTAAAGGAAGGTCCCGGTTTCAAACACCGGACGAGGCGGTTGTTCTTTCCTCTTGTATTTATGATTTGATTTAGAGTCGTTAAAAAAAAAAAAAAAGTTCTTAAAATTCCTCTGTTCTCCATCAATGCATAAACGTTGTAAATAATGGATTTAAGCACAATATCCGCATAATTTAGAGCTCACTAGTTTTATATGGATGCTTAACAGAAGTCACTCAAATATCACTTGTACAGGAAGGTTAGCGCGGGAGACAACTACACAAATTGTCGCGATTAAGATGAGGAACTAGATCCCGATTATATACAATGTGCGACAATGATCGCTTTAATTAATTCGATAAGGGTACAGTTCCCTTTCATAAAGTTTGGGACACTAATCACGTCATAATTCTATGAGGGAATAGGTCCCTACCACACGTTTGCGACACTGATCGCGATAATATTTGCCATGAGGGAATAGACCCTTGTCAGAAGCTTGCGACACTGATCGCGACAATAATTGATATGAGCGAATAGATTCCGGGTCTCGGCACCAAATATTTTTTCGCTAATTGCTCTGAAACAGAAATCAGCTTGGTGGGATTGGAATAACTCGAATAAACTACACACGAAAGTTACTTAATATATATATATTGCAAAAATAAGTGAATTAAAAATCTGATTACTGCCTGACACTTAGTCATGAATACAGGAAAACCGTTAGATTAAATGGAATATGCAGATGTTCAACTGATAAAAATTGCATGATGAAATTAACAGAATCTAACCGTAAGTATCTACAAATACTTTTTTTTTATATCGATCACTTGGAATATCATAAGTTGTTTCCAGCAGTCTGGCTGCTGTACTGATAGTCAGAACCTCCGCTTGGAGCACACTACAGTGATCCGTAGGTGGTACGATTATTGCATTAGAAGACTGATGCGTATACCCCGACTCAGACTCCTACATCCACTCTCGAATCATATGTAAAGGCAGATATATCAGAGTCATTTGCCATCTACTAGGAATGCTGGTTGAGAAGGCTTTAGCCTAGGGACAATGTAATCCACAGCTCGCCTTACACTGACTTCAAGACAGATCTTTCATTTTATTGAAACCAAGGCCTGCGGTCATCCAGCAGCCTCATTCTCTAATGGCCGGTTTCACAGTCCAGTCAAGGCTTAAGCCACAGCGATGGCTTAAGGCAAGGCTTAATAAATATTTCGGTTTCACAGTCAAGGCTTAAGTGAAATCACTGGCTTAAGGAAAACTTAACTTAAGCCCGTCATCTCGAAGGCTTAAGCCTCAGATTTTGCTGTGAAACACATAAAAATTATTGCTAAATACATATTTTGCCTAAATATTATAATTTTTGTTATTAAATGAACGTGCATATTTCAAAAGTTATATTTTAAAACTAAATTGAAATTTTCCAAGCGAAAATTAGTTATCTAATTAGCAGTTTTGCGTACTGTCTGGTAGCTAGTGTCAGCACTCCACTTGACTTTTTAAGAAGAAACCAAACAGTTTAGGACCAAAATGAGTTATTTATCTGATGCAGAGGATATAAGAGAGCAAGAAATGTATAATATAATATCGCAAGGTGTGACCCGTGACAAAATTATAAAGAGGCGCCCACAACATTTCGAGAAATGGGATGACCTTGATTTTTATTCTCGGTTCCGGCTGTAGATACATTCGGCTTTGATGGTTTACGTTGCCGAAACATTCTGCAACAATGATTTTGGATTTGATATCCTTCCAGAAAAAACCACAACAAACTGGTAAATAAAAAGATCTTCTTCTTTTCGCTTAATTTTTAATCCACAATGGCAATTTTCCTTTAAAAAAATTCACAATTATCGCAGTGCTGACAACTTAAAAATTTTCATCCGTGGCTTAACTAAGCCTCAGCTAACTGAGTACTGTGAAACCGAGTAGGCTTAAGTTCTGGGCTTAAGCCACACCCGTGGCTTAACTAAGCTCTGGCTTAAGGCTGGACTGTGAAACCGGCCATAAGGCTTAGTGTACTTTTTGCAGCTATACATTTTCCATGGATGTCAAGAGGCAGGAGTTGGAGCTTAATCTCCCTTTCTGCTATTGGTATTATTCGAAGAGCTCTTGTATTACAAAGACAGGCAGCTCTCTGTATTTTAGTAAGACTTTTCAGGTGAGTCACTTTCTCTAGAGTATTCCAGCAGGTTTTTGCCCAAATGTTTTCCTGCAGGCATAAAATGCAATTGCCGCCATTTTAACGCGCTCATTCACATTTATTCTGTAATTTAATTTGGAGTCGAGTATCACTCCTAGGTATTGGACTTCAATTTTAAATTCAAATGTAATGTTACTAGCTGCTTAAAAAACCATTTGTACAATAATGATCCCATTTTAGGAATTTAAGATTTCGTAAAATTTTTTTCCTCCTTCCCGTCTTCTAATGACCTTCTTCTTTCTTCCAGCAATATGTTTTGAACTTGGCTTTCCATATTTTTAGCTAGATATATCCCACTTACTCCTTTATTAATTGTATCTAATTAATACCTTATCTTTAAAAAGTAAAAACTTACTTCTAACATTCTGCACTGCTACTACAGCATAAAGACATCCAAATTGAGTGAAAATGGACTAGAACAATCCCGCACGTAAAAACCAATATTCCACAAAAAAACTCGAACGCTTTCTGTTGAATTACAAGAATAATTTTCTCATTGAATATTTAATTGAGCATATATTAGTGGCTTTATTAGTAGTAATTATTTTTCAGGATAAATACCACCATTACTGCACCAAACAAGATACGGAGATGGATGATGTAAGATAATCACGATTCATTTTTTAGAGTATCCTGCTTGAATTTTTGATAGCTCATCTTTTTGGGTGGCTCATTTTTTGAGACGTTTATCTAGATGACGATAGCGAAAAAGTGATTCCAGAAACTTATAAATTGAAATTTTATAACCATACTCTAGTAAAACTACTTTCATGCATGTACGTTTGTATCTCAGGAGATGATTTTATCACTATTAGAGTGCATCCGGAATAGCTCTCATCGCCATTCAAGGTTATATCTCAACCCCAAAGGGTGTAATTGGAAACAGATGACACTGCACTGATAGCAGATTTGAGTTCTTATGCTCACAAACCTGAATGATGAGAAAGAATAGTTCACCATTCATTCTCTTTAACCGTATGCAAAGGACGAAATATCAAAAAGCACCAGTGTTATGGATTGTTTTCGTAATCGTTTGCTATTTAGACAACAACAACAAAAACCCATCAATTTTGCTACATCTAGCGATTGCCATGTCCAATTAGCCTTTAATTGATGTCGTCAAAGCTCTTTTGTTATGGATACTAGCGAAATCAGCAAAAATCAGTAAAAACCCCAAATAGCCCTTCATTTTTTATGATGGTACATATTAGATAGTGCCTGACAGAGGTGCCTCTTCCAGTAGGATACTAGCAATAGGAAGGGAATTGTGCTATTTGCTGATTTTATGGACCCTTTTATTACATGCTGACAGATATTCCATTCTATCCTCCATTTTATTTGATTGCTTCCCAAATGGTTTGTAAAGCATAATATGGGTTATGAGAGATGAATAAAAATCGTTTCAATACATTTTCGAGTTAATAGACTCCATACTTGACTGTTGTTCTTAGGAAGTGGATTCCCGGAATTTATACGTAGAGCATCCACACTCAATTCAATTTGTTACTAGATTTAATAAGAAATATTAAAAGTCTTACAGATAATAAAAGTGTTAATGAAAATATTTAATACTTGTGTGAGAGGCGATTCGGGAATGTGTATTTAAGTAAATGACGTAGCTCACAAAAATGAAAGAATGAACGCTTATGTTTCATTTCAGGATAATTTAAATCCGACAGGATTATGTTGAGTAGAATTGAGACGAATTCAAAATAAATTATACGATCCAATCTGGTATGGAGTAATTCTTATATGCCAAAATGCACAGTGACTTGCAGAAGAAGGTACACGACTCTTATGTTTTATTTTACATTTTTCGGTTTTACTTTTTATGATCTTGCCAAAGCTCAGGGCATACCCTATGATGCCATCGCATAGCCTTTGCAAGGAAGGAAAAATTCTGAATGTTTGCGGCTGATAACTGAAGGGGAAAATAGGGGATGGCACACTGTTCCATATTTGTACAGTTCTGCTTACGAAGGATTCGCAAAATTTCATAGTACCGCCAAATTTGACTTCTATGGTGTGAGGGTGAGACCGAGCTACAGCTCGTGTAGTGTGCATAGAAATAGCCATAATATAAGTAGCGATAAAGGAGAGATAGGGAATCAATTGTTTATATTGTAATGTCATCACTAATAAGCCCAAAAGATGGAAACACTTGCATACCATTAGCGAAATATCATTAGGCTCAGCAAAGGCTAAGGCAGAAATATTAAGCCTCGCAAGAACTTTGAAAGCCTCCCTTGTGTGCAAGTATAATCGTCTTTGAGTGGCATTGTATGATGGTAGAGAAGGAGGAGTTTACGTAAAGGTGGTAAGAAAGAGTTCGTAGCAAACTTAGCTGCAAAGAAATTTACTTTGTCTAATAATTCCATGTACACAGCCCCGTTGAGGATTAGGGGCGATACCGAAGAACGGGTGAAATTGTTATTGACTGTTTTGATAAGAGACCAGAAACTCTTACTATCCTTTCCACTAGTAAAGATTTTCTTTCTAAAGCCTTGATCGATTTGGAACTTAACTCGCTGGACAATAGATTTACAGCTGTTACGTGCCACTCTATATATCTGTCTCAAGTCCCCTGAAGGGCACAGTTTATATGCCTGAAATGAAGCTTCCTTGTCCTTTATAACAGTCATTGTTTAATTAAGATGTATTGTTAGGTTTAATATTTATTTACTTGTACGGAATGAATTTGCGTATTCCAAATTATAAGCAGCTGATTATGTATTCCGAGCAGCACATCTCTCAACACTCAGACCACTCTAACTCTCTAATGAAATTGTTGAATGAAGCCTAATCATCCTGATCATAGTGCCACAACAGTTGCTTTTTACGAAAGTGACTGGTGGGTATCTGTGATGATATAGAGAATTGGGCGGAAACGAGACAACGATCCCAGCAACCAAGAGGAGATGACACTAACGTTAGTACTTGTCAGGATGAAATGTTAGAGGCAGATCTAATATGTTAGCGCTATATCTAGTTATATTTGGCATAGAAACGAGTTGAACTTTCAACTAACTGATACTAAAAGACTCACTTAATAGTTTAACATGTCTGCCCGAAGGATTTGTGGTCAAAGAATATCTGAGCCACTGCATGTTATGGAAATTTAAATAGCCAGCAATAACGCTTTTGGAAGTATGGGATTTAGTTAGAATATTTTCTATATTGGAGGATAAACAATTAAACTGGCATACAGTATCAGTGTCAGATATATTGGGGCTGTGGTATAAAAAACTAAAATAAATTATGTGTTCATGAAGCTTAAATCTAATCCCGACGTAATTAAACTATGGATTAGTTGAAGCGAATTCAGGGCATTTATTATGTGTCACTTCATTCGTTTACCCTGTCCACCTCATTTCCATATCCTAAACTACCTTTTTTTTTTATATTAGTACAAGGCATGATTTTTGTTATTGCTTGTGTGATGTGACGGCAGACTTGTTTTGACTCGTCGCAAGCCATTATTTTATTTCACTTTTATAATTGAAATGTCACAGTTCGATATGGAAAATTCCAACTAAATGACAACAAATGCGCTGAATTCTGACTGAATCCGCTCTCTTTCGTTCCTTTCAACATGAATTATATGGTAACAATGATAATATATTATATTAAAATCCCCAAGTTTTTAAATCAACTCTATGAAAAATCCTTTTTTCAAAATCCCTTTTTTTAAAAAAATTTTGTAAAAGGAGCATATTTTAAATAGGAACAATACCGAATATACTCTACATAAAACTTGATTTCATAAAATGAGATTTTGAAAAATATGATTATTTTTAAACTAAAATAATATTCAAAAACTCAAATTCTCAAAACCCAAGCCTCTGGACGCTTGAGTTGTAAGCAATTAGTATCTCGAAACTCGACAAATATCGGAAAGTTGAAAAAGCGATTAATCCTGAAAATCCCTATAATGATTATAATTTTCAAATCTATACAAATTTCACAAATTTTGAATATCGGTGCATACTTTTCTGTGCGGAATTTTTTGTACAGTTGAAAGGACTTAAAGGTGGTAAAACCAAAAACCCTAACCAACATCCGAAATCTTTTTTCTATATTTGATTAGAGTACTTAGTGAGTAAAAAAAATAAAATTAAAAATTTATTTAATTATTAGAACTGGCACAAAATAAACTGAACCGAGGCAGAAGTTTTGCAAATTTTCCCAAAAATTCAGTTTCTTTGTAATCATGAGGGATTGCACAGTACCAAGTCTTGCTATTTTTATCAGTCATCATCTATTTTATCCTCCATTTAAATATTATCTATGCTTTCCCTGGCATGCTGTATTTATTTGCGTAGTCTTCTTACAAACAAACGTTTCTCAATAAAACATTTTCAATACTCATTCGACGGGTGAGAGAGAAACTTTCAAAATATCTGCCCTAAGCTCTTAGTACTTTTACTAGCAGTTGCACGTTCTGGCAAATAATTACCTTAATCAGGTAAACTCTTGAGGGTACAAGAAAATAAGTTTCAAGGATGAACTGATAAGAAGCTGAGTAATAACTTTATGTTAACAAAATGTGCACAATGATGTTATCATTTGGGAAAAGTTTCCTTCGCCCTAGTAGTACCACCTAAATTGAACTTTTATGGATCCAAAGATTAAGTTCAGCGAAAATTACTTAATTCGCTCGGCAGCACTTAAGCTTAATAGCAGATCTCGCACAGCACTTTCATAGCAGTGCAACTCATGGATGAATGCAGGGCAACAGTATTTCAATCTGATTGAAGCAATTAAAAAGTTTGGATAAAACACTTATCGGACACAAGCAGTGGATGAAAATGTCGGAAAACTGAAAAGCCAATACCCATCGATTAGTTGCATCCAGAAGTGAGGCGAACATTGTGACATAAGACGATAGAAAGAGGGTTAGCAGAGGGCATAGACATTGTTGAGTGGACTCTCCGCTGTGATAGTCCTTTTTCTATTGCAGATTTTCGTTTTTATCTCGTATGGAAGATTTCCTTCCGATGATACGAATCAGTGCTCATTGAACTAGAAATGTTCATTCAACTGAATTTAATGCTTGTCGGAAATAAAAAAGAATATATTCCGGTCTAACTCAAACCCGGAGAGTGCGGGGGTATGCAGTTAAGATGTCTTCATGTTTGTTGATTGTTTATGGGCGTTAGGATAGAATTCCTTTTCACATAGTTTTTGAAAGCATAGCCAATATAGCGTGACAAAATATTCGTTGTAGAAATTGTTTTCAAAATATGAAGTAGATTTACGTTTAAGAATTGATAAATCGAAAATGTCGTCATACGCTTGTTATACGAAAGTTTAAACATTTTTTTGTGAGGAATTAATTAAAAAAGAGAAGATATCGTGGATGATGTTTGTTCGGGAAAGTATACAAAAATCTTTTCCTCCATTTCTTACTACGATGCTCTATCCTAAATGAAATTACACGGACTTTGTTTTAGTTTGAAAAAAAAAAAAAACAAAAACAAAATAAATGACCTTAACTCTCTAGGAATAGAATCCTCTATATGTACCACCGAATGAACGCACAACTTGGTAGAAATAAGGTTAACAGATAGATGTCTAGAGCTAATCCATTACGAAGAGTACTTTCACCTCGACTATGGTTATTGGTGGTTAATGGTATTCTTATCTCTTAACAAAAGGAGAGTATAAAAGCGGTAGCATATGATGAATTAGATATCCTGGTTTCAGCAAAATTCCTATCAGCGATCAGTGAACTAACTCAAAGAACAATGTAAAAGCTTTTTAACAGGGCTAGAAGGTGCGATCTAGAGCTCAAGCCCGCGAAGATCGAATTAGTCCTCTTTACAAGGAGGAGAATTATTCCGACTTTCGCACCCTACAAACTAGGTAGCATTTCTCGTGGTTTTAAAACTGAAGCCAAATATCTAGAAGTGATACTAGAGTCAAAATAAATTTGAAGATAAATGTGAATAGGCACGTCAGGAAGGCGGCCATTGCACTGTATGCCTGCAAGAAAACTTTTGACAAGAGATGGGATTACACCCCCTTATCGTTCATTGGATATACACCGCTTTTGTAAGGCCTATCCTCACATATGGAATCTGGGTAGGAGAATTGCTCTTGAAAACCCGACGAATTTGAAAGGTCTCACTAGAATACAGTGAGCTACCTGTGTACGCATTACAGGTGCTCTTCGAACAACATCAACGGCAGCAATGGAGATTATGCTCCGGATCTTGCCCCTTGACGTCCAGAGGAAATGTATACCTGCAAAAAGAGAACTAAGACTGACAGAGTCAGGTTGCTGGATAACAGCAGACCTTGGTCACAGTTGAACACTGAAGATCTATCCTGAAGACGGTATACGAGGACTAGACTTTGAGAAACCGTCCTCAACTAGCATCCATAGCAGCGAGTGGTGGGGTGGTAATTGCGTGGCAATTGACTCCGGTTTCTTTACGGACTGTTCGAAAATGTATGTGTGAGTGGAAGTCAGGGTGTACTCAGCACTCCCTTACATACACGAATCATACAACGTATCGGACAACTGTAGTGTTTTCAAGGCGGAGGTCGTGGCCATTTGCAAAGCAGCAAGGCAGCTGGGTACAATTTATGAAGTACATAGCGATCGAGTCATCAGGATTTATATTGACATCCAAAATGCAATTAAAGCTTTGGACTCGAGTACCATTAGATCGCGCCCAGTGCAACGGTATCCTTATGAAGTCGGTACACTGGGAGCCACAGAGCTATTCTCTGCTGGGTGCCTGGTTACAGTGACATACCTCGAAACGAGGTAGTGGATAGCCTGGCCAGAAAAGGTTCCGCTATGAATATATGTCTGCCAGAGGAGCACATAGGTCGGCCTCTAGAATCAGTGAAGAGGATTCTAGATACACAAGCCTGCAAGCTGGCAAATCGCAGGTGGGGAGAACTGATTTCAAGACAGCTTTGTCCGGAGATATGTGATATCCTGTGAAAATTGAATCTCTGCTGAGGAGGAACTGAAATGATGTGCATAATCCTACTGGAGCTATTACGGCACACTGCCTTTTTGGCAAGCATGCAAAGGGCATGCCAGCTCCAAAAAATGATTTCTTCAATAGCTGAATGGACAAATTAGAGGTTCAGAGCATTCGGCACTTAATGTGTGTATGCCCTACCTCCTTCAGCATAAGAGAAATACGCTTGGTAACTACTTCTTCTGTGAACTAGTCCAATTAGCAGATAAGGAGTTGCGGAACCTGTAGAGGTTCATTAACTCTTGTGGCTAGTTTCATCACACCCCCTAGCTCTTAAATATCTTCCGGGCAGGGTTACAATAAAGTGACATCACAACGTATCATAGCTTATCATCTAGGTCCGGAACAAGTGCAAAATTGCAAAAAAGGAAAACTTTTTACAGCTTCGAAACTAAAGTTTCAAAAGTTGTGCAGACTTAAAGAAATGTTTTAAATTTACAACATATTTCGGTATTCGCAACATTATTTTCCATTGTAACACAACACCTCTATTGCTTATAGATTTAAAAAAATTGAAAGTGCTGCAAAAAGGTTGGATAACCGGTGCAACTTACTCGTGTACAAATTTGCAACCTTTTACATTGCCCGGAATATATATGTTTTTTATCGATACATAAATGTTTATTTGGTTACTAGTTCACAAGAATATACAAGATCTCTGAAATTGGGTTGCAAGCGTACCGATCGTTGTTTATCGCAATAGTCGAGCAAATATTGATAAAATTTTGCAAAAAAATTGAAATATCCTACCCCATCAAGATATAAATTTGCAACTTCCTTCTGGTTACGCAAATATTTGCAATTTGCAAATAATGGATTTCATTATATAAAACGTATTCAAAAATATTGCAAATACAGATGTTTTTCACATATATTTCTAGAATGAATCGTCGGAAAGAAAAAATGAATAGAAACAATTATGTAGTATTTCATATTCTGAAGAAGTTTTCAGTACAATAAAAACGTGCAGAACAGATCGTTTTCACAGTATACACACAAATTCAAAATTTTTATATGTCAACACTAAGAAGTTGTTGCCCGATTTAGCCCATTTTTGAAATTATATTTACTATTGTTATGAAAATACTGTGTACAAAATTTCGTTCTCAATATGTAGTGCAGTTCCCAAATATATATTGCAAAACATATATTTTGTATGGCTGGCAACCCTACGAAGGAGTGGCCCAATTGATCCCTTTTCCGAACTTAACCCATGCGGATAATTTCAGCACCCCAAGTGAACGCGTTCTCGAGTTATCGTGTAGACGGATGTACATTCAAAAATGAAAATTTGATTTAATATTATGTGTGAGTGTTTAATCCATTGAATCTTAGTACACGCTATTATTTAATCTTGGGTATAATAAATGGCCAGATGATGTAGGTTAAAAATTCGAAAAAAAACAAAGATGTTCTAGTGATTAGCAAGAACAGGTAGTAGTGGTTTCAGTAAATTTTAGAGAATGGTGAAAAAGATCTGAAAATATTTGAAGCTTTCTGTATATTGAAGGAAGAAAAACAAATCTGTAGGTTTACGATAAAGTGATAAAGAATTCGATGAATATTATGTGTATGAAAGAAAAACATTTAAGTAATCTATGAAGAATAAATGGCAATAAAATAGCGAAAGGAATTATGTGTCTTTCCGCCAGACGAAAAAAAGACAATAACCAAGGGCGAAAACCGGTTTATGTTCATTTTTAATAAAGAAGATGCGTAACCTGAAAATTTAGGTCTCTTCATTCTGGTTTAAAAAGTGTTCGGAGTAAACTATAGTAGTTTTCTACACATATAATACTTTACTCCTCTCATTTATAAAGTTCTAAATAAAAGTAATTTAATTCCTTCTATTACCATTGCGATATTATCGAGATATTTTGGCGATATCACTTTCCTCTCTTCCAAGCAATGCTTATTGATTCATCAAGAAGTATTTCTTTCGTATTTCCTAAAAGTATTGCATTCGGGACACATCCATTTCCGAATGGGCTGACTTCCGCAATATAAGATGATAATTTTCCGCGACAAAATTTATCTTCGCCGGAATATGACGCGCAAATCATCTGCGTATCATCTTGCTTGCTGGGTTAAGAGCAGCAAACTTCATGATAAAAAATCAAGTGTGTGAAAGAGATTCTTCCAACCTACGAGTTACCGCAAAACTCTCGAGAATACTTCGCAAGCCATAAAACAGACTCCCTCACTACTACATCAGAGCTCCAATGGAGTCTTGACATAGCAAAATATTTGCAGTGTTCTTATATGAAACTGACAAAGGTTTGATTTGAATAGTCCCTCCGCCCTAAACTACTATTCATACAGAAAAATGGTGTTCTGATAATCTTGGGCGTGCTTTCTTATCTTCCAAAATGAAATAAAATTTGTATACCTTTCCTAATAAAATTATCTAAAAAAATTCATCTCAACCAAATGACTGTGATTCCTCAAACAAAAACTCTTAGCTGAGTAATCATTGTATATGTCGCTGTACCGTCATGGTATGCCATAGGCTGATGATATCGAATGTAGCTGCCTACAGATTCGGACTCCGGCTGCACATACACACATTCAATTATTACTCAGTTGAGAGTTATTGAGCGTAAAATGGTAAGGTTACTTTGTAATCAAAACTATTTTATTACTTTCCCAGGGGGAAATGGAAGCATTTCGAATGCATTCCGAAAACATTCTGTGAAAGGTATGGAAGCAATACGCTCTGATGTCCAGTCCATTTCTTTTAATGCATTGATGTCCTATGACGGGAGGGTGGTTATATACCATGACCTGTAAGGTGAGTGTAAGCCACCTTTCTTATTAAGCCTTTGGAAGGTGAAAGGAACATTCTTTATTAATTTGTTAGAATGTGAAAAGAAGCATTCCTTATTAATTCTTTAGAAGGTGAAAAGAAGCATTAAATTATTAAATCTTTTGAAGGTAAGAAGACGCATTACTTTTCCATTCTTTGAAAACTAAACAGTAGAATCACTTTTAAATTCAGTGGAAGCATTCATTCTGCCATTTCAGAAAAGTGTACGGAGCCATTAAGCATGAGTTTTCCGGAAGGTTGGAAACAAAAAACATTCAATTTATACCCTTAGTAAAGTGGAGGGAAGCACTCTTCCTGTTTTCACTGAGGTAAAGGGAAGAGCTTTTCCTGCTTTCTTATGAAGGTGCAGAAAATAGACAGGTCTTCACTTATTCGGTATCTTTGTTTGAAAAAACAACAACAAAACACTTGCTCCGATTCCACAACAATTTATTTTTATTTTTTACAAAAAATTGAGTAAAAGCCTACGCGTTTCGTCTTATTAGGACATCATCAGGGCTTGCACTAAACCTAAATCTGGGTCAACTAAGCTGAGCTAGATACATGCATACATACTACGCTAACCGAGTTACGTACATACACTAAACGCTACATGAATACACACAAACGTTACAAAAATAATAAGTTAACAGAGCTAGACACGAACAAGAGATCACAGATGAGTTGTATATAATTTGTGGACTAATGTTATAACTTAACTAGATTAGGGTTTAAAAGGGGGCTTCTATTATAGAAATCAATCTGATCATTCAGCAAAGTATAACCGTCGTTAATAGCCTTTCTGATTTCAAATATTTCATACCTATCCAATACTGGGCCTCCATTAATATTATGTAAAAGGCTTATATTTTGGGTAGTACACTTATGTCCGGTATATTTTAAATGTTTAGCAAGACCTGAAGTCAGATTATTTGTGTTGGATAAATTAATATGTTCTCTGAATCTTAGTTTTAGAGATCTTTTTGTTTTTCCTATGTAAAACCCCGAGCAATCGTTACAGCTTACTTTATAGACTCCGCTCCTGTCCATTGTAGATTTCTTTAACCCCAATTTATTATTAGTTAATAAATTTTTTGTGGTAAATTTATTAAAGAAGGCTGGATTAATCTGCTTATTTGCTAGAGGTTTTTTTTAATTTTTCGGAAATATTGGGTAAATAAGGAATTTTTCTCCATTTCTTTAAACTAAGTTCATTAGACTTAGGTATTGGAAAAATAGAGTTCAGGATACCACTTTTTTGTTTTTTCTTAAGCAACTTGTAAATTAGTTTTGTTTCATATCCTTTCCTTATAGCAATGTCTTTAATGATGTTTTCAAAGGGAAACCTTCGTCAAAAATCAATACATAATGAGTAGTTGTTGTTTGATTCGGTAATGATTTTGCTGCCGGAAGGGCAAACTGTTCATTTTCAAATTTTCTACCCATAACTGATTCATCCAAAATGCCAGAATCACTGTTTTTCCCGTACCCGCCTACATCTATACATATAAATTTGTAATCAGGTCCAACAATAGCCAATAGAACAATTGAAAACTTTTTCAAATAAGAAAAGTATATAGATCCGCTTTTTTGAGGATACTTAATTGTAACATGCTTTCCATCTATGCTTCCGACACAGTTCGGAAATTTCCATTTTTCTAGAAATCCATTCGCTGCTGCAAATTAAAAAATCTAAATCGCGCAATCGCCACCGCACCAGTGTGAGTATTTACCACCGCTACCGCTTCGTTACTCCAACCGCTTTACCACCGCCACCTCCTCCGCCATCGCCACCACGTCATTCTGCGCCTAGCTAGGTGGGGAAGTATTACATGCATTTCAAAATTGACACAGGTTCCCAAAGTAAATATCAAAATATGTTTTTTTAGATGATTGTATGAATAACAGCATGTAATATAATTACAGTGCATTATAATAAGTATAAGCACCAGGTCCGAGGTGCAGCCATATAGTAAGAATTTTACTATTGTTGGTGCATGTTCGTATTTCGGAGCAAGTGTTAAATGAATTGATCAATTTCGTTAGTCGAAAAGAATTTAGTGTTAGTGAACTGTAGAATAACGAGAATAAACCTTAAATTTTAATGAACTGCTTTATTTCATTTATAAATAGAATAAACCGTGAAGAAATTAAAGATTTATTTTATCAAGATAGATATGAGGATTGTATGTAGAATGTGCGAATTTATTCATCTTTACGATGCCATTTAGTTATAAGTTTGTTCGACTAGCCTTTGCATTAAATTTCAAACATATATTCGTTTATTTTCCAGTAAAATTTGTTAAAGCGGTGCAGGTGACATTAAGATTTCCGTATGGTAGCGCTACAATCGATTCTTGGTTTATGTTTATAAAACGCCCTCTATATCCTGTAATATCTAAAGTAGTCTGTAATATCCGCTAAGCCTGCGATAAATAGAAGATATTCATTTCACACATTTATGTATGTATGGAAGACTTCTTTGCTTTACAGATTTTAATATGTCTTATGTTTTTCCATTTCTTTGTAATTTTTTTAACTCACCACATCCATCACACCCACTTAGTCACTTCTCCAGGACGTCCTGTTAATATAATAGTCATCAAAGTCTGTTTCAAACAGTTCCTTCAAATTTGTACAAAAAAATAGGTACTGAGAAAGGAATCAATTTTACATTACAACCCTACCTTCTTCAATTATCTATACACCGTCGTATGCCTTGGTAAAGCAACAAAAATAGAACAAGTCCTTCCAGGGATTCCAAACTTTTACCGTAATTGCATTTTGGGTTCATAATTTGTTAAGTGCGTGCACCTTTCCTTTGAATGTTCCGGAGTGGTTTTTTGATAAATGATTGCGTGACTTGGTGTGAGGGAGTGTTTCTGGTTTATTTAACAATGTGACTTTGCAATTAAAAGGAAAAAGCATAAAAATGAACAGTAATTTCGCTTACCATGTCTGAGGAGAAATTTTTGTCATATAAAACCCGTCGGCTAATGACAATTGCAAAAGTATTCAGAAAGATTACGTGGCAATTGTAAACAAATGTTTATCATTTCCGTTGTGTGTATAAGGAGCGGTTTTTTTATAAAGCTGCAAGACTTACTTTTTGGATCTTAATAATGTAAGTGGAATAAAGCACTCGACCCTTAAAGAGCATATTGAGGAAGAACTGCATGATGCTGTACAATTAAGCAAAATAAGCATATTGACAGAAAGAGTAACCATAAGCCAATGGTACAAATACTCCATGGCATAAATACTCCATTTTAAAAGTTTCGAATCGAATTTACATTTTCTTGTGCACCAAACTGTTTGCCTCTTAGAAATTTTATACTATTTATTTATTTATAATTTCTTATTTATTTTGAACAGATGTAAAACGATATATATATATATATTTTTTTTTATTTAGCTTTTATGTTTGATTTGGTCCCAGATATACGATGTAAAACCTCTTGAAGTCAGAGGTGTACCGAGGGGGGACGAATGCGAGCGGCGCCCAAGAAGGTCAGTTTTTTTAACAAAGTCCGATAAAATACAATAAAGCCTTTAAATATATAATAGCAGTTCTTCAGTGTTCAGATGGGCGCAGGTCGCGACTTTCGAGTCCTAATTTTTCTACTCCTTTGGATTTGGGGCACTATGCCCCCCAAGCTAAATCCTGGATGCGTTAATGCCTGAAGTACCTATTTATTGGTACGCACTCATTAATTATTCAGATGGGAGCAAACGAATTTATCCTGCTGAATACCGAAATAGGTTAAATAATTTCTTTTTTTAAATGTAAAGAAATAAGAAGGACATAGGACATATTTTGTAATTTTTTTATTTTTTCAAAAGTAAAATCAATTATGATTAAATGAAACGCTGAAACAGTTAGTACGCATTAGTTTATTCCATTTGACAGGCTTCTAAGAATCCGAGGAATTTAACTTCAACTTGAATTTGATATAGATTCATTGACCTGTCATCTATGCGATGATTGATGGGTATGAGAGTAGCAAACTGGATGAAAGGGTGAATCAACTTCAAATTCAAGAAAATTGTCTTCCGCCCTCCTTTTCTAAGAATCTGACATGTTGACAGCTGACACAGATTGCACCTAACACAGGTTAAGTTTTTAAAGATATTTTTATTGCCTCACTATATCAGCTAATACTCGCACATATATACATATATGTATATGAAATGTTCTCTAAGTTACGTTCTTTAGGTTTAATTGTTTATTTAAATAATTTTAAAATGTTATTATTATTTTTTTTTACAACGACAATTTGTTATTAATATTAAAGCCAATAGTAGGTACTTGAATGATAAATAATTTTTACAGTTGAGGCTGTTTTATATATAGAATAAAAGGCAGATGAGGTTTACGAGGCCCTCAAGCTGATAAGAAATTGATTGTTCAGTTGTTAGCAGAAGTATGTGAATACAAATTGTACGTGTACTGTTTTTTTTTTTTTGTTTTTTTTACAACTTCAGTTCTGTACTGGAATGGAATTTGATTCCTGTTTTCATTAGCAAATCAACATTTGTCAAATATAGATTCGATTGTGAATATTGTACACTATTTATTGCAATACTTAATTTCAAAACGAATTTTCGGACTTATTCCAGTATTGAACTAGATCGGAAGCCAAAGAATCCGCCCTGGAGAGTAAATTTCACCCATTGAATAATTAATAAATGCCAATTAGGAATATAGAATTCTATTCAAACAAATTTTTTGGACGCATAAGTCGCAAGGATCTTAACTTTCTATAACGTTCATTTTTCGAGTAGACGAAACCTTCAACTTTTTTTTCTACGAGCTGCGATCATTAGGGACAAGTTGGTTAGACGACACATCTTTACTGGGGCTCTAAGCGGGTTAATATATACATAGATTTTCTTCCGTTCTAAAGCTTCTAACAAAATCAAATTTTCTAGCATGATGGAACGACTTTTAACGAACTGTTCATATAAACGAAATCTCAATAAATATCGCCAGATTTCCTACTGTTAGGACGGATATCGGGTATTGTACCAATAGATAGAGGGATACTAGATAATGTAAAAGATAAAATGTCAATTAAAAGGGAAATGATGACGTATGATGGATCTTTCCTTCTTTTGGAAACTATACCACTGGGGAAGAATCTGTCCGCTAGTCAACCAAGACAGATTTGATCTCGCTGACGTGGATGTGAAATCATGAAGTCTTCAAATTAATGTATTCCAAAAAGTCCTTTGTAAAAGAGATACCTTAATTTTCAAATTGTGTGAATGCACTTAGAGCACCTCGCATGAGGGAGCATTACTACTTACTGTCCGTTCGATATTCTTTTCCTCATGGCTGGTCAAAGAATACAAACTCTACGATACAGATCTGTGGCAGAATCAGGTTAGCATTCAAGTCAAGTGGAGTCTTCTACTGTACAGACGAAATTATTCTGATGACCACTTACAGTCACTGATAGTTACCAGGGATATTTTTGATATGTACGGAGGAAAGATTCTGTTGTGACATTTAGTAGTTAAAGCACTGCTTCAAAAGTTCATCACTTCTTCGGCTTTGCAACCTATAATGGACCTTGTTCTCAATAATTGTCAGACTATGAAGATATGAATCATACCAATTTAGAATCTAAATTAATATACGCAGCCTATTAAGAACGCATGGCCTGAATATACATAATATGTATTCCCTTTGTATGATAACATCTAAGATTCATATTTCTGATAAGGTCTTTCTGTCTTTTGCTATTTACTCCAAAGTATTATGCTTATTTGAGTCAAAAAATATGAAAAAAAAAATTTAGTCAAATGTATTTATTCGTTCCAATACAATGCTTTACGGCACGGGAATATAGTAATGACATTTAGTGAAGGTGCCAGTTTTTCGGAAACAATGAAGAAATGAAAGGTGCACAGAAAACGAGTGGTTTATAGAAAATACATAAATATAAAATATATACCTACCTAATTAAAAATATAAATTAATTACGTATAAGTTGCCTGATTTCGTCCGTTGTCGATCTTTGATCTAGAAGCTTTATAAAAATGACATGTGCATAATTTCAGCTCTTCTATGTCAACCCAACTAACACCCTTTTATGCACAATGGTCGTTGTTACGTTATCCTATCTAGCATTGGTCCATAAAGAAACTCACGTTACGAAACAACGACGTTGGAAAGTTATCCATGTTATGAAAATTGAGCAACTCAGTGTAGAAATTATGTGGGATAACGTCTAAAGTGTTACTATGTATGGTACCATTGAGAGTTTTAATGTCTCAGTAAAAAGCACGAACTTGGCCATAGTGACGTAAATGTGTCGAAGCTGAGCCATTTGACACATACTTATATAACATGTGAACTTTTACGTTAATAAATGGACGCGATATATGTATATATTTGAGTTAATGATAAATATTGGCAACCATTTTATTCGTATTTGTAAAAATAGATTACGAACTCTCTTTGAAATACTCTTAAAAAACATGTCATTATATCTTATAATATAGTGAAATTTGGTTTTTATTTTTTATTCGGGGAAAATTTACAAACGACATTAAATTGCTGTTAAGTCGGTTACGAAAATTCAACATAACTGAGGCAAAAACAAAATCTTTAATAATTTAAATATTTTATATACTTTTTTCAAAACTTAGTGAAGAATTTTTTAAAAAGAACTATCAGTAATTAATTTCAAAATAGTGATAAATTAAAGTGGTATGTATTTTGAAAGACACAAAGAAGTATATGCATCTAAAAACACTTACGAAATCTTTCTCAATCTCATATCGCCATTTTTTTATATGTGTACATCAAATGGTCAAAACAAGCCAATCTGTATAATTTGCATTAAGGCCAACCCATAGGTAGTGTTTCCAATTTATACCTTGCAGTTATTATACCCGCTAGGCAAAACCATCGAAGATACTCCCCAAGCCATGAAACAGAAATTTATATGTGTATGTGTGAGTCCGTTCTCTAAGATGTTCTTTATTGATACTTATGGAAAAATGACAACATTGATTTTATAAGCAATAGAGCCTAAACTACTAACCATAAAGCAAAATAGTCTTCCAAAGGTAGCTCCTTACCATCCCAAAGGCTACATTTACTATATATAGTACCTCACTTAAAAGTATAATAAAATAGTTTTGATTGAAAAAAAAATCTCACCATTTAACCCTCGATTTTGTTTGAGGTATCTTAGGCATTTATTTAAGATTAATTTTTTTAAATAAGTGGCTGTAAATTTGGCTGTGATCACGTACGCCTAACATAAACATAAAGGGCGTGTTGTTAAAATAAGAATTTTTCTGCATGTCAAGCAGCTGTCAACTGTACCATCTGAATGTGATATTGAGACTGAGTTTTACAACACTTGAGAGCTCATATCGTTTTGACAACTATGTAACTGTATAAACTTTTAAAATAAACCAGATATTAACATTTCTGAATTGTATTAAATTATTTTGGGTGAATCTAATATGGACAAAATGAAAACACTTCTTTTAGACGAAAGTAGTTTTTCTGATTCTGCTGACGGTGAGATTGTATTACTGGTCAAACGACAAAGAATGGAAGATTGTTATACCATTTTATATCTCGTTCATATTAAATAAATCAACATATTAAAAAACATTTCTTATATTTTATTTAATATAAATAAAGGCACTTTTCATCTTTATAAATAAAATACATAATTTGTAAGAATGACATAGCAAGGGCAGCTTTTCGTTCCAGTTCTTCGCAACCTTCATGCTCACTATTATTTTTTGAGCTTTCCAGTCAACTGGGTACTTCTGGAACGCCGAACAGACTGCTGCAATAATTCGCCAATGAATTTCCACCTATTAAAACAATTTTACTAGTGTCATTTCAAATGTTTAAAAATGAAAACAGCAGTTTACCTTGCTCGTGCAGCATATCATATACAGAGTCTTCTATTTCGACAATATAGCTTTTTCCATTTGCTACCACCATTAAATTCATTTTTGCATTTTTCAGATAAAGTTTTCTAAATAACAAAGTTTTTTAAACCGCACGGTTCTAATGAAAGTAAACACAAAATCATGCTTCACGCACACATATATATATCAAGATAATCAAGTGCGTTCGGATCGCACTGGATTGTCTTTAATGAAAAATTCTTAAGGCTGAGTATAGCAACACGTGACGTTTAAGAAATTCTGACTTTTACAACACTTTTGTCTTGAAGATCTTAAAGATTCTTAGTTTAGCAACACGCCCAAACCTTTAACAAATGCTATTGCAAACAAAGCAATAAATTTTCAAAGGAATTCTTTCACTTGAAGACATTCTTTAACAAATACATTAAGAAAATCATTGAAGAAAGGTTTATTTATCCGTAATAAATTCCAACAACATAAACTGGCAACTTATACCCTAGACTGACGGGCAAAATCAATGATCATTCGTTCGTAATTGAATTTCTCAAAAATCGATTTACCTTTGAATTTTAATTTTAATTATTAAAAATGTGCTGTTAATGACATACAAAAATTGACAGCACTTTCGTTTTAATCCACAAAACTTCGGGTAACTTTGAAAAAATCTATTACGAATGAATGATCCCCGTCCCCGTCTACCTAGGGTCATCAATGGCACAAAGAATCGATCAAAATCCAGTCTTTAAGCTAGATGCAATGGGCAAACCATCAGTATTAGTAATTAAAGAGAAACTTTGGGGACATTGAATTTATGATAAAATATTTGTTATACACTTTTTCAGTCCATTATGCCAGTAACTTCCATTTCGCATATTTGTGATATTTAAAATGTACTTGGTATCAGTTCATAGAAGCATCATTGATCTCTATGTTTTTCTATGAACTTATTTTGAAGAAAATTTTTATGGTATGTTTTGACTTTCCTATAAAAAACAAGACGTTATTTTAAATGGACGTTGTTTATTCCTAATTAATGTTATTTTAATAGGAGCTGTTTTAATTTATAGTTTGCAAATGACAGTACACGATACGCACTAGCCACAAATAGATATTGTAACTACGATGACATTATTCCTTTATTGACACATTGCTTATTAAGAAACTTTTCTGGGCACAGTTACGTTTTCGTAACCTATAAACTATCTCTCTAGGAAGAGTACTCTTAAAGGAAAAACACATAGAAATATTTAGGAAACTTTTCCAAAATGGGAAGTAACAAGTAATATTGAAGCCTATCCTTGTAGGCCCTTTTACTTTGCAGAAACTTTAAAAGGCTCATTTACGTATTCATAACTTGTGTTGTGTCCATTGAGGCATGTTACCATATTTGGAAAAGGCAACAAAACATTTTCGAATCAACGATGTTATAGCGACGTTATAGCTGTAGAATAGAAATTCAGAAACATGAAGTTAGTCGGGCAGTTTCGAGTCATCGACAGACAGATAGATGCCACGTGTTGATGGTCGGATGGACAGACGTCCATATATGGAAATATCAAAAAATCAAAATATTTAGTATTAATACTTGGTTTTTTTTTTAATTATGTATAGGTGTCCAAATCTTTCCAAGCCATCATTATGCGCTGTAAATGGGATGATCAACTTAGAATAAATATCCTATAATTTCATCCAGTCTATAAAAAACATAAAAAAAATAACCTAAAACGGCCAAAGGAAGACTAATAAGTTACAATACAAGGAAAGTATCAAAAAGAAGAGAAGAATAAAGAAAGAGCTTTGTCGAATAAAGTCCTAAACACGGAAATGTAATTTTTAAAAATAACCAAAAAAGTATTTCTCTCAATATTTATCTTAATCGTAAAATTGTTTTTTTTATTAGAAATTGAAAAACATTGTATACATAAATAGTTTTAAATGATTTTTAATTACCTCTTTTTTAAATTGTGATTCATGGAATTCCATCATCAACCTAGAGTTCGTTGATGTAAAAACCACATTTCACACATAGGCTGATACCGCTCATAAAAACGTTGATGTAACACGTTTCGCAAACTTGAAAGTTGTATTAATGTAAAGTTTAGCTCAAGGTACATATATAGAATACAAGGTATTTCCACTACAAACTACGTTCCGCCATTAGTGACGAACTATCGTGAAAATGTGTAGGAAATCACGGTAGAGAGAACACAATACTCTCTACACTCTCTCTGTCTTTCGTATAGAAATGTTAGTCACGAAATAACTTCACAGAACATGTGCAAAAATTTTAATGGGAAAACCTTGTATTCTATAGGTATGTATATACCTAAGCCTTTAATTTCATAATCAGAAAATTTGCTCAGAATATCAACAACATTTATGGCGTCATACATTGCTATTTTGAAATTACGTTCAAGCTCACGCCAGTGTTATTCCTCTACACGTAGACCTTCATTGTCTACCCTTTAGCGAAGAATTGAGCGTAGACAAACATATTCAGCTTTCGATTAAATCGGATTCGATCTCTAAAGATCAACATTTTTTATTTAAGAAACTGAATTGTACCGAAATAAAAGATTGGGATAGTTTTCAAATGAAAACTTCATTCTTCAACATTCTATACGCGAAAGGTTACAAGAAAACATTAGCTTTTTGAATATGCCAGCAATGCAACAACCAACTCTGTCCCAGTTGGGCATAAAACTGTTACAGATTCCAGCATCATCTGCCCAAAGAGAAAAACTTTTATCAGGCTGATCACACGTTCATTCCCCAATCAGACCTTTGAAAGATTGTTTATTATGTTATATACAGGGTGATTCAGATCAAGATACCTTTCGGTATACCACGCGATTCCTTGAGGCAAGCTGATTAAAAAATTGTTTCGCATACCCCCCCTAGAAACCTTGCTTTAGGAGTTGTGGTCAGTTGAAGATTTCGCCAATATTCGTGTGAATAACTCAGTATAACTTTTGAACCACACTATTGATTTTGGTTATTGTTGGCTTATTAAATAGCCAAGAATAGTAGCTGCCGAAAAGTGTATTCCTCTGTATTTTTTAAATAAGCATCTTGAAATTATTCTCAAATATTTCCAAAAAGTTTTTTTTTTACACACAAAAGTTTTTGAAATAAATAACGATATTTATGAAATTTGTGTGTAAAAACAATCAATGTTTTGGAAATATTTGAGAATAATTTCAAGATGCTTAATTAAAAAATACAGAGGAATACACTTTTCGACTATTCTTGGCTATTTAATAATCCAACAATAACCAAAATCTAACTGGCCACAACTCCTAAAGGAAGGTTTCTGGGGGGGGGGGGGGGGTATGTGGAACAATTTTTTGATCAGCTTGCCTCAAGGAATCGCTTGGTATACCGGAAAGTATCTTGATCTGAATCACCCTGTATATAGTATACAAATGATGATATTTCTGATTAATTTATATTAACCTGAATAACTTTTCTTAATTTAAATTCCTGATGTACTTATAACTAAGTTCCGTTATATACTTCTACATACACTTCGCTTTATGTTTACTATTCTCAGCTTCAATAAATTAAATAGGCTTTATCTGAATTATTATTTTTGGTGTACTAATAATCTAGTTCCTAACTAACAAAGTACAATAAAACAAGTTTGAATTTTCTACCAATTTTTTTTTCTCTACATTTTCTACGCATATATAAAATAAATGCAGACAATATAATTGTCGACCCGTAGACAATAATGTAGTCTACATCACGTAGACTATGTCGCACAACACCGCTTTTGTCATTTAGCCGCACTAGGTCTAAACAGCTAATGATTGCAAACCATGTCTGGTTGCCGGAAGGATAATCTAAGCCAATAATATCATTGAGAAATTTGCAAGCTCTCTGAAAGGTTTTGTAGATTATTTTCCGAGCGGAAAAGGTTTTTTTTTATTTATTTCGTCCTTTTATGGTTGAAGAATATCATGCATTTGAAGTCAATGAGAATTTTATTTGAAATTTATTTTCTGTAAACATTTTGACGGTACTCCACCATCCGCAAAATTTCATTTTGGATCTGTTACTTATCTCCGTGAAAAGATACATTCGCCAAAATATTGTTACCTGCTCCCCACACGCTGAGATAGCGGCTAATTCAAGTGCATATGCTTTCAAGAACAATTTATCGGTCTGGTTAAGTGGAATCATCACTTGATACCCGCCATAAATACTGCGCCCACTTATGACAATACTCGAGCCCAAGGATACCTCTATTTTACATTTTATAGAATTGTTTTGCACAATTCAAGTTCTTTGATGCCAGATGAAAATTTGTGATGCACATTTGCATAATGTGAACAAAAGAATTAAATGATCTTATATGTTGCACTAATGCCCTTTTATTAATTTACATCTCAACGGGGGCCCGTCAGATTGATTTTCATTCTCATCGCTGCACATGCAACCGCACAAATAAAAAGATACTTTCGGATGCACAAGGCAAAAGTTATGGAAATTAAGAGTGATATTGGGACGTAGAAATTTATATGCATCTCATAGGTGTTCTGGGTACAGGCCGTAAATTTTACGAGCTGCAAACGCTGTTAAGGTTTTTTTCTTTTTTCATTGACAATGGAAGGGAATAAAGGTGAATTTAATTGAGATTTTGAATTCAGTCATTCAGTTGCTCAAGAATAAAAGTATGCTTTAATTTTTTAATTTTTGCATGGGAGCAATTTAATGAGTAGGAGTAATAAGCGGGAGATGTTAATACTAACATCTCAGTCATTGATGTTTGTGTGCTTTAAAGCATCACTTGTAGGTTGATTGGATTTTAGTTTTTGGTTAATTAATTAATCATTTCACTTCCAATATTTTATTTTGTTTTACTCTTACTCTTTTTACCCATTATTAAAAACAGTTAACTTAATTTTTAAAAAAATATTAACACCACAAAGACGAGAGCAAATTTTGTTCCTGTACATTCGCAATAATAACTTGATTTCTGGCAGAAGAGTATGGATCAAAATGCATAATTGCACTTTTGTCAAAATACTATATCAAAAGTATTGAGTAGGAATCTCAAGTGGATAACATTTATAATAAACATTTTCAGAGCTTGTTCTCTAACAGAAAAAGTTTGAATCTACACGATTACGAAATAATATTTGTAATTGTGAAGCAAAAGTATTTAATAAAACCAAAATCTTCTATATAGATACATATATCACGTGTCGAATATGCAAGTGTCACACCAGGCCATCATATGCTGATGTCCTGATTTTCATCAGCTTTAATATCTTAATCAGGCATGCCACATTGTAAGAGGTAGCGATGTACTGATGTGATACTGATCTGCTGATAATCAGCAAGTGATTTGCATGTAGCTGATTTTTACTGACATCACTCGATTTATTATTTCCAAACTAAGTTAGTCGGGTTAGTTTAAAATATCACAAATGAGTGAACGAAATTTTGGTTCAGAATTAGTGCAAATTGCTGCTTGGAGAGAAATTTCGTTGTAAATTGGAAAAGATGGTATGTTTTTTTTTTTTTAATTTTTTATTTAATTAAATGCCGTATTGAAGAGTATGAGGGTTTCTGCAACTATGAAACGCTTTGTCCAATCAATTTTTGAAGTTGAAATTTCCAAATGAAAATCGTCATTAGCATGGCTGTTTTCCTCCACACACGGAATATAACTCACCTTCCAGGAGGCGTTGGCCTTTCATGATTTTATCACTTAACATAAATGATAGTTGGATTTTATTGTTTATCATGAATGATGGCTCAATTTTATTATTGATCACAATTTTATTATTGATGATGATTGATAGTTAGATATTGTCCTTTATCATTTATCATGAATCTTCTTTAGTTGTAAATTCCATTAAAAAATCCCGTCTATATGAAAATGCCCACACACCCAATATTTGCGTTTATTTTGCCTTTTTCTTCCAATTTTTAATAATTTAATTTTCAGTACTTGCGTTTTTGACACGGAAAAATCAGATGACTTTAATTTAATATAGTATAACCTACTGATGTGATGTCCTTGCAATATATCAGCTGCTGATTATTTTAAAATATCACTATCACCACATCACTAGTCTGGTGTAGCACTTGCCTTAAAGTGAGGTATGATTGAAATGCGATTGAGCTTAGAATGAAGCATTTTTGTATTATATATGTTACATGGGATAAAAGCCACACTACATGAGGTGCTATTGGAAAATTATTAAAACCTCATTACACGCGCGTTGCAATGTTCAGTCATTGTAATATGTTATCATGTCAGTTAGTGTAGACGAATTATTATTATTATCGAAGTTAGTTAAAAGCAAACAATTCAGAAAACAAAAGCGCCTGTTTTGGATTAATCTTTTTATGTAGAGGAGTTTAAAAAAATATGTATCTGAAATATCCAGCAGCATGAACAAAAAATCTCATAATCCTCCTTCATCTAATTGACAATAAGAAAATGTGATAAAACTTCCGGAAATCGATCTCT
The DNA here is from genome assembly GCA_963924295.1 of Dioctria rufipes. NCBI lineage: Eukaryota > Metazoa > Arthropoda > Insecta > Diptera > Asilidae > Dioctria > Dioctria rufipes. Next base: position 82,458,062 of record OZ002740.1, on the reverse strand, counting down.
CCAGATCAAAGAAAAATTTTGATAATATTGCAGTAAGGACAAGCTAACCAATTTCAAAAATTATCTAGAATATTTTATGGTTTAATGGTGGTTTACTTAATATTACATGACTACTTACAAATAGAAGATTATGTATTAGGATATCATTGATCCTCCTAATATTGCGTTATAATATTCCATTCTCCATCATGTGGATTATATAACCTGATCCTGATCTGTTATATCAATGAATGTGGACTAATCGAAGATCCACTCTTTCTTTCCTTGTTTTCGTGAAAATCACTTACGTATAAGCTGCACTACTTTTCTTTAAAACTCTGATAGCCTTTTGTTAAACAAGTAATTGGTCTACTGGCCAGAGCCATTTTGTGGAACTTCAAGGTGTTACCTCAGAGCTACCCCAAATAGCTGTGAGAATAAACAAAAAAAACCTTCATTGCGAAAGGCTGCATGGAGTTCATCAGGCGAAAAAGTTTATCAACACCTCTGACGGAAAAATAAAAGTAGTTCTACTCCATGGGAGGACAAATCTTAAAATGATCACAGATCTCTTCTCAGTCTACTGCCTCTTGAGATAGCACCTAAACAAGATGGGCTTGGCTGAGAGTTCATCTTGCAATTTTTGTCATGATGTTCATGAAAAATTCCAACTTTACGCATGAGCCCGCAGGACCTGTGCCTGGGGCTCCGCGACTCCTAGCCTATGCCATAGTAGACCAACCGATTACAAATTTATCAACCAGTAAAACTACCTATTACAAGTTACTTTAGCTGTTAGGGATTTTTTTCGAAATTCTATACATGGCAACAAATATAATTATTATTTATTATTATTGTACCAGTGTTTGTAGCCCCAGTAGTTTCTAAATTTCTCGCCTTTTTTCATGGTTTACTTTCAGTAGTCAAACTATATTTGGTAACCAAAGAAAATATTTATACTGTTGGCTGAATATTAACAAAATACTGAGAATTCAATTTCGTTTGGGTAGGGTAATCTTTAAATCATTAGATTACAAAATTACTAAACCGACTCGTTCGATCAAGACTTTTCCTTTACGTTGAATGCGACATTCGGACGGGGATTACCCTTCGAACCACTTTACGTTAGCTTTCTTCTCGTAACTGGAAACCCAAAATCAGTTTCCTCGCCTTCATGTTATGTTTATGATTATATTTTACATTATTATTCTCTTGATATCCAAAGAAGTTAAGAAAACAATTTCTATCAGAAGGCCCCATATCCTAAAGTGTCATGGACTCCCACTTAGCTAAAGGCCGCCCTGCTCATGAAACCTCATAGCACCTTCTCTGCAATTGCAAAGAATTAGCCAGATGGAACATGTTTTTAATCCACCAAACTACGTGTGGAATCTCAATCCCAGAATGATTCTCGACTTTATTAACAATCTATTCCTAAAAGGGAATAAATTTAACACGGACTCAAAATAGATCTTTCAGGCTAACGCCTGCACTCCCCCCCACGAATCTAAACTAAATTAATTTGATGGAGAAAGAAGAATTTTTTAGAACTTTTATTTTTAACGATTCTAAATCAAGTTCATAAATACAGGAGGAAAAAACAACTGTCTCGTCCGGGGTTTGAAACCGGGACCTTCCGGAAGGTCCCGGTTTCAAACCTCGGACGAGGCGGTTGTTTTTCCTCTTATATTTATGAATTTGAATTTGAAAGTTCTTAAAAATTCTTCTTTCTCCATCATTGACTGATTCTAATAAGAGGAGGTTCGATTCCCGTCCGTGAAAAAATAAATAAAATTGAATTTATAGTTTATTTATGCGCTTTCATCGTTTCTGGTTAATGCCAACTGAAAGCAAACGTGGATTAATAGGCTAGAGACAAATTAATAAATGCAAGAGGGAAAATCATCTGTCTCGTTAGCTCAGTAGTAAGAGCAGTCGCCCGGAAAGCGGAAGGTCCTGGTTTCAAACCTCGGATAAGGCGGTTGTTTGAATCATTAAAAATAAAAGTTCTTAAAAATTCTTCTTTCTCCATCATTGACCGATTCTAGGAAGTGTAGGTTCGATTCCCGTCCGGGAAAAACTAAATAAATTAATTTGTCTACTAAATTCTAGAATAATCTTATCATCCTACGGTACCTAGCAAACGGATTTTCACAGATAGCACTACGGTGTGATTTCTAAAAGGACGGTACCATAGGAAAAATTATCTCTGAAACAACATCAGCGATCTGAAAATACTACAGTTGCTACTACACGCCTGCCACCAAAATGTGGATGGAAAATGCTGAACGGTTTTAGGGTTATAAAAATCTGCGTGATGTTATCAAAAAGTGGATGTCGGTACTACTTATAATTACAAAAACTTTCTTTAAATTTTATTAATGGATGTTACAGGCGCGAACAATTTATTCGTAGCAATATAGAAGATGTAAACGCAATGAAGAAAATGTTTTTATGGAATCGGTAATAGGACACAGCTTGCAGGAAGGAAACCGCAAAATTCCAAGATCATTTCCTCTACTGAATGACGATAACGGCGACGCATTTCCATTTTACATAGCCAGCGATGAGGCTTTTGCATTAAAAGAATACCTTCTAGTGAGGTTCAAAATTTGAAAGTGTATCGATGAAGCGACTAATTCGATTATTTATAGAAACAATGGACGACTAAAAAAAAATCGGTAAAAAAGTATCGATGAATCTCCAAATTTGGTCGTTTCTCCTATGTATAATGAGTCTGCTCAGAGCAGCATGCTACGAGTATAGTTAATTCGAAAGCGTTTTGAAGGAACTCTGTGGGTTTGACGATTAAGTAGAACGCAACTTGGCTGCTCTGTGCAAGAAAGAGTGAAAAAATATTTTAAAGAAAATATTTTCTAGTGGCATCTAATTCTTTATCCGGATATATAGGTATGCCTCCGTTTTATGTGGCTATTTAAATTTGACGTATTACCACATTTTCGAATACTTGTAGGGCATAGAAGACACTAACTAGTACTGCTGTTGATTTTTTTGAAAAATTTCCAGAAAGAAGACTGTAGAGCGTTATTTTTTAACATAATTATCGTTCGCATCAATGCAATGAAACTGAAATAAGATTTGAAATTGAACCTGGTTCATATGAAGTAGGAAACGATGGTTCTTTGATACGAATAATTGATGAAGGTGCTACTAGAGCTGCTGCGGTCAACTATCTAAGAAACAAAGTACAATTATGCATCTCAAAAACATTACAAATAATGCTAATAATATAAAGTAAAATTAATAATAATAATAGCAACAAAAAACTATGTAAATTTGTTGTTCCTGTTACTTTACTTTAATAAACTGTAATTAATATAACTCTTAAAGCTTATGTGGTAGTAGATCTTATCCGTGTAATTTGTCAGATTGAAATTTTTTGTGAAAAACAACGGCACGAATAAAATAAAAATTATGATAATTATTATTTGGAAGATTTTGGCGTGATTACGTGTACGTTTTTCGGTATAACACCGCCAGTTTTAAGAGTGTAGCACCAGGAGCATCTTGACGTACACTTTTTGTAGCAGTGCACGTCAATGTAACGATTTCAGTGTAGTTCCGCAAGAAAAGTGTAACACTTCTGTTACAAAACGTGACCAAAGTAAATCGGTATAAAATTAGTGATTGTGACATTTGTTAATTAATCAAATAAGCAATTAGTAGGGCTGTTCGTATACATACTACCTTAGCTTAAAAGTACAAGCTTAAAAGACTTTGTGGAAGTTTTTACTCGAAATCATTCGCATACTTTGCGAGTGTCACTCTTAATTTATCTCTCTGTCATACAATTTGACGTTTTTCATGTGTTTACGCGAACAGACAAAATATAATGTAAAGAAAAGTAGTTCAGTTGGAAAATGCTTAATTTTCCTAAGGCCATACCTTATTAATATGTCAAACTGTAATTGGTGAGGAAAAGACACTGTGTAGCTCAGAAACTGGTAGCTCAGAGACGGACATGCCTGGTAGACTTAATGAGCATTTATGTAAAATGATAAGCGTACTTTTAAACATTGAGATTTTTTCCTCATAAATACTTGGACCTTTATAACATAATTCTTTCCATTGTTTCGAAAAATATATGTACATATCTTAATTTTTTAATTATGCAGTTGACAAATTTCTTTAATTAATAAAAGTTTTCGTCAGATAGATTGGTACCTACCAATTTTTTTTTTTTTTTTAAGTACAAACTCAGTTCAACGGGCTTGTTCGAAAGAATAGCATCAGTCAGCCTCTGTAGCCTTGTAGTTTTTGTACAAGAATCGATTAGTAAATTTAATAAAGATTCAGACATATTTTAATAATTTTAATTTAATATTTTGCATCGAAAGGAAAACATACATCAATTAATCATTCAAATAAAAACAACTTACATATGTACGAATATAAGTTTCCCGCCTTACCTTTCTGCTATTCACATAATTATAAATTAAGAATGAAAGCATAGTCAGAATCGAAAGGGCTAGTTTGGTCGAAACGTAGACAAAATTCCTGTTTCTTGAAGCCTTGGTACAGAAGGCCGAGCAGCAATGTCAGTAGTTGCGCTATAGAGGTATCAGCTCACTTTTTCCATACAAAAAGTATCATATTTTTTCCAACATTTTGGGGCCTCTGGTGCAGTGGAGGGTTCTGGGCTATACGCGGATCTGGGCCACTGATGGTTCTGAAGCCACTTCTGTACTGAAAGTTTGGGGATTTTGACTACTTTCATGATTCAATTTAAAAAAAAATACTGATGCCAACAGCAACAAATGTAGGATGATATGTTGACTTATATAAGTAATGGAAATTAGTAAAAGCCTCATTTTTTGTCTTCAGGTGCTGGTAATTTGATATCTTGCATAAACAAATTCGCACAGCCGAATAAACTAAACAAATTGAGCGCTTTATGTTTTTTTGTGTAAATGTAATTTCTTTAGCTGAAAACGAAAATAACAACAAGTCTGTTAGATGAATATTGGAAGCTATAATTGAAAATTTCTTTTGCTGATGAAACACAACAACAACTATAACGAAAGTTGTGGTCTGTATGTATCTTCTCTAAGCAACAGTGATCATGATATTCGATATCTAAAAATAGATCACGGCTGCTTAGGATGGTAAGAAATATGAAAGCATCAGAAGTAATGGAAATTAAAGCCTTATCAGAAAATTGTTGGTATAGGGGTGTGCGTGAAATCTTCTACGGGGTAGTCGTTCTATAAGTTAAAAGCTTTGTGGATGATATTTAGCATGACATAATTCTAGTCGCATAAGGAAGCTTTGGTGAAGGCCGTGGCGATGGTCGAGAGTGATTAGTGTTATTTACTTATTTTTAAATCTCACTATGAAAGCATTAAGTTGATTGGGAGTGGATTACATTAAAAGTTATGATAAAAGAAGGTGGTATGATTATATTAATGTAGTCACAACGTCTGTGTCTCTCTAGCACACATATTTGAGGTGGACTTAGTCATATACATGCCAGCTTGGTATTATCAGTTTCTTGCTTTATATGCTATGAGTACAGTATGGCTGCCTGGAATTATCATGCTTATTTTTGTACTGGGCTATATAACTTGTTGGTTGATAGTTGTAGCGGCAAGGCGGGGTCACTTTACCTATACATACTGATCACAGGTGTGGATCTTTGCTAAATAATAACATAATAATATCATAACGTAAGATACATACATCCCATAACTTACACTGTAGTTGTTGTTGTTTTTTATTAGCAGAAGAAATTTTCAATTATAACTTCCATTATTCATCTAGGATAACATATCTACAGACTAATATTAGTTGTTGGTATTGCCGTTTTCAACTATAGAAATTACATTTACACAAAACACATAAATCGCTCAATTTGTTTACTTTAATAGGATATGCGAATTTTTTTACATTATTCGTCTGTGAGAAATTGTTATGCAAGATATAAAATTACCAGCACCTGAAGACTAAAAATTAGGATTTTACTAATTTCCATTACTTATCTCCCTACATTAGTTGTTGTTGTTATTGACATCAGCACTTTTTCTTCGAATTTAATCATGAAATTCTCCAATATTTGCAACTGTGTAATGAGAAAACTCCAACCAAGGTGACGTGAAAGTGGTTCAGAATCAAATTGTCAGTACAAAAGTGACCTCAAAGCCCCCAGTGGACCAGAACCCCCAATAGCTCAGAACCTTACACTGGCCTAGAGCCCCCAGTGGTCCAGAACACCCACAAAATTTGGAAAAATTGGACACTTTTTGTATGAAAAATGTGAGCTGATACCCCTGTAGCACAACTACTAATGTCACGAACTGAACTTAGTTGACTTTCCCTCTCTACCCTATCTATGACCTATGTCGGCCAATTGTAACAACTGTGCAGCCCTTATGTAAGGTCTTAGTAATTTTAAAAAGTATTTTTTCTTTTTATTATTTGGATCTATTAACATACCTTCGAAGGATAACCTCCGCTTTCATAAAAATCAGTTATTCTAATTAGACTTCATTGTGAAAAAAATATAAATACAGTGTATTATAAAATATTTACTGTTTACAAATTTAATTTTTTCACATATCCAATATTTACAAAAAATTTCAAATGTATACAATAAAGAGGTGTATTTATGCATAATTTGAAGTACACTCCTTTTCTTTAAAATTCGACAATCTTTTTAATGCAATAATAATTTTATATTTCAATATAGTATTCCTAATGTCACACAAAACTCTAGACCCATAAACTAACACTATACCTCTAACCATAGTCCAAATTCTTATGGTTGTGGTACAGAAATTTGCTTACCTCAGGATTATAACGTTATTAGAACGTTATAATTCTCAAAATAGCATAAAAGATTCAAAATTTAAAGAAAGATATTACTTATCTCGATAACACTACACCTAAATTAATAATAGCCAATTAGTTTTCACTGTCCCTATAGATGCACAAAAAGAAAAACATGGCGTGTTACAATTTAACTGACACAAAATTACAAAAACAATTGTGACTGCAGAGTTTTTTGTTCTTATTTGCATGCCTACACACAATATAGTGCTATAAAATTACATCCGTAATTTTTACAATAAATATAAGTGCTGCTATGAAAGTATGAAACTCGGAAAGGGGAATGAGAAACGATAAATTAATCGATGACTACAAAATTCGAACAGAAGTAATCGACTAAAAACATCGGCTAATCGATTATAAAAACATCGATATTTTCAGTCAGTCGACTATTTTTACGCATCAATAATACCTACTTATACGTCATTTAGAAAGAATCTTTGGGCACGCAACATCCTAGTACCATCATTAAGCTGTATTCTTTTATTTCCGTGCTTGTATTACAGAACACAAGAGATTGTGAATTGAATCGATTTGTAAGGTACATAGATGTATGAAATAATCAAATTGACGTGACTTGAATCTTTGTAAAATGTCAAAATCAAACTTGATTAATGCGAGACAAATTTTGACAAGTTTAGCGTTTTGCAAGAATTAAATTCATGACGCCTTGATTATTTTCTCTAATCTTTTAATACCTTTTATACTGCTATGCACCTTACAATTCAATTCACCTCGCAATATCCTGTACTCCTCAGAACACTGCAACGTCACAATAATGCACAAAAAATATTGCATACGTCGGAACTTATTTCAATAAACCGGTGAGTATTTTACAGCCACTCTGGAAATATTGCTTTAATTAGTTATTATCGAAATATAAAATATTTTAGTCACATTACTTTTCTTCCCAACTTCCTACGCAACCACCGCAAATGCTTTATCCATTTTCCCTTTTTCCAATAATCAACACTTGACAAACTATATAAACATCAGATTTATTTACTGTTTCCACAACTGTAACAATCAAATTTTCATTGCTTATTGTTAAAAGGGTTACCCCGTGTGACGGCTTGCTTTTTTTTTAGCTTTTTTTGTGATTTTGTTTTGATGGAATTCTGTCACTATATATTTACTGACATTTTAGCAGTAAGGCAGAATATTTTCAGATCAAAATATTTGTCACAATGTATGTTGCACCACTACAAAGGCACCCATGTCGAAAAAAAGTTTGTCGACGGTCTCCATGATTCCGACTGATTAGCTTATCTGAAATAAATAACCTAAACGGAGTTTCAATCCATAAAGCTACAGCTATCGAATAAACTAGAATCATTCGAAAACTATTAAAATTGAATAATTGACATGTTTTTGAAATTTGAATTTTCAAATTTCTTGATTGTTGGCTCGGAGTTTTTGGATTACTATTTCAGTTCACTGGATGACTATATATGTGCCGAACCTATCGTTAAAATTTCAAAGCAATCGATCAAACCGTTTTTGGAATATCCTGGAGACCAGTTAGAAAAACATAGTTTTGAGAAAAACGCATTTAAAAGTTCAAATACGATTATCACCAATAAAATTCGAACACTTTGGGTGCTCAATTAAGACTAAACTAACCGTTATATTGGAAATAAGAAATGGGTTTAGAGATAGAACGGCCTCTCTATTATGCATATATATCTGTGTTTACATTTAGAGGACTCAGGGAAGAAACCGAAGCGCAAGAGAAGGGGTCTGATGCTCGACCGCTTGGTCCAAATACCTGGCATGAACAACGCTGTAACTTTCGAACGGCTCCGAATATCGGAAAATCACTTTACCCATATATTTTGTACTGTATTTGGATGCAATTTATGCAAAAACAAAAACAAAGGAGGTTTTTTGAACCAGTCACACGTGGTGACCTCCTTAATACACCTTTAGTCCAGGCACGGAAGACTGAAACGGTAGATTTGTACAGTTTAGTGTTCTTATTAATATTAGTTTGTGATCTTGAGTGATCTCCGCTCGCACCGCCATATTGGAAAAGTGGTACCGAAAACCAGTTTTTCAAGAATATCGTCGCGGTTGCGCCAACATTCAGCTGCTTGACGGCATTGTTTTTATGCAAAGAACTCTTTTGCTCTCAGCTAGAGTACAAGTTCTTGTACTTGGACTCTTGTCGTAGAGTAGATATGGCACTGTTTCATGGATCAGTACCTTGATGTATTGTGCAAAGTTTCTAGGACCGTTACATGGTTGAACTGATGAATGTTCTGGATTATACTGCCTAATATTAGCCCATTATATGAAGTACAGACGACGTTAAAAAGAAACAAAAATTTCTCTTCAAATTAAAAACTTAATGACAAATATATTATTCATTATCGGCTTTTTATATAAACAATTTGCTGATCGTTGCGCTGGAAATAATTTTTAGATATACATAATTTGATACTGCTAAAATTTATTTGTGCAAAAAACATGGCTATATTTCCAAAGCGAGTGAATTGAACTTTTAGAATCTATTGAATTTTTATAATTGCTGACTGTACAAGATCATTGTGAATATTTAAATGAGGAAAATGAAGAATGTAATAAATTGAGCAATTTGTATTTCGACTAAATAAGTAAGAACAAATATCTAAGTAAGAACTTCCTCATCCCGGATGCTAATTGTGATGGGCTCTCCAGAAGTCCTTGTGGGTGTAGCTTTGCTCAGTCCAGACTTGCTGTACTTTTGTTTTTTGTCCACCTGTATATCAAACAGGTGGCAATAAGTAGTCCAAGGACAAGCACTAAGTAGCCCATGGTGATGACATAAAGATGACTGTGAATTAATCCACGTGCGAATGATTTCTGAATCTATCCAAAACTACTATCTCTTACAACACATCGAGTCAATTGAGCAGCTAATTTTGCGGCGCACAATTCAAGTCGAGGTAGTGTTGTAGTTTTTATGGGTGCCACCTTAGACTTGCACATAATAATAGTGTTATAACTATCCCATCTTGCAGTATTGATTTGACGTAGATTACAGCTCGAGAGGCTCGTTGAGATGAATCGGCAATGCAATCTACGAAAGGAATACAAAAGTCACGTTTTTGATTACTTTATTTCAACTATGTCTTAAGACCGGTCCGGTCAAATTACTACAATTCAGCCCAGTTGGGTGTTCAGAAATAACTTCTCTAACGTAAAAAAATCAAAATTATTAGGCTAATTTCTCACTGAGCCGAGCCCAACAGAGCAATACAAAGTTTCCTATTCGCAACTAATTTTTACCCTCAATATACGTGTGGCTCACATGGAACCCTCCCACTGAATCGAGGAAAGCAAATTAAAATGTTTGCCAACATAAGAGAAGGATATATTTGCTCAGATTAATTACTTACATTAAATCGCAGCATAAGTACAGTGTCCTACACTAGTTGGTCTAGCTAGAGAAAGTTTCAGTTTCTTCAATTTCCGTGAGTACAGGTCAAGTTATTTGTTGCAATCAATCTAGCCAAGTTTAAATTTTCCGGAAATTTATTCTGAATGTCCACAATTAAAAATTTCAAAGTTTAAGTGGAAAAGGAAAGAGTTCAACAGTTAATATATAATTTGGGATGTATTCGTCTCTTATAGCTCAACAATTAAATACGGATTCAGCAGAAATCATTCGAAAGCTGCATAATTTAAGGAGTCAATTTAATAATGAGTTAACACAAAGAACGAAAAGAAATGAAGGAAAAGTGGGTTGGGATTTTCTGAAGTGTATATGGACAAATCGAAGTATTTTGATCCCTGAAATTCTTTCAGCCTTCCCAAAAATTTATTGTTATCTACTATTCTTATACTTATAATGGGTTTTCCAATAAGGACTTGACAACTTTTTTTCAAAATAAAATGAAAACCATTTGAGATATTTCAAAAACTTTATTATCGGGTTGAAGTACATTCAAAACATTTATGAATGGAACTCGACTTCGCTCATATGGCCACCGCGGGCACGTTTGCAGCGGTCGATTCGTTGGACCCAATTTGCCATGACTCGGCCACACATTTCGGCCGAAACGGCTGCTATTTGGGCCTATGACGCCGCCGGCATGCAAAACCGCACCAAACATGTGGATTTTCACAAGCCCAATACCGTATATTTTGTTTATTGACAAACCCATTGAACCAGAAATGAGCTTCGTCACTGAAGATGATTTTGCGATGAAATTGATCATCTTGGCGCATTGGGCTCTGGAATCGGAGAACGTACGTCGCTTCGAATGGTCCATCGGCCTCAATTCTTGAGTGAGCCTGATCTTGTATGGGTGTAAGTGAGATCCTTGCGCAAAATTCGCCATAAAGTGGTCTTGGCGATGCCCAACTCTTGAGAACGCGTAGAATTGACTGATTTGGATCATTTGCTACGGACGTTTCAACGGCAGCGATATTTTCGACACTTCGACCAACCCGTAGTCTCACTGGCACGGCAACATTACACAACGAATATGTAGACCCAAACTGTTTCACTAAACTTGTTACTGCCTGTCTACTAGGGCGAGAATTACGACCGAAAATCGGAGTTAATGCGTAGCGGCCACCGACTCCGAATTTCTGTAGTAAATTTTTAATATTTGCAGACGTTGTTCGTTCGTGTACTTCACAATGATGAAAAGGTTATGTCTACTGAATAAACTGACAGTGACAGTTCGATGTTAAGTGAAAAGGTGCGTTCACAAACTAAATTCAAAATTGTCAAGTCCCTATTGGAAAACCCTTTATATTCATTTTTCAACGCCTTAAATGCAACTTTCTGGGAAATTTCTTGAGCTGCAAACACTCGGAGGAAGTCGAATCCATTCAACACGTACTTTGCAGGTGCCCCGTTCTTTTCAAGGCTGGGGGAGCTGCAAAGTAAAGAGCTCAGATGCATGCTGAAATTCCTAAGACAGGAGCAGGATAAATCTAGGGCGATTTTAAAATTTATCCCATGAGGACAAGGGGCACAATGAATTAAGGTCTAAATGATGCAAGCAAGTCTTCTAGCGGCACACCTCTTACGTAACAGAATCCAAGTTAACTGTAGCCAGAAATCGGGGTATTAATACCAATGTATCTCTAGGTGAAATATTAATTTTATCACAGTATCTCATTTCTTTAATGCAGGTGTCACTTTTCCAAATAAATTATCGAAATCTACAGCTGACATATGTAAAGTTTATTAATTCTGTAACCCAAAGTATTGAAGCAACTATAAATTTCTTTTGATTCATTTCCTCGTTCAAATCCGTTTTGTTCGATTTCTGAATATACAACAAAAGGGGCTATGTTGACCCACAAACTGACCGAGCGTACTTCCAATAGCTCCAAAAATTGCAGTACGACCGGACAAAACTGCAATTGCTCTAGACACAAATGTCGTATCTAGGTGCTTGCGTCCCTGTGCACCATAATGCTATCTTGGCAACATTCACAAGCTATGTTGCCTCCACGCCCTATTAGTGCTTATAAGTTGTGGAATATTTCTGAGTATTTTAAACTCATAGCTCTCCTGCCACCAAAGCCTGAGAGTTCAACCGGACTCTGAATGCATAATAAATACGTCTGGTCCCGATTAACCCAGAACCGGACCCCGACGTGCACAGGCCAATCGCCATGCCCCCAGTGTGGCTCTGAAATGTGAAGACGAACACGAGTTGAGATCAATATTTTATAGGTTTCAATCGGCCTAAGTCAGTAAAACACGAGACTCTTAAATTCGAGGTCGTGAGTGCGATGCCCACGTTGAGTAATCATTTGTTTCTATTTAGATCAATAAATTAATGCCATTCATGATAATGAATGTAATAACTTTATTAACTTTGTTAATGTTTTTGTTTTTTTAATTTAAAAAATAAGAGCATCTGCAAATTTCACATACCTTTGGTTCGTTAATAATAAATTTTTGAATAATGTAACTTTTCAATTTTTAACCCTATAACCATCCCGGATCCCACCCATCTAGTCTATAACCGATTAAATACTCCGTGTAGCCTGCAATAACATATCCTGCTCCAAGGTATATAGAATACAAGTATTCCCATTACCAATGTGTAGGAAAGTACGTATATTTTTCCTATTAAAATGTATATACTTTAGTCACAGAATTACGTCACTGGCTATCAGCTGCCATGTGTCAAAATTTTAATGGGAATACTTGTCTTCTATATACCTTGATCCTGCCCTTTCTGCCAAGAAATATTACAACAATTAAAAGCAAACAACAAATGCACACAATCACAGCTGCTTATTTTCTTCCCCTGCTTACGCAATCGCAGTCCCCTAAAACCCATAGAATGTGCAAAACTGCAGCCATAATGAACTAAAAAGAACAGATTCTAAGCCAAAAATCATCTTAACTCGTCTCGCTTTCCACAACCATCCAAAATTCTAAGAAAAAATCAAAAATGTTCCACATACATCTCCACAGCAAAACATTTGCGCAAAATTTGCGCAACTTTTCTTCACTCCCCCGCTTTTCGTTCCAACTTCGAAAAATTAACGCTTATTTTGGTTGCTAGCTCTTGAACGAAAATGTTGCGAAATTAAATAATCGGACTCATAGGATGTAACCACCCTTAGCTATTTCTCTTTTCCTGTGGCGCCCTTACGAGATAGGGGTTGGTCACCATATACTTTTCTATTTAGAATCATACTTTGAATAAACTGGAATTTTTAATTTTTTTTTTTGAAAATTTTACCTATTCCAATCCACATGCATGGTAAACAGGTTGTCACGCGCTCGGGATGTTTTCGTAGTCTTCACCCCCTTTTTTTTCCCTGGGAAGCTGCATTTTTGCGACAATACTTCCAGGACCACTCTACACCAACCCTCAAAATTGCAGCCTGAAACAAATTAAATACGATCTTTAGCATTTTTTCGGCTTATTTGACTAGACTACAATCGAACCTTAGGTTGGACGCACATTTTTTTTAAAAATTAAATGTGTAATAAATTTATAAAAAAGTTGTAACTTATTAATTTATGTGCTTACAAGGATATAGCCAAAATTGGTCTTAGGAATTATAACTGGTTTCCTAGTTTTTATTGCACCTGAAATCTAATTGAAATACATAATATAGATCCTTTTTCTCTTGTAATACAGTGCGCTGACACCAATAAAAAATTTTCCGTTAAAACGGTACTTTTCGAGTAATTCGATAGAAATGTGCAAAAAGAGTGTTGCTTTAATAGAGGCAGATAACCTTACTTAATTTAACAATAATGAAAATGCACAAAAAGTTATAACTGATTTTTATTAATAATTAGTAGCTCCATCAATGTTCGCTACAATGTCCACAATTCTTTTTGGCATTGATTCTACGTAGGGCTTCAACATTTCTGGAGTTAAGGTTGTCCAAGCTACTCAACGGCATCTCTAAGCTCACCGAGCGTGTTAAATTGCTTCGCATCTTTATAAACTTTTTGAACTATCCATCCACATATGTTCTCCATAGGGTTTACATCAGGAGAATAAGCCGGCCAGCCGAGAAGGTTTATGTTGTGCCTCAAGAACCAGCTTTTTGTGGAGTTACTGATGTGAATCGTAGCGTTATCCTATAGATAAATTAATTGATCATTAGCATGGCGCGCAATATACGGAAGGAGCTTTTGTGTAAGGACTTTCTGGTACTCGAGGCTATTCATACGGTAGAAAGGGAAGGCCAATTCTACAGTTCCATGACTACTAAAGGCGGCCCCTACCATCAAGGACCCGCGTCCAAAAGCTAATCATACTATAGCATTTTTGGATTAAATGAAACCGTTTTCGAATTAAACGAAACTATTTTTGAATTGAATGAAACCATTTCCGAATTAAATGAAACTGTTTTCGAATTAAATGAAACCATTTTCAGATTAAAAGAAACCATTTTCTCATTGATTGAAACTATTTTGAACTTAAATGAAACTATTTTCAAATAAAATGAAACCTTATAGAATAAAATATGAATTTATTGTTTTCGTACGTTTTATATTCATTAAAAAGGTACATTAAATTTTATAGGACAGTGTACCAAATAATATAGCGTATTTTGTAGCCAAGTGATTCTCACTTAATTGTCCATTAAATCGTTATGTGCCTGCAATCAATATATAATAGATGAAATTAGTAAATTATATAACGGTGATGATTTTTATTTACCTTGCTGGCATTAGTGAAGCGGTTGGCGATCTGCAGCTTGTAGGATTTGCAAAACCATATCCACTACATAGTTTGAACAATCATTTTGATTCAGTTGCTGAGCACCTTGGTCAATTACATCAACAATATTATGTTCTGTGCTAAGGTCGCTTAATATTGATCGGGCGATCAACTTAATTTTCGAAAATGCTTTTTCTATCGGGTTCAGCATTGGCGAGTAAGGTGGTAAAAATTTTAAATAACATCCGCTATCTCGAACCATATCCTGAATTTCTCGCGATTCGAGCATTATCCAGTATTAAAAAAGAATTCTCTAATTGCGGCATGTTATCAATTTTTTCAAAAAGCTCGCGTAAAAATAATTTGAAGCGATCGGCATTCACGGAAGCATTCGAAATTATATTTTTGTGGACGATACCTCCATTATTCATAGCGGCGATCAGTGTTACGTTCCGTCCTCTTACAGTGGGTACAACAATGCGTGCTGTTGTGCCTACCGTAGACCGAGCTTGTGATCTCCGAAGATGAAGATTAAAGCCGCACTCATCTATAAAAATTAATTTTTCCCTTTGTTGGGGAACCCACTGTGTGAATTCTCTGGCGTAATGCTGTCGCAGCTGCAATGTTCTTTGGTTATTCATTCTATCGACTTCAACCGAAGCCAATTTCAAAGTAATTTTTAGCTCCCGCAAACCACTGAAAATCGTAGACAACGACACAGATATATTTTTTTCTTCGAACAACTTCCTTTTGATGTTTTTCAGAGTAATTCCGGGATCTCTTTCTACAAAGGCTTCAATGTATTTGGATTTTCTGGTGTCAACTTTTTCGCACGATTACCACCGCGTTTGCCTTCTATTAAAGCGTTTTCATTTATTTTATACCGCGATAATATAGTTTTAGCGGAATTTATATTTATCGACGTAATTCGAGCAGCTTCAGAAATTGTTTTACCTTCTTCATATAATTTTACAAGAAGCAATTTCATGTCTTTTGTAATTTTCGAGTACCGTCCTATTGTTCTTCGTCCAGGATTTCTTCGAGTACCATCTCTTCTTTCCCCACGATTTGAATTTAAATGATCCAGATTATCTTCATGAACCACTTCACTATGGCTTAAATCAATAGGAGACTCCTCACTAGGTTGCCAATAATCGGAACTTCCAGAACTAAAATCTTCACCACTCATTTTACTAGTAAATTTCAAGAATAATTAGCACTTATTTGTTACACTGCTAAGACTGAAATGACCAGTTATCAGTTGCATTTGCGAGTCATCTAATATATGTATATTAATTGCAGAGCACCTAACGGTTTAATGGGCAATTAAATGCGAATCACTTGGCTACAAAATACATTATATTATTTGATACACTGTCCTATAAAATTTAATGTACCTTTTTAATGAATAAAACGTACGAAAACAATAAATTCATATTTTATTCTACAAGGTTTCATTTTATTTGAAAATAGTTTCATTTAAGTTCAAAATAGTTTCAATCAATGAGAAAATGGTTTCTTTTAATCTGAAAATGGTTTCATTTAATTCGAAAACAGTTTCATTTAATTCGGAAATGGTTTCAATCAATTCAAAAATAGTTTCGTTTAATTCGAAAACGGTTTCATTTAATCCAAAAATGCTATATATGCATACCTGACTCCAGTCTTAGCAATATGAGCGCGAGCAAACGTGACACGCGCGAGCTTGTGGTGTACTTCAAGATGTGGCGCTTTTTGCATAATCTTTCTGAAAATATTCGTATCATTGATTGATGAGCTGTTATCCCGCATTTTACTTTAAGTTGAGTCAAAGAGATTGTTGAATTGGACGAAGCACGGCAAATCTTTCTCAAACCCCGTTCTCCTAATACTTTTCTTCTTTCTGGGTAGGATCTTGAACCGTAATTCTCGCAGTTCTTCAGGTAATTCCTGACAACATGGTCCGATTTACCAATTTTCTTGGCGATTTCCCGTTTTGAAGCCCCAGTAAAGCTCCTCTATGTATAATGACAGTTTTCACTGTATTTCAATCAAAAAATAAATAAATAAATAAATAAAAATAAAAGTCACAAAAAAATTAGCACAAATATTTTTCAAAAAAATTTAAAGTACTCACCAAGCCAAGGATTCGTTCTAACTACGGCAACATTTACAAAAAAAAAAAAAAAGAAAAAAGAGCAAAAAAACAAATTGGTCTGAGGACTTTTTCGCTTAAACAAAACAAGCACTGCATTCTGTTATTTGAAATTATTTGCACGCCACAAAAGCATTAAGTGGTTATCCAAAAAGCTCAGCGTTATGACAAAAGCTTTCTCTTAACCTTACATATGTACATATATATATATAGGTAGTACCTACAACTTATAAGTGATTGATCCATGTTCCAATTAATTAATGGATGTTGCTGTTCGCTGCTGTTCTCTGGGGTTGACAATTACTCAGTTGTGAAAATATTTACCCAAGTCGAATCTAGTTTTGTAAGTACAATCTTCTATATAAAAAAAAAAAAAATAATAGGATCAAGCCTGACAAGAGCAATCAATAACGCAACCCCGACAAACGACGCGACGCAACGTCTATCTTTGTTCATTTCTTCCATTCTATTGACCGGGGGTGGGGAAAAGACTATTGTATTACCAACTTTCTCGTGTATTAACAAAAGCACACAAGAAAACGATTACAAAGTTACAATTTCTTCGGGCAGATAAAGTCAAACATACGGAAGACGGAAAATCGACTCCATAAACTCGGAACATAGATACTTACGGGAAGGGAGACAGAGGCAGCCCTAAGAGTGATTTGCAGGTCTACTTATGTAACTTTCTGTTGGTAAGTTGGTATCGGTTTGCTTCTTTTTTTTATCCTGTGGTGTTTTTCTTTATTTTCTGCCGCTTCTCTTGCAACGAATCTGAGCAGCTGTCGACAAGGATATAATTAAATCTTGTCCTAGTTCTCTCCTTCTGTGATAACAAGAAATGAAAAATGTAAACACTTAGGGGAGTTTTTAATTTTGCAACAAATTTTCGATTAATAAAAAATTCATTGGAAATATTTTTCCAAACGGAATTTTTATTTTTAATAAATTTCTAAGCAACATGCTTTTCATATTTTTTACAGCGAATTAATTTCAAATTTATAGAGTTTTTTTT
Organism: Dioctria rufipes; assembly: GCA_963924295.1. Taxonomy (NCBI): domain Eukaryota; kingdom Metazoa; phylum Arthropoda; class Insecta; order Diptera; family Asilidae; genus Dioctria; species Dioctria rufipes. Next base: position 82,439,941 of record OZ002740.1, on the reverse strand, counting down.
TTAAAATAAAAAGAAGAAAAACAAAGAAAACAAGATATCAAAATTGTGATTATAGATCGTTGCTCTATGAAACCATTTCCATTGTGTGCTTTTTTGAACTTAGTGAATATAGTTTTGAAGAAAAAATGTGATTTTATAAACTGGAGGGAAGGGGAGGGTGTTTGCATCATGGTGGTCCATAGGGTGGAAGGTGATAGTAATCACCTAGCCAAACTAAAAATTGTATGGCCGGAGGAGGGCATATCAACAGGGTGATTAATGTTAATGTTAATGTTAAGAGTAGGGGCGACTAGGTCTCCAGGACCTTGCGGACACCGCGACCATAGTTGATCTATTGTGCCTTTCCCTATAGTGATTAGGCAAAATCGAGTCTTTTAACGAGCTCGATTATTGCTTTCGGAGTTAGATTGCAGACATTATCTGGAGAGATAAGTTCTCTTCCAGTGCTTTGCATCCTTAGACCTGCAAGTGCTGGGCACTCGCATATAACGTGCATCGAGGATTCATCTTCCTCTTCGCACAGTCGAGACAGTTCACTGTCGCATTTGCCTATCTTCTTCAGCAAGTGAACAGGGTGATTAAGAAAATATGCTAGATTTTCATGAAACACCCTGCATCTCAAAAATCACAGGATGCATGGTCACCGTCAGAAGCTCAATGTATGCACAACTTCATGGCTTTATCAACGACTCCTAAACCAGCACTGCAGTCCATTCCTTTCAAGAGTTATGGTGGTCAAAGCTAAAAACTTCGGGTTTTCACACATACATACATCTTTTTATACCCTAGCCTACGAGATCGTAGGGTATATTATGTTTTTCATTCTGCTTGTAACACATAGAATGATGATAGAGCAAAATGTTTGGGCATTCACGTATAATATTGAACGTTACTCTGGTTTTTGGAATATCCGTCCGGCCCATACGATAACTCGAGAGCGCGTTTACTTAGTGAGCTGAAATTTTGCACATGGGCCTTAAAAAAGGATATTTGAGCTCTAACATCGCACAAATAGGATAAATCCTTTGTGGGGTTGCCATACAAAAATTTTGATTTTCATTATATATTTGGCACTGCCTGAGAACGCATCAACGTAGGGTGCAGAAATTTTGTACACCATCTTTCCATAGAAATAGTCAATTTAATTTCAAAAATAGACTAGATCAAGCAACCCCTTCTTGTTGTTGCTATATTAAATTTCTTACGTATAGGGTAGGGTGGGGTACATTCGTCGTTGGCGACATCCGTTATGATCAGTTTCACTATGAAAACTGAAAAAAAAAAACAAGATTGTGAGTGTCGTGCGATTTCTAAACATTTATATGTATTTTGGAGGTGGTCTCCCAGCTGTGTTCCGAGCAGTACGTGTATAGTCTTTTGTCGACTTTTTCTGTACTTTTTGATCCAAAATGTTTTGTATTAGATTATAATGGGTTAATTTATCACAACAGGAACAGGGAGTGCTTTATCAAGAAGTTCACCAGCCTTTTTGACCTTGATTAAATACCTTCGTTATAACTTTAAAACACCACCTTAATTCCAGTCCCGATATTTTATTAGTCACACTTTTTAGGGTTGACAACTTTTACAACTATGCTTTATTTTACTTTGTTTTTACTTTTAGTTATATATAGACCTAAACCTCACCGTAATTCGAGGATCTTTCGATCATTACCAAAAAAATAACATCCTCTTTTCCTAACGACTCGACGCACCGGCTTTGTATATCATGATGAAGTCATAGAGTATACTAAGTTTGGCATTCCGTTTGTAAGGCACAGAAATAATGCTACTAGATAAAAATGGGTTGGACACCCACCCATAATATTAAAAGTTATTTTGATTTTTGCATGTCCGTCTGTCCGTTCGTCTGCCCGTCTTCACGATAAGTCGAAAAAACGTTCACTTCGAGAGGTCAAATTTTGCACATGGGCTTTAAAAAAAGCGAATTCAACTTCGAAAATGAAACAAATCTGGTAACTCCTTCGTGGGGTTGCCATACAGAAATGTCGTTTTCCACTATATCTTTGGACAGTGCCAGATAACGCCTCGACGTAGAGATCTGAAATTTTGTAGACTATGAAGTAATCGTAAATAAAGCTTAAAAAATGGACTAAATCAGGCAACCTCTGCTTGGTGCTGCCATATAAAAATATAGGTTTTTACGTATACTGTAAAACCGATCAGTTCTAGACGTTTTATTGTACTGAAAAGTTCTTCAGAATATAAAATCCCATGAAATTTTTACTGCTCGACGAACCGTTTTAGAAATATTTGCGAAAATCCACTTCAAAAATCAAACTTGCACAGATGGGTGATCATACGAAATTACATACGGACTTTCATCTAGGGTATCATAAGAATTTGTCTTAGACCTAATCTAACTTTTTTACTTGTTATTTTGAAATATTGATTGATATACCTCGATAATTGCAAATATAATCGGGCAAAATTTGGAATATGGGCAAAAAATTGGGAAATTATAGTTAATATTGAAAATGGGACACGCCTTCATAATATATTGATTTTTTATATTGGAAATAATCAACATCGCTAAGTAAGCGATATTAAACATTTTCCCCTGTGCTCTCGATATTAAATATTTTCCCTTCTGCTTAAAGAAAATAAGCGCAGGCTATTGGCTTGTATATAATGTATCGATTTAGCGGTATTGAATCAAAAAGAACTTATAGTCGTTAGAAATTAGCCATTGTTTGAAAATGTGCTCTTTAAATTCATCTCTTGTTTTCAAAACTAATAGCTTTCAATGAGTATAAAAACAAATGAATTTTTCGACTGCAATATAAAAATTAAAAATTTTATGTTTTAAGAATATAACGAAGTTGGCTTCAATTCGTTGAGTACCTATAGTCTTTTGAAAACTTTCAGTCTTTCCTATGTATGTATCACTTTCAAAAATCTCTAAGGATGGTAGCGTGGCTACCGAAAACTCAATAATAAAATAATTTTAAAGTTGTGAAATAATAAGGCGTTTTTTATTTGCAAGCTGGTCGGATTATAATTAGTTTCACTGTGCTCAAATAGCGTAAATAAATACAGCTGTGTGCCTGTTTAAAAATTCTCTAACTATAGAGTTGGTAGGGGTTAGTCCTAGTACAATTTTTTGACAAAAATAACATATTAAAGTAGAAAAATCAACGAAGTCATAATATTTGCTTATTGAAAAATGTTTACAATCGAAAAACAAACAAAATATATGAATGGAATATGACTATGTATATTGTTAGGTCATATGTATATGTTCGCTGCTTGTCGAAATCAAGCTAAGCACCTGAATTCGCGTGTAGGTTAGCTTCGTCTTCCTCTAATTTTAATAATAACTGAGCTTGTTGTGTGACGTCACCGCCTGTTATAACAAGACGAAGACGACGACTTGGATAGGACAGGCCCTAAGTACTTTATAAAAATTTGAATCAAATAGGTGGATACAAGAAAACAATGTCGTGTAAAGGTGGGGGATATAGATATATATATATATATAGTAATCCCGAAGATATCTTTGACTTGAAATGCTTTTAATCCTTTAATATGAAAAATTAGGATTGATAACTGGACAAAAGAACGAAAACGTTTTCATTGCAAACATTATGTCTACTCTACTTGAGAGTTATTCATGCAATTCATCTTAACGAAGAAGATATCGTATACTGACTATGAATGCTTTCAGTTTGCATATGGCTTTGTGCAATCAAATCTGTTTCCTTTCATGTCATTCAAAGGAAAATATGAAAATATAAGCAAAAAAAAGCAAAAAAAAATACTGAAAAGAAAATTCATTTAACGGAAAATTTAAAAAAAAAATTATTCCAGTTCTCGTCTATTTTTTACGTCTATGAGAATTTATGCGAAGGTTATTACTATTTGAACAATTCTAAGTAAGTAGGTTCAATTTTAGTAATATTGCAAATACTTCCTTTCAGCATTACATCTTTGTCAGTCTATGTATATTAACGGATCTCTGGAGCATAAATTTTAATAGCCATTCATCAAGGCTATTCTATTGCTATCAACAGAATTAAGAATCATAAAAATGATAAATTCGACTGATAAATGATAAATGCGAAGTTGAAATATCCGGAAAGAAAAGCTTTATGAATATTTAATTTTTATAGAGCTGTTACACACTGCAGCCGCAGTCTCTAAAGAGAGACCGTTTGTATTTTTTGACGACGTTCACCAACCATCACGCCTAAATTATCGCCCATGCGCATACAAACGCTAGGTTGCGCAGCGCAGATGCATATACCATATAAAGGGTGGGCCAAAAGTCACCATGGGGTTTAAAAATAACTAACTTTTTCGTTTGTACATTGCTCCACACCCTGTTGACCGTTTCTCTTCATTCCTTTTTTACATGATAGCCAACTGTCTGTTCTTCATAGGTAAGCATGTTTCCCCACCCCACCTTACCCCTCCTTTTTTTCATCCTACCATATGTTACCAATTTAATTTTTAAACCCCATGGTGACTTTTGGCCCACCCTGTATTTGCACAACAATGTTGTTAACGAGGGAAGGTCATGTAATAGAAACATGGTCATAGTAAATTCTGCTCATTCCATCAAACCTGCCAATAGAAGTTTGTGTTCTTAAAGATTGAGTAAAACAAGTGTTTTAAACGTGTATTCGTTTATTTTTAATTCTGTTTTTTAAAAATAATCTTACCATTGATATTGCTTGAAATTTGGACCACGGTCGGTCGATAATTTGTATAATATAACGAGGCAAGTAACTATTAATTATTATATTAATCTTACATTATATTAATTAAAAATATCTTGAAATATTATTTCAATTACGAATATTATTTAAATTTTAGATTTATTTCCTGAAAAAAAAAGAAAAGAGTTCAAGGGAACTTATTATCGTTTTTTAGTTTAAAGAAAACCAAAATTGAAGAAACTGCTGTAACATCAATAAATTCCCCAGATGAACAAACAAATTCTAGAATCACAGCATCTACATCAGAATCTATCGGAGAAATAGAAAAACAATTTGGCAGTCAGCTACCCGATTGCTAGAATAGAAAACAACTTAAGATCAATATAAATGGTTAGCAGTAAAAAATGAAAAATTAGGTTGCAAAGATTGTTCCCAAATAAAAAACTTGGGCATTGAAAGCAAAAAACACGTACATGTTTCGAAAGAATGGATAGCAGGATTGATTGTTTCTAACTAAATAAAAAAAAGAAGAAGAGAAGAGAAGCTTCGCAAAAAAATTAAAGAGCATTCCTTGTCTTATGCTCATCTTAAAATTCAGGAGACCATTAGTAAATGCGATAAACAAATTTTGCCTACTGTAGTTGACGTTCTAAATTCAGAAGCAATTAATACAATATCGCGTCATTATCGCCCATTATCGGATATAGAAGGCGCTTTAGAATTACAAAGAAAAAAAAAGGGATTGAAGTTGGAAATTGTTTGCATTCCAGATTTAGTGACACACGAATAACAACACATATTGCAAACGGAATTAAAGTAACGGTATTTATAAACATTATCAACAATATTCAAAACTTTGTATAATAATCGATGAAGCATCAACGCTTTCTAGAAAAAGTACTCTAGTAGTCATATTCCTCTTATTTGTAGATTTAAAAGAACTGACGTCTACGATGGCAGAAAATATTCTTAAGACGTTAATTGAGTGTTTGGAGGAATACGGTTTTAATAACCATTATTTAAAAAACCATCTAATAGCATTCTGTTCAGATGGTGCATCGACCATGTAAGGTAGGAAGTGTGGGGTAGCCACTAAATTGGTTGAAATGTTTCCTAATTTAGTGGTGTGGCATTGTTTAAACCACCGTTTACTACTAGCACTAGATGATTCTATAAAAGAAGAAAATCAGGTCAACCACTTTAAAATTTTCTTAGACAAAGTGTATTCGATATATCATCAATCCAACAAGAACCAAACTGAATTGGAAACCGTTGCCAAAGAAATGAACATCGGAATAATTAAGATTGGTCGCGTGTTAGGTCCTCGGTGGGCAGCTTGCATTTTAAAATCTGCTACTGCGGGCTGCGAGCATAACCTGCGCTACACACGCATTTTGTCCATTCTGTATCACATTCTGGAATGGCTAAAAGATTAGCCAATACAAATTTTATTAAAGATTTGCACTGATGATAGACATATTAGAAGAACTTTCCATTCTTTCAAATGCCCTGCAATCGGGAACAATAAATATCTCGAGAGCCGATAAATTAATTAAACGTAAAATAAGAACAATAGAATTGCAAAAAAATAATTTTGGAAACCATGAAAGACAAGTTGCAAGTTTAATTACTTCAACTGAGTGTAAATGTATACCATTTGAAAAATTATTAGATAGTGTCACACAAAATATAAAACTACAACTTTTATTTGCTACCCATATAAATTTGGAGCCTGCGGATGATAACGATAATTATAATAATTTTATAAAACTTTTCGAAATTTTAGATCCTTGCACGTGGCCAATACATAAAATCGGTTCACCTTGGGTAGAAGGCGAAGAAAATGTTTTAAAATTAGGGGAAATTCTAAAATACAAAATTTATATTAACAAATTCCGTGATATCGTTGATTAGGGTGTAAAAATATTCAGGTGTCAAATACAATTTTAAAAGCAAAAAAATAGTAAACACCATTGCAATTAGTAGTGCATAAGCGTAAACAGGCTTTAGTTTAATGAATATAATGTCACAAAATTGAGAACAAGCTTAATAGTCGATTATGTTGCTGATTTAATGATAATTAATTTACTGGGGAATCCATTAGAAGATTTTAATACTAATCCATATGTAAAGTCATAAAATCATAAATTAGCAACCGAAACAAGAATTAGAAAAAGTGCCCAGAAAGAGTTTTCTGATAATGAAATAGGCATATGGGGTTTATATCAATTCTTATTAAATAAGTATATTGGTTTTTCAAATATATACCAACAAAATATTACTTACTTTTGTTTATTATAATAAACAAAAATGTATTCTTTTATTTTTGACTTTATCTTATCTTTACTGCTTTTATTAACGAGCCGGTTGTTAAATTTTTGGTATCACACCCCTGCCTATCACTATCAATCCTATTCATACTCATTGCGATATATATCACCCTATATTCGATTACTGTTTTTCGCATCATATGTTTAATATCATAAGCGTGATTAAGTCGGTTTCGACTGATAAATTCCTGAATTCGCTTCCATCGACATTCCTGCATGCAAATATTCAGTGACCTATAATTCACATCGAAAATTCCTCAGCTTTATCCGGAGTTTCACAAAAAACTTCACTCAATTGGATCAGGTACCTACTTATATCTAAACCTCTTATGACGTCTAGATGGAGCATGACTCCCAGCATTAGATGATTGTCAGACATAATAGGTAAGCATCTCCTTTACGTTATTCATAAAAATTCCTCAAGGTCATTGGCGAGCTAACTTAAATAGCAAATATTATCTTAAAGAACCATCAAAACGAAACCTGTCCTTGCTTTTATAATACTATTTCTATTATTACTACATATTCCAAATAATTACCTGGGCTCATACCCACTTCATTCACTTAAAATAATTTCGGCCGTATCGTGAAGACTTCTGATGCTCTTGCTCTCCAGGCGCGAACTGTATATGAAATGTTTTACATTCTTTTGTATTTTATGCCAGTCCCTGAGAACAGGTGTTTAGATAAACATTCACCAGACTTTCCGTGTGTTGGCCTAGCACTAAGCTGAGAGCATGCCCATTATACCAGCCAACCACTTCAATGCAATTAAGTATCCTCTCCCAGTCTTAAGTGGCTCCTGCTTCATGCACTTTATTTATGAGGTGCGAACCAATAAAACTCAATCATTTAGCGGGTATTGCCGGAAAATGCAGCAAAAGTGAGTCACTGCTTTTGTCTCCTCCCTGCATCTTATGCATTCATGGTGTAAATCAGTCTCATCCTGTGTAAGCATCTCCCTTAGAAGGAAGTGCCCAGTGAAGTTCGAGCCCAGGGTTTTCAAGGACTTATTTGGAAGTATTCTATATGAGTTTGAATTAAATTTCTTCCACATTTCTTTTGTGGAGTATGTTGATATTCGGTCTATGCCACAATGTGTAGGTAAATTATTTTTGTGTAATCCCGATTGTGTAGCGATTGCCCCCAAAATTGCTAAAAAAAATACGAGCGAGATAATATCGCCCAATATACATCATGAGTATAGGGGGTAATACTTCATGCATTAACTTAGGATCCCACTGGATTCAGAGGATTCACAATGAAAATATCTACAGAAAACTGAAAGAAGGTTGACAATCGGCGAAGACAGACATGGCATAATATTGCCTCGTTCATTACGAGTCTGAAGGCTATACCTTTTGGCATTTTCTAATTGTAACAAACGCTTTGCCTGTCCAAATATGAGGGATATAAAGTACTTCTGGAAGAGCGCGCATAAGATTCTTCTTTTCTCGAAAATGTTATAAATGTTATAAATTGAGTCCAACGTCGATCGATTAAAAGTAATACTTCATGTAAAGAAATAGGAACGCTTAAATGTTGATATTGTTGTAATGATATCAGAAGATTTTTAGTCTTAGGTAGTATAACTGTAGATGAAATTAACAGTAATGCAAGGCAAGTCAACGCCTGAAATCATGAAAATAAACACCGAGATAAAATAAGCCCAGGGCATGCTATAGTATTCAAAAATCTGAGGATCGGCTCGTACGTCATGTAATTAATACGACTTGTATTCCACTGCGAGATATGAAACTTCAAATCCCAAACTAAAAGAAATGGGGGGGGTAGAATAGATAGATTAACAATTTTCAACGTACCAACATTATGCAGACCGTAATTCTAACGTTCCCTGAAGAAAAGGTGGCTAGTCTCCAGATGAAGGTAAAGACGGGAAGCTATATTATCTATCATAAGATAATTATAGTTTCTAGTTAGTCAGAGAACTTAACTTTAAAAATATTTTCAATGCAGGATGAAGCTCAGCAGGTATAGTTATTAAACTATTTTAAAACAACCTTGTAGTTTAAAAAACTGGATGTTTCTACTTCCACATCCGTAGTTGAGTACCACTATCTCGGGATAAGTTTGGTAGATTAAGGAATTTTCTGAAAAAAACAGTATTTTTTCAGTTTTCACAAATTTGATTTTCTGAAGTTTTCGGATTAACACTTTCAATTTCATTATATGTTTTTTTTCTGTCTGGAAGTGACAGGATCTCCATATTCATTCCTATTTGGAAAAATTTTCAATCAAACCATAAATCAAGAATAAGAAATAGCTGAACAATAAAAGGATGAAAGTTATGACACTTGAAACTTGCACCATAGCACTATACAACCATCAAATGGCTTTATCCTCCAGGGTGGTGCTTTTGGTCCATTTTCAATGAAGTTTCTTGATTTATTCGAAGAGTTTCATCCCAAGCTCTATTGGCAGCTTTGGTATGGCTTCTAGCCAATAAATTTGAAAAGTGGGTATCTCCTTTGACTTGATAACTTTGAGAATTACTTTTAATTGCATTATAGTGAAGAAACGATTTTTGTTTTTAGTTTCACATATTATGTACTTTGAGTATTACCTAGTCAATAGTTGGATTCGGATATACTTCAATCATGCAAAAAATATAAAACTTTATGCTACAAATATGTTGTAATATTTTCAGGTTTACACGTAGAGTGTACGCCTTGAATACCTACACACACAATTAACTATGATATCTTTACTTCTACTCAACATCTCACTTACTTAAAAGATATGCTAGGGTTTCTAGGTAGCGTGGAATTGGTTCACTAAATAAAGTTTTTGCCGATGGCAAAGAAAACTTGAGAATTATTTAATTTCTACTTTTTATTTTCTTCTTTATGATCAAGAAATTATTTTAAATATTGCAACCATTGCTGTGTCGTCATTCCCTGTTTAAAATAAAGAAAAATCAATGCTTGAAAAATTTCTGTGTATTAATTCAATTTTTTAACCTGACATTTTTTGATCACGTAGATAAAAACGACGCCCGTTTTGTTGTTGTTTTTTTTTTTCATCTATTAAAAACTGTCACAACCTAGAAAACATCGCGGATTCACAAAATAATATTTCAAGAAGTAAAAACACTAGAATTGGTCTATGCTCAATTATTATGATACCCTAGATAAATGCCCGTATGAATTTTCGTATGCAAGTTTGATTCTTGAAGTGGTTTATCGCATATATTTCCAGAACGGTTCGTCGGACAGAAAAAATTATTATAAAAAAAAAAATAATTATTATAACTAAAATGGGATTTCGAATTCTGAAGAAGTTTTTAGTACAATAAAAATGTCTAGAACTGATCGTTTTCACAGTATACGAAAAAAGCCTAAATGTTTATACGACAACAACAAGAAAAGGTTGCCCGATTTAGTCTACTTTTGAAATAATTTTTTGCTATTACTATCAAAATACCATGTACCAAATTTCAGCTCTTTATGTCGACGCGTTCTCAGGCAGTGCTCAAATATATAGTGGAAAACAAAATTTTTGTATGGCAGCCCCGCGATGTTATTGTCCGATTTATTTTATTTTCGAAACTAATTTTACTTTTTTTTTTTTTAAAGTCCGTGTACAAAGTGTCAGGTCTCTAGGTACGTATACTCGTTCTCGAGTTATCGTACGTAGAGGCAGACATACAGACAGACAGACGGATGGACATGTAAAAATAAAAATAACTTTTAATATTATGCGTGGGTGTCATAACCACTTTGGACTACCATCATTATTTCGTTACAAATGGAATGACAAACTTTGTATACCCTATAGATTTCAGCTAGGGTATAAAAAGAGTCACCTTGTAGGAAAAGTCATAAGTTGCAATCCTCACACCTCAGTTCATAATTATAAGTGAATTGAGATAATAGCTTTAGATTTCAACACAATTTTCTTTAACAGGGGCTCTTCGCACGTCGTTTTTTAGAAACTGGTGGGAGAAAAGAAAAATATTGCAGTCTATCTCTCTGTCAGTTTCGAAACGTAGAGATAAAAAAGATATAATTTAATCAACATATGTACATAGGAGTGAAAAATTTTCTGTCCTGAAACAGAGTGGGGTGAGGGTGTAGGTGACGTGCCATCCATTAAGTTTTTTTTTGTTTTTTTGTTTCTAAATCAAATAAAATATCCGTACCCAAACCGCAACGGTGCAAATTTGTCCCATAGAATATCAAAACCTAAAATATTTTCTTCTTTTCATCATGTTTGTTTCTACCTAATCAACAACCAACCAATATCCATACTACGTCGTGCCATAAACAGTTCCCATATAATTAAATATTAACATTCCCTTTTGACCCTGGATTAGAGTGCATCATTACCTGGGTTTAGTAATCTGTTTGGTGGTGGAAATTGTGAGTATATTCTAACGGTTTTGCTATGGTAGTTAAAGAAACAGGTAGGTACTTATGTTCTGTTACACTTGTTTATATTAATTGGTTTTTCTTGGAATAGTTAAAGTTATTTAACTGCTACGACATATGAACGTATTTTATAGCAAAATTTCATTGAAGTTTAGGTTTTGTGTATTCTTTTAATTTAATATGATCCTTGCATAGTCCTTGTTGATTTGTTTTTTCTTAAAGTTCAATATCTCCACTCTAGGAACAAGAACGATTTCTTCCTAAAATTTGCATAGCTTTCAATTATTAACCCACTACGTCTTTGTAATAGTACAACTTTGACTCATAAGCCCTAAATACAATGAGTGCAACAATTTCCATATAAGGTACCTGCGGAAAATGAGGCCCACCTAATTCGAAAATACAATAAATCAAGTATTTGGTGATATAGAACTGAAAAAACAATAACAGAAGTGAGTATTTAAAAAAATAATTCAGTTTTAAAAAACCTTTTCCATGGGACTAATTAAACTACCACAGTATAATAAGGCCCAAAGCAACAATTAACTTTTTCAAAATCTATTCGCGGAAAGATTCCCTTTATACTTGCTAAAACTAAGAAAAACAAAAATATTCGGCTATTTTTAATAATTTCAACTAAAGATACAAATACGCCTTTTTAACCGCCATTTCTTAACCTACAACAAAGTAAATCAAAACAGTCTTCATTTTTTGGAACAAAGATAATGTCACAATCATAATGCTAGATAGGAATATTAGTTTCATTGAGAATATAGGTTATAGGTTGGATAGGGTAATAAGATCCACGGTCTACTCCAATGGGCCTTATTAGACCTATGACAAGATTTTACAAAATTACTCATTAATCAAATAAATACAATGCTGGGCAAAAATAAACACCATCATAAACTACATTACCTAACCCGGCAATTACACGAGTCAGTAGAGCTGAAGGTCTGGATTGAATTCGTCTGTCAATATTACTGACTACAAATGCGTTGTATTCGATCAACTGACTAGTCTCTTCATTATAAAAATGTTGTCAAGCAATGCAAACATTCCCTCTCCTCAATGTATTTCTGATGGTGGAAGATGGCGGCGCTAGCTGTCGGACGCCCCCTCGAAGGCGAGCTTGCCTACTTGATGCATGTGTGCATAAAGTATGAGGTTACTGCGATTCAAGCGAGACATACAGTGCTAACTTTTAAAACCTCGATCTCAGTACAACTTTAAGAACCTCAACCTGATGAGCCTTGCAAACTACACGAACTTTGACAACTTCTGTATGATAGCAGTTAATAGGGCTATTGGCTTGAAAATTGAAATTACTTTGTAATAATTTACTACAGCAACATGTAAGATTGCTGGCATCAAATGATAACAAAAATTAGCTGTCATAGCTGACAAAGTTAAAGCAGAATAGAAAGTAGACCTACTCGAGTTCAACCTCAACCTGGCCGACCTCACCAACTTTGCTATTGGGAGTTTGAAGACCTGATAATCATATATTCTACAGAACTGTCAAAATTGGTGAGGCCGGCCAGGTTATTAACTCACGTTTAATTTTAGTAGGAATTTTTAAATGTGGGCCTTATTACCCTCCCGTCTTTATTTGTTTCCTCGCAGGTATTTCTTATAAGTCCGCGTTTCAAGAATACATAATTTTGAGCCCTGTCACTGTTTTAATGGTTAAAAGAATGAAAGGGCTGAACGAGTTTTATAAAAACTAATAGAGATGGTGTCAAATGTTGAAAACCTTTAAATCAGAAATTGTGATACGCGTATTAAGTAGGTATGTTAGCAAGATACTAATGGATTATTGTAAAAAGAAAAAAAAAGATAAAGCAAATCTGTGGCACCACGAGTGCGCTTTTACAGGAAATATACTTTATATTTTTGACCGCTGTATTCACCTGAATATCAGGGACATTCCAAATTCTACTGTTCCAAATTTCTGCTTTGCGCAGCGTAAGCGTGTTGTTTATAAGTATTAGTTAGGCGTCAAAATGTGAAAATCGAAACAATATTATTTTATAAGTCAGTCTGATTACGTTATCCGTAAATGGAACAGTAGAAAATATTAGCTAACAAATAAAATAATTATTCACATTTAAAGTTAAAATTTCGGGTGAAGAAAAAAAAAGTAGTACAAAGCACAATTAGCAATATCTTATATTTAGCCAACAGTTTTGACAGTTTTAATTACGCAGAATTTATGCTCTCATTTGTGATGATTATTAGAGTAATAAATCGTTTGCACCGGGCCTGGGTCCTAGTTATTATTCCCAAAAATACCTCAAAACCTCCCTCTTTTATACTTTGCACTATTTTTTTTTAAACTCCGCAGATTGTATGCTGGAGGGAAAACACAAGATGGTAAACTGTTCCACATTCATACTGTTCGGAATAAAAAAGCATGGCGGAATAAAAAAGCACGGCCGAAATTAATTTGAAGGGAAAAGGATGTACGCGGTTTGCGGTTCAGATGTAACGCCATCTAATTCAATACGTATTTGGTGACTAGGTTGGAAACCTTCGATATGTAACAGAAGAGGATGGGAGATACCAAGACATAATACTACTCAGATAAAAGACCCTTGAATTCGTTAGTTAATTTATCCTCAATATGATGAAAACGATCAGATATTTGTGCCTCAAAATTACTTGCGATAGATGCCAAGCCGGTAACATTCGATGTGGAGGGTGATGATGAGGATGATAAATCACGTTCAGATCTTAGCTTCACCTTATCATTACGTTTGCTAGCCATGATAAGTGCAACGCAATAATGCCGAGGTTTCCACTTGATAAAACAGTGTTTAATGCAAATAAATTACACAGCGTTTCAATATACTTCAATGGAATATGAAATTATATCACCAGACTACTATTTGCAGAAAAGAAAAAAGAAAAATGCCAGATGTATCGAGATTAATAGAACAAAAGAAGACTAGAAACTGGACCGGCAAAAGCTGAACTACTCTCTAATATATCTCATGACTGACTTATCGACGCGACCTTGAGATTTTTAACCTTAATCACGTATGTAAACAAACATCAGCTTCATTTTTAACGATTCTAAATCAAATCATAAATACAAGAGGAAAAGGCAACCTCCTCGGCCGGGGTTTGAAATCGGGGCCTTCCACTTGCCAATCACCTGGTCTTACAACTGAGCTAACGAGACAGATGATTTTCCTTCCTACATTTAATAATTTGTAACTGACCTAATACGCCACGTTTTGCTTTCAGCGGGCATTAACCAGTAACGATGAAAGCGCACAAATAAATTGCAAAATCATTTTTAATTATTTTGACCGCTGACGGGAATCGAACCCACACTTGTTAGAATCGGTCAAAGATGGAGAATAAAAGAATTTTTAAGAACCTTTGATTTTTAACGATATTAAATCAAATCATAAATTTCCCGTCAGCGGGAAAAATAAATAAAATTGAATTTACTACTTATTTGTGCGCTTTCATCGTTACTGGTTAATGCCAGCTGAAAGCAAAACGTGGCTTAGTAGGCTAGTTACAAATTATGAAATGCAAGAGGGAAAATCATCTGTCTCGTTAGCTCAGTCTCAGTGGTAAGAGCAGTCGCCCGGAAAGCGGAAGGTGCCGGTTTCAAACCCCAGACGAGGCGATTGTTTTTTTATCTTGTATTTATGATTTCATTTAGAATCTTTAGAAAATAAAGGGACTTAGAAATTCTTCTATTCTTCCTCTTTCAACAAGTGTATGTTCGATTTCCGTCCGCGGGAAAAATAAACA
Source organism: Dioctria rufipes (assembly GCA_963924295.1). Classification (NCBI taxonomy): domain Eukaryota; kingdom Metazoa; phylum Arthropoda; class Insecta; order Diptera; family Asilidae; genus Dioctria; species Dioctria rufipes. The sequence goes on along the minus strand of OZ002740.1, from coordinate 82,424,764 downwards.
TCAGCTGTTAATACTTTCTTTAGCGCAATTGTTGTTATTGTAAACAGAGCTCCCATCGGTCATGGACATCGCCAATACATGGTGGTTGAACTAAAGTTAACTTAAGAACAAGTTAGGAAGTAAAAAGAGATTTCCTTAACACTACACTGTAAAAAATGCACAAATTGTTGCAACAAAGCTTAGGTATTTTTCCCTAAAATAAATTTAGGGGAACATTCCCCACATTTTAGGGAATACTCCCTGCATTTTAGGGAAAAATACCTAAGCTTTGTAGCTGTGTAGCATGCTTTTTAATTTCGTTTTGAAAGAAAATGATGTCTAACGGTACAATTTCTTGGAATTTGGTTACTTTGTATACATAATATAAATGCATTTATTTACAGTTGTATTTACCTTCCTCGTCTTTATATCTGATATATGTATGTGTTATACCAATATTGCCCAAAAACAGTCATTTTGATTGCTTTTTTAATTTAAATAAATTAAATAAATTTTATTATTGAATTTCGTAATTTTACGTAGTCCACCACTGTATTGCAATTTCACGAGAAATGAGACGAGCAATAAACATTCATTTCTTCTTTTGAATTTGCAGAAAATATTTCGGCAGATTTTTCATTTACTTTGGTGGTCGACTGAAATTATTTTCAGTCAAATTTTGCAAAAAAAAAAACAAAAAAAAAACATCAAGTTTTGCAAAATTTGATGTTTTTTTTGCAAAATTTGATTATTTTTTGTTTTTGGAAAATTTGATTGATTTTTTTGCAAAATTTGATAATTTCTGTCACTGGGTCAAGGGCCTGAATTACAATTATGACTGATCAGTCGACTACGACTTTGCCCAAATGGTAAATGCATGTGGCAAGATACATTTGCAAATTCGACTTCAACTGCGAATGAAACTAAGCTTTGCTCAAAGTGCAAAGTTGGTGTCGGCTACGACCAACTCCAACTGTTCGCAGTTGAAGCTTTAATTTCATTACAAATTTTATCTCAGCGTCGATTTCGACTGAAAATCAAGTCGCAATCCACAGATCAGTTGTAATTGTAATTCAGGCAATGTACAAACTTGTTAGAACACTAGAGAAGATGCGGCGAGTATTGTAAAAAAAAAGCATTTATTAAATACTTTGCAAATATTGACATCTGAGGAAGAAAATATTAAAACGAGATCATCGCTGGAATATTACTCAACTCAATCTAATCTTTTCCTTTTCTGTGCTACCTCCATTTATGTAATCCGTCCTTTTGGAAATTAATGACTCGCAACAATACCTGCAAATATAGGGATTAAATATCTATCAAAGTGATTTAAAACTGAATTCTTTACAAATGTATTTCATTGGACAAAGGGACACCCTAGTCCAAAAGCAGTTACAACAGCAAAAAAAAAAAAATATGTGTAGAGTTGGAGATATCCACTGAGCGTCGAGTTAGAAGGAAAAAAATTATGAGTGGTGAAAATTCACGGGACGTGGAGCTATTTTTAAAAGAAGAAATACAAAGAGAATTGTTTTTGTTATTGATGGATAGAGTTATCCAGGAAATAAAAGTACGGTTTGAACATCTGCTTGTAGCGAAGTATTCGTACCTAATAGTATATAATCTTTTAAGTGAAAATTTTGAATGTCAAGTTGACATTGACGAGGAACAATTTCATATTGAAAGGAAAAGGATCCAGAATTTTATGTCTCTACCTGATGTACAATAGCAAACAAAAGGTTGGAAAAACGGGGTAGGCCTCTTGAAATTTTAATATTTATCCAAAAATATAGGTTGGAAAACTCTGTTCCCAACATAGTAATATTATTAAGTATTATTTTTTTTTTCACAATAGTCATCAGTGTCGCTAGTTGTGAATGGATCTTTTTCAAATTAAAATTAATTAAAATTTATCGTTGTTCCACAATGAGTGAATTAAGATTTCTAAATCTAGCGATACAGTTCATAGAAAGAGAACTAACATATAATATAAATTTGGATAGTGTCATTCAATACTTTTGTAATAAAAAATAAATAAAAATAAATATATAAATCTACATGCATTTTATTAGTATGTGTACAAACTGTTTAAACAAAATAAAGAAATGGTTTTACTCATTTATTTACTTATGTTCGATAATTGTTAATGAACACCCTTGATTTTTATTAAGTTAGAAAGGGCGGCAAATTCGGGACCGCCCCAGGCGGCAAAAGCTTCAGCGTACATGGTCCTGATTCACTACTCTGAAGGCATAAATCACCCGTTGTTGTCTATTGAAGAATTTTCTGGAGAAGCTGCTGCGTCAACTAATAATAATATTATGTTAATAATATTATGTTAAAGTCTCCACATCACCTGTTGCAAGAAGTAGTACATCTGCACTCGTAAAGAATTCATTGCATAACATTGCTCGTATTGACGTCATTCAACCTATTTATTGTGATTATCCTGAGATAACAATAATAATAATTCTTCATCATCTGCTTCAATATTATCACCAGTGCCTAAGCCCGTTGCGCTTTCGTCTCCCGATTGAGACTTCATACAACAGCTAACGACGTATAAAAGTATATTGCCTCCAAGTTCAATATTGCAGTGAACAATGGTTACAATTCCCTACATATAAACTCATCAATTGATAAGAGATTTGTGTCGTCATTTAAATTTTTTTCTGATAAGACTCTGGCACAGTCATTGATTTCTCCAGACTCCTGGCCAAGCAGAATTATAAACGGGCTTACTACTACTCGAACCTCTACTGTCTATTTTAACTCTTTTTTATCGGACTGTGACATTGTGGAACTTAGGTTTGTGCATTAATTTTTGACCACGAGCTCTTTTCTGATGAGTTTAATGTTTTTGAACGTAATAGACATTAGGAAGGACCAGCTGCACTGCCCAGTTGGGGGTGGTGTTTTAATTGCAAACAGGAAAGATTTGCTGGTTAAAATTATTAATGTGAATGCATCTGGATCCTTGGAATTGTTATGTATCCGGATTAAAGTTTATTGTTTAATCAACAGACACAAACAAGTAACCATCTTAAATACAAATAGAAATTTATCATTATAGCTATAGTAGTTTTTTTAATTAATCTTTATGCAATATTTGAACTAATCTTACCATAATTGTCTTAAACTAATCATTACATAATTGAACTTTAACGATAGTAATTACCAACCTAACACAACAAGCTTCTGTTCCTATAACTATAAAACATATACATATGTATGTACGTATGCATAGTTGATTTGGGGTCTGACATATGGAATGGCTACTTGTGTTAGAGCTCTGCGATATGTACTATAATTATTGAAGGGCGTTTGGCTCAACGTCACCACTACAATTACAAGAGAGTAATAGTGCAATAGTAATGTTCTAATCAAAATGCTATATCTATGGTTACAGACTAGTAAACCCAAGGTAGCTGAGATATTTAAGAAATTACTACATACATTTGTATGAGCATCTAACAACTCTCGAAAATTAATTAAATGTGCCACTGCACAATATTGTTGCATTTTGGTGGGTACGTCAGAGTCGTATGAAAGTTAACAATAAGGCAGCAAATGTTGTTGAACTCACAGGTCAGCTATGTATATCATTGTTGGCAGTTTATTTGGAAAGAGAGTAATTATCTCGGCTAGAACAGAAGCTGGTTGTCGGTACCCAGCAGTCATTTGGAGTAGTAGCTGGTTTGATCTTGATCGAAATAGAGGTCAACTCTAAACAATGTTTGAGTACCTAGCCTTTATTTTATAATAATTGATCTTTAATCTGTTATCGCCAGGATAAGTATTTGTACATAGCTTTTGTATTCAAAATGGCGAGTTAATTAAAGATAAATTAACTACCATAATCGTTGGAGTCTTTAATTTCAATTACTGCTCGATACATTTCTTCATTTATGCTTGCTGGTTTTATATTGTTGCTCTGTATATACCTCCAGGATCTAATTCTGTTGTTTAGCTAAGATAGTCCTTATCTGTATCAAGTCGAGTTCAGATAATGGTATGGTTGCTCTTGTAGATTTTAACTTGCCTTCTATATTTTGTACCCCATTGCTTGAGGAGAACTCTTTAACAGAGTTTACATTTGTGGCGGAATGCGAAACTCTGGATGTGCTATTCTTGTGGGCTTAAAGAAGTAAATGGCATTCGTAATATTCGCCAGAGGATTTTGGATCTTGCTTTTGTTAATGATGACTCCAATACTTATGTTTCTTGTTTATTGGATCCTGTAGTGGGTGAGGTTCCTGATCATCCAGCTCTTGTCATTTATGTCCACGATATAGTGCTACTTTTCATTATTTTTGGCATTTTGATTTTGGTAGAGCCTATTTTGAAAAATTTAAATTGATACTAAGCAATATTGATTGGTTGTTTTTGTTTAATGTTTCAAATGTCGATTCTCGTTTATTTACAATTTCTCTTGCATGTCTAATTGTTCTAGCTTAGATATTAATATTCGGTGTATTGGTGAGAATATGTTATGTGAGCATGTCCGTAAGTTGGATTCTACCTGTGCTGTTGAATCGGATGGTTTTGATAATATTTCGCTGCCGCTGCTTTATTTATTTAATTTATCTTTGTCAACGGGTGTATTTTCTGTTGCTTGGAAATCGTCATTTGTTATTTCTGTTTCTTAAAATGGAAAGATGGGCTTGGTTAGTAATTATAGACTTATTGCTATATAATTTGTTATATCCAAGCTTTTTGAAAGCAGAGCTTGTGAACTGCTGACAACCGATTATAAGATATTAATTATCTCAAAACACATGGCTTTATTAATGGCAGATCAACATCAACCAACTTTACACTTTTAGCATTCTTCATTCCTAATGCCTTTGAGAAGTGGACTTGCAGTGTCTATACCGGCTTCTCGAAAGAAGCTTATAAGCTTTCCCATTGCATGCTGCTGTTTAAGCTGTTAAAAATAGGTTTTTCGTCATTGGTGGTTGATTGGATCTCATCTTATTTTTGTGATAGAAACTTTAAAGTCCTCTACAGAAACGTGTTGTTTGTACGCAGTCTGGTCCCTTATTGTTTGTCTTATTTATTAATGACATCGTATATGATAAAATTCTGTGAAATTTTAATATATGCTGACGATGTTAAGATCATTAAACAGATTCATTCACTGAATTACTTTGTACTGTTACAGAATGATGTATGTGTTTTAAATTTGTATTGTAAGTGTTTATTTCTTAATATTCTCAAATGTAATGTTATTGTCTTAAGTCGTAAGTTTTCTCCTTTTGCGTATTAGTATCATATATATATATATAAATGTAGTAAACCAGATTAAGGATCTGCTTGGGTTTGTTAGGCGCTCGGCTAAAGAAATTAATAACTCGTACGCATTGCGTTCCTTGCATAATTCATTTGTGAGCTTAATACTGGAATACGGCTTTCAAGTGCGGAGTCCTTATTACATTGTACGTATTAATAGGTTTGAATCTGTACCGAAAATATTTTTACGTTTTTCCCTTCGTCGAATTCCATGGAATAATAGGTTTGAGCTTCCACCTTATTTTTTTCGTCTAGTTTTAATTAATATGACGCCGCTTCATAACAGGCGTGAGTTTATCTTGTGTGTTCTTGGATTAATAAATTCTTCTGAAATTCTTAAATCTATTTCGTTGAATGTTCCCGGTAGAATTTTAAGGTACCGCGATATTCTTTTCATCGAGAGTCGTCGAACGAAAATGTTGGATTTTATGTGTCCCTCAGTAAGATGTGTAGAGTGTACGACAAATTTTCAAATTATTTAGATTTTAATATTGATACAAGAGTAATTAGAATCAATAAAGCAAGAAAATATCATTGACGATAGAGATGAATAAGATGATCAATCCTTTATACAACGTCATGTGTATTACTTTTAATTCTCAAGAGATATACAGGTATTTCCGCTGATTGTGTGTTGCTTTGTCGTTCCGTAATGCTATATTTTCTGCCGCTTGATCATTTATTAGCGATCATTTACAGTAGTTATTATTTTTGTCTCCACTGATTTCGCGTGGAAGTTTGTATAAATGCCCTTTTAAAAATATTGAAAAATAATCTTTTCATAATGAAAGTGAATTTAACCGAACAATTCTGGAAGTAGAATATTTCGGGAAAACATCTTGAATACTTCATCCGCTTTCAGAATTATTAGTTCGATATTAATTTAAAACCTATTTTGATCTACGTAATTTTCTTACCATAATGAATTTTGAATTTTAAGTGTCTACTATATGAGAGAATATCGATCCAATCTCGGAAACTTTAAAAAACTGTGGAAAATTACTTCAGACATTTTTTTATGACCATTGTGCGATTTATGATCCAATTAGACAAACTTTATTTTATTTTTAGTTTACCTTTCTGAATACAGTATTTTTTTTAATTTCTCTGAATCATTAATTAAACAGAAAACCACTACTTAAGTACAGAACTCTTGACCCTGAACTACATATATAGGATTCAACTTAATAGCAGTTACCGCAATTAAACCGCGAATTACCCATAAAATATTTTAGTACAGACAATAAAGTTTGTATACTTGTGTCAGCAATATCCACTTACTTGAAACCCTAAAGATTTTATCAGCTTCCAGTAATGAGATGTGAATGTTTTCTATGAAATAATTACAATTTAGATTGTGCCCTTCTGTTAACATCTTTCACTAGACTAAGACACGCAAAAATAACTGCTGTCTTGAAGGTAGCAATAAATTGTTTTGGAAATCGCGCTATGCTCATTATGCCACCATTTATCTAACATAAAGCACTTTCATAAAGGCGATTGACCTCATAGATAGATGTTTTTACATATTTAGCAGTAATGGATTCCGTCAAAGCGGATTATCCCGGAGAATTCAAATTTAAACTTTTTTATGACGATAAGAACTCGGAAGGGAGCAGTACTACTTTCATAGCTTTTACAGTGCACATAATCCCCTTTCGAGACCATTTATGTAAGTAGATGATAGAAGGAGGATATTACTAGTCACATGTTGAAGTACAAAAGCAAACAGTCCGTAGGAACATACATATTATACTATAAAATACCCTTACATTTAAGTACATCACAAACCGAATTATAATCGGAACTTACGTCCTTTTCGAAATACTATATAATTATAAATCTATGTAAGCAACGCTATATTGCTTTGAAGTCGTTACGGTGACGAGCAGCTATAAATCGCTGAACTGACTTAAAGGCAGACAAATTAATATCTACAAGATTTTCCTCCTTCATGTACCTACCATGTGTGAATCAACAAAAAATATGCTAGTTGAGTTCTTCTTCAATATCTCATCTGTCTGAAAAGAAATGCATCCAAAAGAAAGATGGACCACCATGAGAAGCAGGTATTACATAACTTTACTCCACCCGCAAACGACATAATTTTCAGACAATAAAAAACAAAATATGAGAAAACTTCAAAAGATCTGCTTTTGGTGGTGAAGAAGATGTGAGACAAAAGACAAGAAAAGAAGCAAAACATCTTAAGTGGTTGCAATTAATTAACTCCACCAGCACGAAGAGCGTAAATAATCCACACTCTTGTCGCCCATAAATAACGCTCGGCATACTCTTCATGTCGGGCACTCACTGGACTTTTTTTTTCACTCAAATTGAAAGAATTTTTACGGCCCCAAGGCGGACTTGAAACAATTCCGAAGTCTAAAAGAGTTATAAATGAGTCCAACATGCTAAGAGTGATGTCTCAGCCCATCACCATGGTACGAAGGTGAATGAATGATGTATTCAGTTTGACGTATTGTTTCAATTTCAGGAATAGACGCCAGCTACTTTGGAGTGATGTGACCCATTCTTGATGCTCTTTTGTGGGAGGATGGATGTATAGAAAACATTCTTGCTGTCGAAGTTTTTCTAAAAGATAATTGCTACCTTTTGACGTCCGACTTTATTAGTGTTATTTGTGGTGGTGGCGGGAGGTAAAAGAGTGTCAGGATAATAAATTCCCGAAAAATGTTGTTACCCACTGAGAGATTTTTAATAATTTAGCTGCAATGTTTAAAAGTCACAAATGCGACTCTTAAAATACGCTCTTAGCACTTAGAGTGAACAAGTGAAAAATTTTGGACCCTGCGAATAAGACAATTGCGGTGATATCTGCCAAACAGCTCTGTAGATCTTTTGCTCCTGGTTTATATAAAACGTTTTTTTTTTTCCTGAAAAACGTAGGATAAACAAAGATGTATTTGCACAGCTTGTCAACAAAAGAAGTTTGATGAAGGAAATGAGGAAAGAGTCATTTAGAGCTGGCAAAACTGACCAACAACAATAATAGCGTTATGGTTAACTGAAGGTAATCATATGTAGTTAAACAACAATACTACCGCAGCTGATCGGCGAGCTCACATTTTATTGTTGACATCACGACCAAAACTAGTGATATTTGAATCAAAAATTTATTTAATAATTTCTCAGATATTTTGTAAAAAACTCGACAGTGAAGTGCATGTAAGTACATACGAAATCTCTAAGAAATCTATAATAATATTTTCAATACTAAGTCATTTAGCAATAAGAAAGAAATCATTTCTGAAAGGATAGTTGATTAGCAAAAACAAAAAAAAAAACGGTCACCTTACTCCTGGTGGTGTCACTAAACTAGGATTTGATCAATTGGCTGATAATCATATATCTAAATGTTGATCCTGATAATGATCATAATTATCGAAAACTCATTAGAGATAGACCCTTAGTCGGAGGGATTTACTTTTAACCAACGAGGTAAGAACTAAAGGAGATGCAAATGAGAAAATATCGCGTACCCAATTCTAACACAATGACACTGATATTGTTTGTACATAAGCGCCGTAAAATTTGTACACCTGTACACAATTGTACAACCTATGCGCAATTTTAATCACTTTTATTTTCATATACTCAAAAGTCTTTACTGAATTTGCAAACGTGAACGTAAAAAAGTTAATAATTTTGAAGAAAAGTTCAGTGGTAAAAAGTTTGTGAGTAATATTTGCTTCGTGGCCCCTACGGTTATTTCACGGGTTTTCCTGCGTCAATGCACCAAGCCCAAAACCATCCAAACCTAAGTATGGATTTGACAGCGAAGACCAAAAATGGCGGAGTGAAACATACACAAATGCAGGGCAATTTTGGGTACGCTCATGTACACGGATCGTACATATGATTGCATCTCCTTTAGTTATTACCTCGTTGCTTTTAACAGAAAGTGATGAGAACTACTCGATTCCTTTTTGAGAGTCTGAAATGTGCTGAAGAGCTTGAGCAGTTATGGTAAATAGGCCAAATAAATAGTGTTGTGAATTTGATTAGAAGCTGCATTGTAATCACTCTTAGTATTGTAGAGTAACGTTATCAATAACGAGCAATTAGAATTTTATTTAGTAATTTCTAATAACACAGGAAATTCCAGACAGTAATTTTCCACATAGAGTTAATCTCCTTGTATTTGACCGCTAACTTTTCTTCTGGGTGGGTCAGGATCAAAGTTTTTAATTCAAATGAGTTTTTTGATTAGTGAAAATGCTAAGTAATTATTGTATTCTCATGAAGAAAGATAAAAATTTTACAGTAATGTTTATTAATGGTTAATGATTTGCAAGGAAAACTAGAAGGGAGAACGCACTCGTCACTCCCAAAAATATAAAAATTTACTTAAAAACACTGAAATCTTCTAACATAGCATAAAAGGATATATAAATACTTTAGAAAATTATCTCACAAAACAAGAGAGAATAGAAAAACATGTTTAATGCTAGATCAATATTGTTAGATGAGGAAGAAAGAAAAAGTTTTTACTGGCTCATGAGTAACCAAGGCAAACGCATAAATATGCAAGCCATGATGAAAAAAATACTGGACATTGTTCCACGTCGAATATCATTTAAGGATAATAACTATACTTGAAGAATTAGAATCAGCATCATCGGTACAGATTCCAGAAGCTGTAAAATACGCAATAAATGATTTCAAAAAATGTTTTTAATAAATTCTACTGTGCCTTAGGAGAAAAAACTCATAAATATATTTATTGATCCATGATGGGTCACACGACAAAACCAGTCATCTAATGTAGTCAAAACAGGAAATTTTTGAGAGCGAGAAATTTAACTTTTTTTTTAATTTCAATAACTGTGAGTCAATAACGTTTTTTTTTTCAGTACTCTGAAACAGATCGAGGAAATTAAAAAAACCTTTCTTCGCTGCAGAGGATATTATGTCCACCCAATGGGAGAAGTATGAGTCTGAATGAAGCAGGTTCATCGGAAATGTATGAGTATTACTGAAGGTGTTCCATTAGCGTATACTTAAAAAATTAAATTATTACTTTTACCTAAGCCCATTATTAAAATTAACTGTTGAAAAATGATTAGAAAATGAGTTTAATGTTTTTGAATTATGCCCTTTCACTTCAGAGACAGTCAATGTCAACAAAAAAGATCACAATGCTTAAAAAATTATGTATGCCCATATAGGTTCAAGAAATTTAAAAGAAGGTTGCGAAATGCTAAGAAGTTGCCAGGAGAGCGAGATCCCTCTCTTTAGTAAAAAAAAACTATCGACTTAAGGAAAAACTTGATTAAAAATAATTTAATTCGGTGAAATGACAAAATACTCAGAAATGGAAAAATATACCGTGGAAGGACAAAACAGACTTTGCTTACCGTGCCGCGCTGTAAGGAATTAGATTCGTGATCATGACCCCGAAATAATTTTATGTATAATGTTACATTAAAAATAAAAATGGGGAAAAAATAACTTTATTTATTTTATTAAAAATCCAGACCATAAATTAAATTTTCCTTATTATATTTAATATCTACATTTACTTTTTCAGTAAATGACTTATAACGAAATAATACTATAATAATATGTGACGTTATTTAAAATAACAATAATTAAAATACCTGAATCATTTCGTTACTCGAACTAACGTTATAAATCTAACATAAATTATTTCGTTACTAACAATAACGAAAAAATTATATCAATTGATATAAAGTTAAAACTCTATAGAGCACTTTTCCAGATATTCATTAAAAACTGTTGAACACGGCGGAGGAAATTATTATGTGGGGTTGTTTTTCGTGGCATGTCGGTACTATATTTTTGAATTAACGATATAATTCCTGTCTAGAAATTTTTAAGAACTAAAAATTGTACATATGCAAATAATAATATTTATGTGGACCTAAAAACATGACAAAAAACACTCAGCAAAGGTTGTAAAAGAGTGGTACATTAAAATTAGGTTTCACTTCTGCCGATATCATTCGCAGTCCTCAGATCAAAGTCCAATTAAAATTTGAGGAGAGACTTTAAAAAAAAAAATAAACAAAAAACAATACTTCAGTGTTACTGCATAGACACGAGAGTACTAATGTCACTACCGTGTAAGATAAAATCAAAGCAAAAGGTTCAGCACATATCAAATTTTTTTTTTTTTATTATAATTACAAAATTGTTGCTACTACTGAACTCTAGGACGAAAAATATCATATTTTTGATTAAAACAATTTATAGTTTCTTAACTACGATACCATTAACTTCGAAAATAGATTTCGCTACTGTATGCAGTTTCGCGGCTATCATACTGCTAGATTCGCAGTTTGCGGTTATGTGGTAACACCGACGAATTATGGAAATTTATTACATTAACTTGGAAGTCAAATCGGCTTAGAATAGTAATTTTATTTTATTGATAACAATTAATGATTTTAAGTTCTTCGCGTATTTTTGTTACAAGCTTCAAGTTATAAATTTATGTATATGGGTATGTATGTAAGTATCCTGGATTAGTAGCCAGGTTCACCGTACCATAACAGGGAGCAAAAAAAGGAAGAACACTGGATAACATAGGTAAGAGTCAACCAGCTCGGCGATAAAAATATACTGACAGCCAGAATCTACGAGCGATACTTATAAGGTATTTATATATATAAATATATATATTTATATTGTATTAATTTACATAAAAATATTAAATAATATAAATATATAGATATTATATATAAAGTGTAAAAATAAAAAAAAAATACTATCCCTTGTTCTACCTTATGTTGGGAGTCACAGTTCCAGTCAGAAAATTCCCAGTGGCAGGAGTTCTGGCTCATACTTGCTTTGCGACCAGGTTAAGCTAATGCCAACATTTTACAATATTTATAAATCGCTAATTATTTGCAACAGGAACAAAAACCAGAATCGTTGTAAAATTTATAATGCTGAAATCTGAAAAACTTTCTAGCATGTCCTCTAAAACGCCAGCTCGAAGTAACAATATTGATAGATTTAATGAAAATGGCCTTTTCGGCCTTTTCTCAATGAAAATTATCAATTAAACAATCAGAAGACCGTTTTCACGTTATACATACAAACAAGATCAAGAACACCGAAGTTATACAACACAAAATAGCAATGAAAACTTCAGCGGGTAGGAATGTTTACAATGCTAAAACTAAACTACTTACCACAGAGAAAAAAATTACACCACACCGTTCACAATAGGACGTATGCATATGTCCGATATATACAGTTATATAAGTTTTTAGCGAAAATGACAAAAAGTATTTAATAAAATATATTAAAATAAGAACCGGCCAAGTGCGAGTCGTACTCACACACGAAGGGCTCCGACCAGCATGCAAAATTTAACGCTATGTACTTTTTAAATCGAGCAAAAACAAAAGTTTATTGTATGGGGACCCCTTTCCATTTTTAAATTTATTTTATTTTCATTATTTGTTGTTATAGCAGCTATAGTATCACCATTTTCAAACAGTGGGTAATGCTATAGCTGCTATAATAACAAATAATGAAAATAAAATAATTTTAAAATTTGAAGGGGGTTGTTATGGCAGCTATAGTATTACCCACTCTCTGAAAATTTCATGTTTATACCTATTACCAACTTTGATTTTTAATTTAATTAAATTTTTATTATTTTTTGTTAGTGGCAATAGAAATACGCAATATGATGGCTCTTGAGATACAGCCCGGTAACAGACAGACGGACGGATGGACGGAACCATAAATACTTTTAAACTAACTAACTTTTATAAATAATTTACCCTAAAAAGTAAAAAATATTTTTTTCTGTCTCAGTAACACAAAAAAAGTTTCATTGAAAAATAAGAAATGCTGGAACACAGATTAATTCTTAAAATTTAATGTATTAACAACATTTTAAAATTATATTATCTCGTTTGACTTTAAATGTTTGAATTCTTTGCAATGAAATTTTTCTCGTGTATATCACTGAGAAAGAAACAAGTATTTTTTACTCCTTACTGCAATTTATTAATGAAAGTTATTTATTTTAAAATTTTTTTGAATATACATATTTTATTTGTTTTCAATCTCAAGATCAGAAAACAGAAGATTTCCACATTTTTGACCTGGCAGTCGGCACCTTTGAAATTTCTGCACAGAAAGGTGTAAGCCGGTAGTGGTATAGTGGGCGAAGTTGTCCTTTGAATGATACTTCCATACAGAGTGTCAAGAAAATATTTATGGTACGATCTATTACAAATGACCTAAGAACCCTTAAAAAGAACACTGTTAGGAATTTTCCCCTCTCCAAACACTAATATTTAAATGTTGTCTAGGTTAGGTTAGGTTAGGTTAGGTTAAGTTAAGAGTAGGATGACTAGACCACTAGGATCCCGCAGACACTGCGATCAGAATTGATTGGGTAGGACACCACAAGATTATGCTAAGTCTAACCTTTTTACAAGATCGATTATCGCCTTAAGGGTTGGCTTTAAACCCATATTTGGATAGATATATGCTATACCTTGATTTGGAATTTTGGGAGAAGGGACACCGGACATAAAACTCATAAGATCGTCGCATCATCGCATGGTCAATTCTGTCAGATTTTTTTACAAAATTAAAAAATTTTTAAGGGTCTTCACTCTTACCAAACTCTATTTCTAACTAATATATTAAGGGAAGTCCTCAGAGGCGACCATAAAATAGCCATATGCATATAATATTGAGGAATAGCATTAACTACCTATAAGTCGTTCCAATATCAGAGAATCTCGAAAAATACTTAATATTAAACAAGTAAAAAAGCTGGAATTCATCTAACAAAGACCAATTCTTATGATACCCTAGATGAATGCCCGTATTAAATTTCGTATGGTCACCGATCTATTCAAGTTTGATTTTGTAGTTGTTTTTCGCATGTATTTCTAGAACGGTTTGTCGCACGGAAAAAATGATTATAACCAATTTTATATAATTTCGTTTTCTGCAGAAGACTTTAGTACAATAAAAATGTCTTGGACTGATCGTTTTCAAAGTATACGTAAAAAACCTAAATTTTTATATGGCAACACCAAGAAGGAGTTGCTCGATTTAGTCTATTTTTGCCATTTTATTTGCTAATGTAGTAAAAACATCATGTACGAAATTTCAGCTCTCTACATCGACGCGTTCTCAGGCAGTGTCCAAATATATAGCGGAAAACGAAATTTTTATATGGCAACCCCACGAAGGAGTTGTCCGATTTGTCTCATTTTCGAATTTAATTTTAATTTTTTTTTTAGTCCGTGTACAAAATTTCAGCTCTCTAGGTATACGCGTTCTCGAGTTATAGTGCGCACGGATGGACGAACGGACATGCAAAAATCAAAATAACTTTTAATATTAGGAATGGGTGTCCAATCCATTTTTCTCTACCATCATTATTTCGAGGTGTTACAAACGGAATGACAAACTTAGTATACCCTATAGATTTCATCTAGGGTATAAAAAAAAAACTAATCCGCTATTTATTAAATCTGCTTTCATCTTCAGAAGCCTGGTAAACCAAAGTTTATATCCTTGTTCGAACTTAATTGCTTTAAATGCTTCAAACCAATACATAAATAACCCAGTCATAACTCGAATACTCCGTAATTAATAACTTCGGCATCAATGAAAAATTAATATAGAGAGCAACAGTTCCACTTTCCATTAATATTTTGCTAATCCTCTTTTCAAGTAATCAACTCCACGGCTATCTGTGAAAGAACTATACCAATGGGAATAGAGCCCAAATATAAGAATGTGTTTTTCAAGGTTCTTCAATATTTCAAATTGCCTGTAAACATCTGGATCATCATGGTCCTCTGCTTTCGCATACACAGTCGTAGAAAAAAGCACTTAGTAGATGATTTATGATTTATAGAGTATCGCAATTTATGTGATAGTCCATTAGCGGTGTATCGTATTATACGGCGAGCGAGATACAACGGTGCCGTCATACTTTATCGGGAGAAAAAACTTACTATCACAATACTTTGGAGGAATGAACTAAATCAGGCTGCACTAACGGCAACAACAGTAGTACATCGTAGAATACCTGCGGGTTGATTCGAATATGATATAGTGTAGTCAGATTAATGCTGAAATAAAATCTCATAGAATAATAATAAATTATTTCGTCGATGGTCTATGAATCTCAAAATGATGTTGAGGTGAGTGAGCTTATGGTTAATTGTTATTTTTATTTATTCGCTACTCAAATCTATATTTCTTCTTATGAAATATAAATGGTAGTTAGTAAAGAAAATGATGTGCAAACGAATTTATAATGATAAATTAATTGAGATTCACTTTGTTGGGAGATGGATGACGTTGGACAGCTTCCTGCGCAAATGATTCACAGATGTGTACACTTACAGATCTTTCTAAATGATTTCAAATAAAGTGCTTGTTAGTGTGTTCTTGAAAATAGGTACCCTCTGGCCTCTACTTACTAAAAGTATATAGCGAAAATGGTCTCTTTGTTGTCTTTAGCGGTTATAGACAGATAGTTGAGGGACAGTTGAACAAAAAAAAATACCTAATTTCCAGGTCTCAGCACCTGTTGGATTCCAGGTCTTCATCTTGTTATAATAACTTGTGAGGTAATACCGCGTCAAGCCCTATCCGAATTTATATACTTTTATCATTCTTTGTATAATATGTAGTTAAAACATCTAGTTAGCTTGGTCGCCGAGTCAAGAATCGAGTTGCTAATCACATATTATCAAGATATCATGAAGAAATTCTTCTAATTACACAGGACGAATGCCACGTAATTATTACGCACATCGGCAAAGAGATAAAATTTAAATTTAGATTTATTATTATTATTATTAATTGTACAAAGAAGTATAAACTTTGGAATGTACGTAGTAAGACATAATTGAAGCAATATAATATAGTAGTAGTGATATATTGTAATATAATGCATTTAATAATAGAAGAATAGTATAAAAAAAAAGAAAAACATAAACCAAAAGAAAATTAAAATACAGGAATTCATAAGTAGAAAACATTGATTAATATTATTATTGGCAAATAGGGGAGGGGAATGCGGTGGAGAATTAAAGTAAAGGGAATTTTATATCAGACATTTTTTACTCAAGATAAATATGTATTTTATAACACGTCCATAAGTTTATCTTTAAGAAATCGCATATTCACCGGGGCAAGACGTTTTAGTTCATTAGATAGAGAATTCCAAAGTCTGGTAGCGTAAACGAAAAATAACCGTTGGCTATGAAGATAATTATATCTAAGTACCAGCAAGTTGTTGGTGCGACTCGACGTTAGGAAGTGTGCTTTATTAATTAAATAATTAGGTAGTCCAGTCCAAATTAGGTTATAAAGAAATATACAGTGATCACAACACAAAAAACATTGTTTTTGGGAAATTGCATTATATTATGATTTGTATCAGAAAATCTCTAAAAATTGGCATTTAAAATTTCTTGAGGGTATTTTACGCCGTCTATGAACAAGGAACTACACAACAAAGTCCCATATGGCGACGGCAAGCCAGAATCGGGTGGTAGACCAAATCATAACAGTTACCAGAAAAATATAAAAAAAAAATCTAAGTCATGTATTTTTCAAATTATAGACATTTCTTTTGTTTTTGAGAAAATGTACACCTTGTGATGGTTTTTTAGCTCCTGTTGCTTCAAATCTTTACTTTTTACAATATTATTTTTCTTATGTAATCGCGAATAGTGCTTATGTAACCTGTTGCTCTAAATTCTAAGCCAACTGCTCCAGCTTGGAAGAAAATGTCACATTTTACCGAACCAAGGATAGCAAATTAATATTTCACTCAACTTTAACTGACGGTAATAAAAAACAAAATGTGCTACGCCAGTCTGGTAAGTAACTTTAAAAGTTGACGCATTTCATCAGGATTCTAAAATGGTATAACACTTACAGCATTATTTTTTAGATTACGGAAAAAGACATTTTTTCTTCAAGAAACCCAGTTTCGAAAAATATGTTTTTACCTACTAAAAATGATTCTAATGTACCCAAAGCTTGCCATAAGTCCGTAACTTTAAGATTTTAGTTTGAATGAGATGGAGAGTCATTACATGTAGTGTGAGTGAGATAAATAGTGACGCTTACAAGTTAGAGATCCTAAGTTTTTGTGAATTTAGGACAAATTTTCCTTAAGTTTAAATTAAACACCAATTAATTGGATGCTAAGATTTATTATTTACAAAAGATGTTCAAACTGCCTTCCTTCAGCTGCAATACAAGTTCGACATTTCCTTAAAAAGGTTCTGGTTATTAGACGGTCAAATCTTCCATTGTTGACAAATTCTGCTTCCATAATTCCGGAGCTCATGGTTTTGTAAAATTAGGTGAGCTACACTTTTAGGCACTCCTGTGCTTTCCTGGATTGCACGTATCGAATTACTTGGGTCTTCTTGAACTGCTTGAAGTACTACATCCTCGTAAGGTAAGGAACTCTTCCTTGACCATATACTTGGTTTGGAAGTCGGTCCTCTGTGGAGAGTAGACGATGCACATTTGTAAAAACTCTATCACTATCTTGCTTACTAACATTTCATGCAATGAGTCTCCATCTCACTCAAACTAGAATCTTAAAGTTACTCTCCTACGGCAAGCTTTGGGTACACTAGAAACATTTTTAGTAGGTGAAAGGAAATATTTCGAAACTGGGTTTCTTGAACAAAAAAACATTTTTTTTTCCGTAATCTAAGAAATATTGTAGCAAGTGTTTTACCATTTTAGAATCCTTATTAAATGCGTCAACTTTCAAAGTTACATGCAAAACTGGCGAGTACATTTTTTTTTTTCATTACAGTCGTTAAAGTTGGGTGAAATATTAATTTTCTATTCTTGGTTCGGCAAAATGTGACATTTTCTTCCAAGCTGAAACAGTTGGCTTATAATTTAAAGCAACAGGTTACATAAGTACTATTCGGAATTACATAAGAAAAATAAATTTGAAAAAAAGTAAAGGTTTGTATCAACAGGGTGTACATTTTCTCGATATAAGAAATGTCTATAATTTGAAAAATATATGATTTAGATTTTTTTTATATTTTTCTGGTAATTGTTATGATTTGGTCTATCACCCGATTTCGGCTTGACGTCGACTTACGGGACACCCTGTATATATATATATGTATTTTGCCACAACGTAATCTATATGCAACTCGGAGATAAAGATGAATTTTCAATAAAATTTCACTAAAATTCGTCTAGTTCTCATACCATAAAACGCATTGCAATTTTTCGAAGATTATCTGGAATATTTATTCAGATCTGATAGACATTACTTAAAATTATTGACAATTTTTTCGTATGCAAAATAAATATGGACCGGGACGATTTTAATTGAATCATTTGGCAATTTTCCTTAAAAAGGAACTCTAATTGTGCTCAAAGTAGATAAGCATTCTATTTCACTAGTCATATGGGGTACGTGAATACGTGTTATGCTTTCCGCAATTCAAATATTTACTTTTGAATATTATTTCTAATAATTGAAAACAAATCAAGTAAATATTTGGTTCGCATATTCAAGTAAATAGATTTTGGACGTATTTGTTATTTTAAATTCTTTTTAATAAGTCGATTATTTCCTAGTTATTTTCCCTTAGGACCTACTTAGAATCCCTGGAACTGTAAAAATGAATAATATTTATTATCATCAGTGTTTAAACTAACAACAGAAATATATGCCATTAAATTTAAAATAAATATAGTTTTTGTAATATATATATACTTTTCCAATATAATTGAATTAATCACGTTAAAAGATAAAATAAGACATATAGGTAAATATCAAAATAATATATGGAAATAATCATACCTTTGATGGAAAGAATCTTTGTCCACCTTTTTACCACTCCGCATAAGAAACTGTATCCAAAACAAGTTACTCTATTTTTAAGTGATTCTAAATGAGATTGATTATCTTGTTCCTCTCTATCTGATGCTTTCTTTAATCGGAGTAACTTCTCCAAATATAGCACATACCTTAAAGTTTTGCGTACCAGCAAATACAAATATAACTTCACAACCTTCTAATATGTACACCAAATTGCCGACTGGAGTTGCTTCACACAAAACCAAGTTATTCATTACCGGAGGAAGATTTGCTGCACATTTTATAGCAGCACTAAATAGAATCAGCATTTTGTTTTTTTTTTTTTTGTTTTTCAAAATTTATCAAACTACAATTTTTGTTAGAAATAACAAATAAAACAAGACAAATTAACAAGAAGTCAATTTTTTATTTATCGCAAATGTCAAAATCATAGACATAATGTGAATAGTGGCGCCGTTTTAGTTAAAAATTGTGAGTATGCAGTGCCATGGTGAATTAACCAAAGTGAAGGCAAATAACAATAGACGGCAGCTGGCCTCGACTATATAATAGGAGGCAATTCCAGCAGAAACTCACTTGTCACTGGGGATTTAACCAGTAAAGGCCGACTATTACCATTAAAAGGTCTACCCACTTTCCTCAAATACTTTGTAGGGTTATTCCCACAAATAGCTTTTTATTCATACTCAGTCAGGTAGGCAAACATACGAAATTTGTTGGGATAAATTCAAAGTTTTGAGACATTACCAAAATAGAATTCTATAATTTCGGATAATTTTTCTTTCTTCATCATAAAAAAGGGGAAATATTTTGGGATATTACCAAAACATTTTCTCACTTACATTTTTTTCACTACTGAGATTTGAGAATAAATCCGAAGTTTTGGGATATTACCAAGCCAAAAATAAAATTCTGTAATCTCAAGTTTTTTGTATCCTCCTTTTTTTTCTACAAATCAGTATTCAACTAGATAATTGGGGGATGTCCAATTAACTAACTTTAAAATGAGGTCTTACATGATATTTCCTTTTTGAGCATATCCATGTGAAGTATTGTAGGGAACTTCATTGGGTTAGTTGGGAAAGAAATAATATTGGGCGATTTCCATACTATTTAAATTTTTCAAATTCAAATCTAGACTAGGTTAGCAGTAAACCTTTTGGGGGATTTATTGTCGATTTGGTTTCAAACCCAGGTTTGAACAGAGAAACATAGATCAGCATTGAACCTTTCGAGGGAATTTTCAGGGGTTCAATGCTAAATTGATTATAGTCCAAATATAGATTAGACACTTGCACAGGGATCGGCTACATCAACCATTCACTTTTTATTATACTGAATTATATTGAACATAAATTTGAATTGATATTTCATTCTGTTATTGCAGACTAATAGTAATAAGTAAAAATTAGTTCACTATACTTAAGTTCTCGAATATTTGTTTTTGTTAACTTCCGTTGAATTCAATCAGAGAAATAAAGAGCATGCCCTCAATAACCTTAAATTACATTTTCGGAAGAATTTTCTTTTATTGGAGTTTTACATTTCGTTTTATAATGACTATAAATATTTCCTCTTTGCAAAAATCAAAATGTTGTATTAGTTAAAATTTGTTGTTCCAAAAATACAAAGTACAAGAATTGCTTATATCGATATCAATATTTGCACACTAAATAGCTAAAAGTACAGAAAACAGATGTTGAAATACAAGTTTTGATGTTTTTTTATAGAGGTAATGCCTAAAAAAAATTTTTGAATATAACAAAACTTTAGTCACATCAAGCACAAAGAATATCAAAAGTATTTCTTTGCACAATCATTAAAAGTTATTTGAAAGAGTTTACAAGAGCTCTGTGCCATGAACTTTTTTTTATTATTCTTTTCAGTAATTCCACTTGATAGAATCAAGCCGGCCTCCTGGGTGCAAAACTTGATCAATAGGAAAATTTCTTAGCAGAAATTGCATACCATTTCAAGAGCGGACTTCCTTGATGCATTTTGCAAGTCAAATTAGGAAACATTTCAAGAAGAAGAGAAATTCTTGCGATGAAGTTTTTCCACTCTTTGTAGCTAATGTGAATTAAAAGTTCGGAAAAAGTTTTTGTTTTTTTTTTGTTTTTTTTATGATATAGATCCATTTTTTTTCCTTTTCCCAGATAAATGCGCAAAACTGAAATAGTCTTAAAGTTTAAATTTAGCGCACAATTGTAGCCTGGGGAAAATATAGTCTTGAAAATAAGTGAGCATTTAACCGAAATAGTGATATCAACTTATATTTCCTCTATATGTATAAGTATATAACTATCTATGTTAAGATATACATAAGTAATTCTCTTGGTTTGTTACTCAAATTCAAGCTTTCACCTTTCAGATAGAAATACTCTTTATGCTAAGAGTTAGGAATTATATTTGTCATCCTTTAACCATGATGAAATTAGTCATATAGGATGGCGGTTATCCAGGTCAATTTTAAGAAAATATATTTAGCACTGCAGTGACCCACGTGGGATCCAGTGAAAAGCAAACTGAATATAAAGGGTGAACTGTTTGAATTAATGTTACCATATCTCGTTGAGCATACCGTATTAGTAAAAGTCATAAACTTATGTATAGAAGATTTCCTAAAGTTGAAAGCATTTTCGACAGAAAGTGTTCAGGACTTGAGAGGTCTCATATATCAGCTAATAGTGATTGGAGCAGCAAAAGAAGAGACTGTGCTTTCTGCAGCAATACAAACAGAGAAACCATTACTTCTGAGAAAAGTGCGAAGTAGAACTGATCGTTTTCACATTATATGTAAAAACCCTAAATTTTTGTATGGCAACATCAAGAGAGGGTTGCCCGATTTAGCCCATTTTTGAAATTATATTTACTGTTTTATGAAAACACCGTGTACAAAATTTCAACTCTCTATGTTGACGCGCTCTCAAGCAGTATCCTAATTTATAATGAAAAACAACATTTTTGTATGGTAATCCCACGAAGGGATTTTTTTTTTGTTAAAGCCCTTATGAAAAACTTAAGCCCTCTAAGTACATGTGTTCTCGAATTATCGTAAGGACAGACAGACAAACGGAAAGAGGGACGAACGGAAGGACGGACCAACGGACAGACGGGCGGACGGACAGATCGACCGACGAACAGGCGGAATGAAGAACATATAATCAATCTAATTTTCAGTATTATGCATGGGTGTCCAATCCATTTTGCTCTACCAACTTTATTTTTATGCGATACAAATGGAATGACAAATTCAGTAAGAATAGACCCTACGATTTCATTATCTCGGGTATAAAAATAGAAAAATATAGAAAACATAAGAAAAAGAGAAGTTTATTTTTTTGGACAAATAGAAAACATTTTGGAGAAATACGAAATACTTGTCCTCTTCTTTTTTTCTGTCAGATATTCATCTTTGTATTAATCTAATTTTTTCCATTGTTCCAAAATTGTTTGTTTGCACAGTAGAGTTAAATATATTGTATCGACCATATCTCAGATTAACCCAGGTATCCATCAGAGTTAAATGTTCATATTTTATTTTTACTTATTTATAACTAATCTGGTCATTTTTATTGAATATTTCCAGAATAATATATGTAAGAAACATGTCAAGCTGTATGTTAATTTTTTTTGCTGAATTCGTTGAAATGTTAGCTCTTAAGTTAAATGCGGACTTTAAAATGTCTAATGGTCTATTAAGAACGGCTGCTAAATATATAATAACATCATCCGAAGGAGGACTCAACAACGACATATTTACAGATTGTTCGGTAAATAATTAGGATGGAGTATAACAATGGATTCCTTCGAATGTGCTGATGACTCTTACATATATACAGGTTAATATATAAAAATCACGTGTCACTGTGATCCTACACGGAGAAAAATGAATATATCAAATGGAACGAAATCATTGTTTAAACCAAACGATTTCGAGTTTAAAACGGCGCCATTGGCACTTAACGTTTATTCTAACAATTAGCAAACGTTCATATTCAACACATGTATTCTGATTGTAAAAATATTCAAATCAAACAACCTTTTTTTTACGATGTGGCCAAGGCTCAGGGGATACCCTATGATGCCGTAGCACAGCATTGGCAGCAAAGAAATAAGTAGTAGGTAATTGAGGATTATTGGACTGACATATAGAGGCGACGGTGCGCATTACGCTTGAATGTTTGTGGTTCATAACTGTAGGGAAAAATATGGATGGGAAACTGTTCCACATTCACGGAATTTCACGGTACTGCCGTACTTGGCTTCAAGGGTGTGAGGATAAGCTCGGGTTACGATTAGTGTGATGCACATGAGAGGAATTCTACAAGGAATATCAGGCTAACAATTTCGTTAGAGCAATGACCGTAGAAGTAGCGATAAAAGAGAGACAGACATCCGACATTACGTCGGTTCTCTAGGGAATCAAGAGTTGCTATTGATGTGCCATCGATAATAAGCCGTAAGGTCTTCTTTTGGACTTTTTCTAACACGGACAATGCAGTGCGTACAGCCCCTGCCCAAACATGGGAATTATGCTCTAATCTAGGCCCCATATGTGACTTGTAGACTTGAGCCAGGTCTGATGGAATTAAATATTTCTTGCATGTTTTCAAGAAGCCCAAGCGTTTCATCGCGTTTTTGGCAATACCAAAAATGTGATCAGATTAACTAAGATTGTTGGATATTTCAATGCCTAAGATCTTAAGAGATGGGGAGTTCGAGATATCTTCTCCATCGGTTGTGTGGGAGTTGGAGTACGTTTAAATGATAAAGGACAACATTCGGTTTTGTAAACTGAACGTGTGGCTGCGTTTGGCAGCTATAACATTCGCACAGGAATTAGCTATAGAGTCGAGCGAGTACACAAAATCAAGGGTGTTGTCATCTGCAAAACTATGAATTGGGTTGAAAGTGAAAGCTAGAAGATCATTAATAGAAATGAGGAAAAGAACATAGAACCGGCACACGGGCAACTCCTTCATAGGGCTGCCATACAAATATTTAATTTTTAGTATAGAGGGTATCCTAGACTAACATGAGTATATTTTTCTAAATGATTCCTCTCGCCAAAACAAGTAAAACAATTGTACCATAGGAGGGGGGGGGGGGGGGTGCAAAGTATAACCCAAGCGAATTACAGGATGACTAGTAAAATATGCTCTTTTTTCATTAAACTCTCTATATCTCGAAAAAAATGGTATACAGTCTATTTGAAGACGGCATTGTTGCGGAGCCTTACGTTTTTTCTCATAAAGGTTAAAACACCCTCACACCCTTCCTCACTCCAGAGATATGACGCTTCAAATTCAAAATGTCGACTTTGAAATGTTGTTTATTTTTCATTTTTCTGCTATTTTTTTAAAAATACCCACACTAAAATACATGTTTGTTACAAAGTTTTAAAAGCCCAGAGCCTCCTCTTTAATTCAATTTATGTTCTATCTGTGACGGTTAAAGAGTTGTTAGCTTTTTACATATTCAGGCCATATCGAAATCAGACGATTAACTCCTTAACTGTAACATATAGAATATTAGCGTGGGTTAAATTAAAGAGGAGACTCTGAACTTTCGAAGTTTTGTAAAAAAATGTATGCTAGTAAGGGTATTTTTATAAAAATAACGCAAAAATAAAAAAATAGAACAAAATTTAAAACCGACATTTTAAATTTGAACCGTTATTACTCTAAGTGTGGAGGGATACGAGGGTGGCTTCCATTCATAGGAAATACCTTAAGGTTCTGCATACAATGCCGTCTTAAAATGGACCACATAATAAGTACTTTTCAAGATATAGGATGTTCAATGAAAAAAGAGCATATTTTACTAATCACCCTGTAACTAGGTAGGGTGACATTCCCCCCCCCCTCTTCTGCGATTCCATTTTTAACTTATTAGAAGAGAGCAATCCTTTAGCAATATATAGTCATATTAGTCTGGGACACCCTGTATATTTGGACACTGAGACTGACTGTGAGCGAGTAGACATAGAGAGCTGAAATTTGGTACGTGGTGTTTTCATAGTTTAAAAAATGGACTAAGTCGGACAACCCCTTTTAATGTTGCCATACAAAATTTTGTTTTTTCACTATATATTTGGAAAATGTCTGAGAACGCGTCAATGTGGAGAGCCCAAATTTTGTACACGGCTTTTTCACGAAAGTTGCAAATACTCATTCAAAATGGACCAAATGGGGCGCCCTTTTTGTGTTGCCATATAAAACTATGGGTTTGCACTACATATTTCGACATTGCCTCACACGTCCACGTAGAGAGCGAAAATTTTGTACAGGCGTTTTTTTTAAAATGTATATTTTATTTTGCAAAATGTGACCATTCGGGCAACTCTTTCGCAGGGTTGCCATACACAAAATTTGGTGCGTGGTGTTTTCATAGCAATGGTAAATAAAACTTCAAAAATCGACTAAATCGGCTCAACCTTTGTTGGTTTTGTTTTTCACTATATACTTGGTAGCTGCCTAAGAAGGCATCGAGGTGTAAAGCTCATATTTTGTACACATATTGACACAGGGTGAAACCCTAGAATATGGCTTCGTGCGATCGAGTTAGATAATAGCTTAGATATTATGCATCTCTAATCAACCCATCCCCAAGCATCTATAAATCTATATTATTGCCGGGCAATGCCAACGGGCTCCCCTCGTATTATATATAAATTCATATGTAGATTTAAATAGTTTCACATTGTCTACCCTATTAATTATAACGTAAGGTCGATAGCGAGTAGAAATTACGTCGATACAGGTGGATTACAACAAAGAGGAATGCAAGTTTTGTACCGAATTCAGGCTTATGCGGAAGGAAAGCCGTCAAATTTTAGATGAGAATCTGGATAGAAGTTAAAATATTCTAGATCTGAGACAGATGTAAATTTCGAATCCCAATAATGGGCCAGGTGAAATTTGTTCTTACGTAAGTAGTAACAAATATTTTATGTACATAAGCTATGTTATTTTGGTGCCGAAGAGTGCTCTGCAGAACACAAGAGATTTCGAATTGACTTGATTTGTAGGGTACATAGAAGTAGAAAAAATTTTGAAAATAAAGAGAAAGAAATCAAGGTGCCATACTAGAAATATAGAGAATAGAGGAAGTGTAGTTACCTGTAAAATTCGTATGCATGAGCGCAGCTTTTTTTTTTAGGTTCATGAAGTAGGACAGAATATATTGAAGAAAGAGATACATTATGACAAATGTATTTTCAGCTGTCTTTGCCAATCAATCTTGCGAAATTAACTAAAAACTGAAAGAAAATTTGGTAAAAACTATTTCTAAATGAAGTAAAACTGTAAGTTATTACCTGTTGATGTTAAAGTAATAAATTTCTAAGTTATGTTCAAGTATTTACAGCATTAAGTGTTCCGTCAAAAAGAGCAAATCAATTTTCAGGCAAGTATAGTTACAAAATATTTTTTTATTTATTCACATATTTATATTAAATTAAGTTGAAAACCAATAACAGAACAATGAATTATCGAAAACCCTTGGGTAGCTCCGCTCCATAGAGATTTGTTTACGTTTGTGACAGCTGAGAAACTTCTGAGGTTCTTGGCGTAAGTGACTGCGACTAAGAGCATTTTTGGTGGGAGCAAGCGCAATATTACAGCGGCTACCGATACTGTCACTACCCTAAATTCGGCTTATCATACTTCCTGTATTCTCTATATTCTAAGACGCCATGGCTTTAGTTCTTACAAAACACTAAACCTGTCAACTTCGTCCCGAATTTATCAAGGCTTATTTTGACATTTTGCAAGGAATCAAGTCATGGCAATTTGATTATTTTCTCTGTACTTTCAAAACCTTTTTTACTTCTATACACCCTACAAAACAATTCAATACGCAATTTCCTGTGTTCTTCAGAGCACTATTCCTCACCAAAGAATACCTACGTTTCAGAAAAGGTTCAACTTTGCTTTTCGATCCAGGCAATTCAAAGATTATTTCTTAATGGTAGTAATCTATATGAGTTCAACGTCTTTAACACCAAAACTTAATGTGAAATGAAAGCATCACATGCAGTATAGGAAACTTTTATAGCTGTAATTTGCTTATTTTATTTTTAATTTACTCGGCCTTCTTGAAAAGATGTATCCGGAGGTATTGTGGGAGCTATTTTGTTTGCTAAGTTAGATTATTTTAATTTTTAACTCCATTAAACTTTTCCAAACGGAACAGCAGGCATCTTCGAAAGAGCATAAAACAATGCTTGTCATGATATAAAACCGTACATCACAGCTGATGCTTACTCCGTCGATTGGGTTTTGGTCTTCAGTCTTTTAAAATGAGAGCTTAAATTAAAACCATCTTCAAATAACGACAATGCACTTCAACATTTTTGGTGGCCAAAAAAGAGTACACTAAAGTCACCATGGTGTGGTACATAGTAATCATAAAAATTATCTTTTAAATTGTAATTAATATTCATCGCAGGATTCAATCACATTCATCAACAGCTTGCATGTTGCTGCTTGTGCGGTCGTAAATTACCATTAAAAATCGATTTAAGTAATTTGAAAATTATTCATTTTTGAACCGCTGAAAGTAACTATGTGGGTGGTATAGTTATGCTACCGGTGCGGTATTATCCTCGTGACACCTTAAATGGTTTTGTATTTTCTCGTGCTTAGAATCAGGTCCTTGTAATGCGAGTCACTAGGCAATTCATGACTTAGGGAGGTTTTCAATTAATCACATCTTGCTGTGCATCAGAATTAAATTTCGAAATTTAAGCAGGACGTGCCGAGATTACTAGAAATTGGGACAGAGTACCTACTTACAATAATCTGTTTTTGTCAATGGCCGTAGAAAACCATTGAAATAGATTTATTATCAACATCCTCCCCCCAAAGCATACACTTAAATTGCGAGCACTTTAAAATACTCTTTCGGAACTAATTCGGTACATGGATGAGAACATAAATTCCGTTAACTGCAAGAAATCGAAACACCCCTTACTATGTCTTGTACACAAAGGTTTATTGCAATATCTTAACTGCTTACTTCAAAAGCATAAATATTCTTCGACCAATCTAAACTTAGCATTTAGACTGTTGTTGGCTGATTTCACAGTGCTGATAACATTAACCGACTCTGACTCTCACCAGCTCTTCCTTAATTTCTCCTCACCTTACTTCCCCTACTAGCAAACATGTATTCTCTGATGCTTTATTAACATGATATACAAGGATATCTCACCCTTTACACAAAACGCTTTAAATGAAGGATAGCTCCGTATTGGTGACCTGCTGTGAAAACGGACAAGCATTTATTAACGCATTGATTAAACTTGTTTACACTTTGAAATTAGTAGTGTAATGTTACCCTGAACTCACAGTACAGAAAGATACTTCTTTTTGAATGCCACGTCCAAGTTACAATAATATAACAGATAGAGAATAGCTGGATGAACCGACAGAACTTAGATCAAACTGGCAGACTGGCCCCTCCGATATCGGGGTAACTTCAAAATACTTTAATTTCACTTTCAGTTTGGGCTTACTGCAAGAACAAGGGACCTAACTTCGGATCCAGGCCTATTAGTAGATACGAGTTCATTTATAATAAAATTGATATGCCAAGCGTTATAAGAAGTTACTACAGAAAACTGTTCCTCGAGAAGGAAAGCATAAAACGGTGCTGCAAATAAGCAGTCATGATTGTGTCTAGATGTGTTAATTTTTTTGAGCAGGAAACAATGTTTTAAATGAACCTACTTACAAGCAGTTATGAAATGAATTGTGTATGCACCTTTTTAATATCAAAATATTTTTAGTAAAAATAAGTGTGAGAAATTTTCTTTCATTAACATATACATTTTCTTGTTGGAATATGAGAGTGATGGAGAAAGAAGAATTTTAAGAACAAATAATTTGTAAATACATTTGTTAATTTGATTTAGAATCGATAAAAATAAAAGTTCTTAAAATTCTTCTTTCTCCATCATTGACTGATTCTAACAAGTGTAGGTTCGATTCCTGTCCGGGAAAAAATAAATGGAATGAGAGTATAAATAAGACACTAGAAATTCACGAAATCACCTCCAATCTCTTACCGTATTTTCCGATCCTAATAGTCATAGTCAAACTGTCTTGTCTAAAAAATTGCAATCATCCAGACTTACGCCAATAAGTGAAGAGCGGATGGTGAGTGGATTTACATGCATGAGATTGAACAAAAGGTACTATTCAATACGTACGCAACTGAAAGTGACCCTGCATAAATATATATTATGACTCACCTCCATTAGAATTAATTTTAGTGGGTTATAAACTAACTAAAATTTGAAATTTGTATAGTAGAAAAATCAGCCATTAAGCAATAGTTTAACCATCGCCAGGGGTTGTAGGTTGACCCCATACTTCCATGAAGTCATCCAGAATTAGTTCAGTAATTCTGCTAACTATCAACGGTGTAGGCATTCGAGGTAATGTTCCTACCGAGTATACATTGACTCAAATAAATTCTTAGCTTTTAATTTTCAAAAACCTACACAAAGAGCAAAAACATAAAATTAGGACTTATAGGAGTCTTCCAAATAACATCATTAATATGAGTGATGAAATTGAAGGTAAAGTGTAATACTAAATCAAGATTTTAGCGAAAAATACAAAAGTACAAAGTGCTATCAAGTAATATATTAAGACCCAAAAATAAGTGTCTATTTTGGTCTAATAAATGATAATAACCTTGGATTTTGCAGTGTTAATATAAAGACTCTTATCAACAGAAGATGTAAAGATGTCTTGGAAAGGATCGTTCACACAACTGATAGAATAATTAAGTAGTCCAATAGTTGTGATACTTTGACGTCCAAATATTGGAAAAGCGTTGATTAATAGAGGATAGAATAGATCCCACAGATACGCCACTGTCCATGTATGCTAAATTCAGGAAATAAAAATCGAGCCATGTTTACAGAAAAAGGTATTTTTTAGAAATCTAATACCAAAGAGACACAGCAAGGTCTAATGTATCGTCAGCATTAATTATTCATTATGATGCCTTGTGTCACATAGTATTCATAATTATGGCGCGAAAATTAGATCATAATGATGTACAGTAATGAAGTGTTTGTCTCCCTGTCATTAGGGAACCAATGAGGACAAACGTACTGAAACTAAATGTATTTTTTAATATTATATAAATTTGGAGCTAAGCCGTTTATATGCCCATTTTAAAAATAAGAAGAAGATATTCCAAGCGCAGGGTATATTATAAATATTTTTTTTAATGTAACATATTTTTTTTCATTTACAAAATTTACAAAATTAAAAAATAATAACATGAATTAGATATAAATAAAAAGTAAGTTTATCGCATCGCTTCGATACATTTCGCTTCTTCAAGGTTCATGTCAAAATCACTTTGACAGTACAATTATTTACAGTTGCCTAATAAAAATCATTTGTATCTAATTAGTAAGTAGTTGATTATTCATTAGCAGCGCTGTGTGCCTAAGGTATTAGATATAAAAGGATAAGCGTCATTAATTCATTTGTAGTTGTACTTATAGTTCAGTAAGAAATATTTTGTGTTGGTAGCGCCAACTCTGCCATAGGGCAAAAGAGAGAACTGTAAAACGTGTGCCATTCTTTCCTATAGGAAAATGGCAATACGCTCAGTCCATTGTTATAAGTCAGGGGGACAAACGTACTGAAACTAAATGTATTTTTAAATATTATATAAATTTGGAGCTACGCGCGCTGTTTATATTCCCATTTTAAAAATAAGAAGGAGAAATTCCAAGCTCAAGCTATATTATAAAAATATTTTTTAATGTAATGTTTTTTTTTTTTTTTTTCAGT
The DNA here is from genome assembly GCA_963924295.1 of Dioctria rufipes. Taxonomy (NCBI): domain Eukaryota; kingdom Metazoa; phylum Arthropoda; class Insecta; order Diptera; family Asilidae; genus Dioctria; species Dioctria rufipes. Next base: position 82,393,798 of record OZ002740.1, on the reverse strand, counting down.
TCCAAATCGTTAAATTAAAAAAATAATAAAATTAATTAGATATAAATAAAAAGTAAGTTTATGGCATCGCTTCGATACATTTCGCTTCTTCATGGTTCATTTCAAAATCACTTTGACAGTACAATTTAATTAAAGAAATTGCTGTGTGCCTGCAGTTGCCTAATAAAAATCATTTGTATCTAAATTAGTTAATTATTTTTTAGCAGCGCTGTGTGTCTAAGGTATTAGATATAAAAGGATATGCGTCATTAATTTATTTGTAGTTGTATAGTTTCATGGTGTGTACGTAATTACTATAAGTTAGGTACTAAGTTCCCTTACAACTAAGTTCATCCTTACTAAGGTTTTTCTTTTTAATCATTTACAACCCAAAATATGTAAAATAAAATGTCTCCGACACATTTTCCTTAAAGCAGAATAAGCATAAGGAGACGAAAATGGTCACGTTGTTATCATCAAATTAAAAAAAAAAAATCGATTATTTAACTATGTCGGGACGAAATTATGGCATTTCCTGAGAAAATTCTAACAAAAGTCCATAAATATATTTGTCGCGCTCTTGGTGTGTGACGCGTTCACCATCAGAATTGCAACCAGGCCCATGAACGTACCTACTTGTGAAAGCTTTTGTCACAATTATATAAACGTAAGAGTATCAACCAACTCAAGATTGTAGCCGTAAGCACGTTTCTTCGCCATCCTTAACAGAAAATAGCCACAATTCTCAGGAGAATTTCAAAAATTTATGAAACTTTAATCATAAGAAAAACACACGTTTTCTCATCCACCATCGTTTTTTAGTCTCGTGCAAATGAATGTTTGCAATTTATATTCGTTTTGAGTCTGTCTCGAAATATTTTGGAGACACTTTCTGATTGCGGAATTAATTAAAGCCCCCTCCTTAAGCAAAATAATAATATCACTGAGATTTCTGAAATTTCTGAAATTTCGTTTAGCTGATAGTTATAGTGCTTGGAATTTTCATATTTTAAATGCAAGAAGTTTTCAGAACAGAACACAAGTTGCGGTTTTGTGGTTACCTTATTCAGGTTTAGTTTTTCTACCAGATATGTATGTGTGTATATATATACAGTTCAAGTAATCATGCGCAAAATCTCATTAAGATGATAAAATTTCATTTCCGTATTTTCTGCCCTTACAGGGAGATGGAAGTCGGTTTACCATTTGACTTCAGAGTAAACGATGAGGTTAAATTTTGATGAAAATTCTGAGACCTGTTTGATTGATTTACAAGCATTCTACTTAATTTTCTTATTTTACACAAGCCTTATCCACGAAAAATGAAGTGGCTATAGTCTTGTTTTGATCCGCTCGCATTTTTCAGTTTGAATGCATATGAAACCTTATATGTATAGTGTATATAAGGTTTCAATATTTTTTAAAAAATAAAACTGTGGTTGAATTTACACTTGTCTTGTAGTGACAGATGACGTCGGTTTCAAAAATCAACTTCAGAAATCCTACCGGAAATAGTATTAAATCATAATATAATCGAGGAGGCTGTGAACTAAGTTTATCATTGGTTGATTAGGCTTAGTTATTTGGCGTTCATAAGTAGAAATATACACATTCTTTGCATATATATATATTTATAAATTTTTAGGTTTGTATACTTAATCAAAGTAAATTTCCAGGGTGGGCTAAATAAAAGGGGCGGTAGGCCAAAAAGTTTGGGAGTCTCTGCTACATATAAATTCATAGGATCTTTAAATTTGTTTTCCGGATGTAACGCATGGTAATATTGATGACAAAAGTAAATTAAACAATCACGTACCTACATATAAACTATATCACACAGTATCTTGATTGTTTTATTTCCGTTGGTCTATTTGTTTGTTTACTTAATACTCGAGAACACTATGATGACTTAAAGGTATTGTAACGCAGCGAATTACCCAACCTGGCAGCCCGCGCGGATAAATTTAGAATCTTCGCGCGCGAGGATAAAGCTGTGAGAGCCAACATACGGTCAACGACCCCGAACAACGAACAAATTCTGAACGGTCAGGGAAGAGATTCATTTCTTTTGTAAGACCTCAGTTCTGAAGTAACGATTCACTAGCATAGTTAAGCGAATTTTAAAAATTGAATTTAATTTAATTTAATTAAGTGTTGTTGTTAAGAAGCGCGAATTAAGAATAGCTGAAATAAAAAGAAATAAAATAAGAAATTATTTGATTCGCGAGTGCTACACATTTATTTTTTCCTTCCCATTTTGTTTACTCCGCTTGCACGGTAAACGGCCGTCGAGAGATGGTTCTATATAGTTCCTTCAGCACAACTCGGCAGAACGAGGATACTAGGAAGGATCCGGGGGAACCTCCAGGGACATCCCGTAAGAATCATCACAAGTTACACAGTGAGGAGCCCCCAAGCTCACATTCCTGCAGACATCCAACAAGGACAAACAAAGCTAAGTACCTTTCATTTGTTTTTTTTTTTTTTTTTTTTGTTCTCCACCGAGGTTTGTATCTGAAAACTTTGTTTCCCCTCAATTCTCAATTGTGGTCATAGCACAACAGCTGAAGAGTCAGCGAACTTTTCTGGAAGAGCTTCCTGTCAAAGCGCTCTAGCGAGTGTCGCTTGTTCAAGCTACAAAAAAAAATAAAAGTGACTCAACACCTAGGTTTTAACGAAACAGAGGTTCAGCAAACATATTTACGATTCACGAGAATTACGGAAAAAGGGACTCGAGATTGTTGCAATTCTTTTGATTTGTTTTGCTCAGCGACTCCTTCACAAATTTCTAATTCGCGTTTAAATTCATCGATGTCAGGAGCTTTGGGGTGAGGCGATGAATTATTTATAAAGCTAGGTTATGTTTCTCTTCCCTTTTAAACTCAAGCTTAAAATCTCTTCGTTTTCCATTTGAAGAAAGGTCAGTTCTAGCGGTGTGAAGACATCGAGGAAGTTCTGGTTACAATTACGTTTTGAATTCTTTTTAATTTCTTCACTCGCAAGAACTAAAAAGGAACCCGATATTGTATAAATAAACACCGGTGGTGTATATCTAATTGCTGTCAGATTTGCAAACCCTGACAGAAAACAGCTGGTTTCATAATTTCGAAAACAAAAACTTACAGCGATTCTCTCCCTTGGCCGATTCAAGTCCCATAGCGCGGGAATTTTGTGTACCTACCAAGGAACTCTAAATTCATTTAGAAAGAACTTAGTGAAACCTCAGAGGTAAAACTCGGGGATCTAGCCAATACAACGTCCAGATACTTCAGTAGCTTTAGGACGGTATATGTACGTGTCCCAAAGCTTTGTATGGAATTCTTATTGTTCCCTCACCTACGCTCGGCCAGGGTGATCAGTAATTAAAAGTAAACCTTTTAAAATTATTTTTATTGCACTTAAACAAAATAAAACGTAACAATATGAAACTTTTTACACGGAAGATCTACGTCCGAAAATAGTCAAAAACTTGAGACACCTTCGTAGGGTTTCCATATAGAAATGTAATTTGTCACTATATATTATTTGTTATACGTTAATATACTTAGAGAGAAATTTTATATAAAAATTGAAAAAAGTTCGAAATTTACTGAAAAAGACAATTCCTTCATGCAACAGAGCCACAATTGAGAGACATTATTAAAAAAAACTACATGCACTCTCAATGTTACAAATATCATTAAACTTCATCATTCCGTGCCTATTATGTACGTCACTTGAGTACAACTCATCAATTAATAAAAAGGAAGAAATAATTAAAAGGATACTGGGATCTCATGAGACAATAACAATAGCCATTTTTCCTAAAAACGATTCAGTGGTAGTTGAGTCAATAGGAACTAAATAAGACCAAAGGAGGGATAGTTGTGATTTTTATATATGTTACTTAGTTCCGGGTCCCGATGAAAAATCCAAGTTTTCAACTTTGGAAGGGGTATGCGCGGTCCGCTATCTTAGATTAAATGTACCAAATATTTTTCTTTTTTTTTAAATAGTTCCTCAACGGTTGATCCTACTACAAAAATGTCTAATACAAATTTGAAGAGGATTAAATTTCCTATAATTTTTGTATAAACACTTTTTTTGTAAGTCTCATGTGTAATGGGTCACAGCGGTGGAAACGTGAACATTCTTCAAAAACAAACTTATATGTATGCTAGCCCTTATACAGAGTGTTTCGTCCATGGTGGTCCATAGGACAGAGGGTGATCATAGTTACCTAGTCAAACAAGAAATTGTATGGCAAACTGTTCAAAGTCAAAGATAATTTATTCCCTTATATCGTTCAAATTCGGTATGACCTGAACAGATTAAGAGCTAATATCTCGTTAACTGTCACAGATAGAACATAATTTTATGAGATAAATTAAAGAGGAGACTCTGAGCTTTTGAGATTTTGTAACAAGAATGTATATTAGTGGTGGTATTTTTGAAAAAAATTACCGAAAAATAAAAAAAAAAATTAAAAACAGAAATTTTGAATTTGTAGCGTCATAGCTCTGGAGGGGGAGGGGTACGGGGGTGGTTTGCAATGCCGTCTTAAAAAACCGCATTTCCTGTACTTTTCAAGATATTAATAATAATTTTTATACAAAGTGTAAATTCGGTTGAAAAATTAACGAAACTACAGTTAATATTTAATAATTCATTGTTAATTAACTTAATTTAAATAAATTTAACCTAAAATAATAAATAAATTTAACCTAAAATAATAAATAAATTTAACCTAAGAAAATGGCAATGAAGTACCATGTAATAAAAAATCAAATAAAGAGTATATTTTGCTCAGAAATAAGTAACCAAAAAAAAAGAAAAAAAAAGAAAATTGATTACCTAGTGATTAAATGCATTTTTAAAAATCTTCTGAAAGCTGCCCCCATTCTAATCTCTTTTACGCTACAAGGCAAAGTATTCAAAATACGTGGGATTTGAACAAAGAAAGAACTCTCAAGTATTGTTTTATTACAGGGCATTAATAGTTAGTTATTATGTCTAGTTGATTGGAGAAATCGTATTCGACAGTACAAGTATTCGGGCTCCTTTGTTTGCATTAGCTCATAAAGAAAAATACCTTTCCTCCAGTTTAAGTATAGATCAATTTAGCATCCCAATAAGTGCAATTTGTACGAACTCACGTGATCAAAACGACACAGTCCATAAATAAACCTAATTCAGTCGTTGAACGCAACTTCAATTCGACTTGCACAAAGTGAGTCATGTTTGGGGAAAAGTTTACTTCCATAAGTAAAATACGGTAATAGGAGAGCTTGGACTAATTTTGAACGAAGTTTAGGTGATAATATACTAGCGGACAGGCAGAACTTACGGGGCCCAGCGAATACCTTGCCCATTAAATCCTTGACATTACCGCAGCGGTTAATTTGCCTTTCTAAGCGAACTCTCAGATTCTTGGCTTGACTCATGAAAGGCAGGATGGTCCCATTTAGGGAAGTCAAAAAATTAGGCTAAATAGTATACACTGAGATTTTAGTGGATTTAATATCAGGTCATTGTCGTAGGACCATCTTACAATTCGGTCAATGTAACAATTCATACGCTCAACACAATATTCTTTAAGTCCGATAGGCCTATTGCAGTAAAGTTGAACGAAATTCGCATACAGTTGAATTTCAATATCAATCATTAATGTACATGCAGAATAGGAGAGGTCCAAAGACTGAACCCTGAAGGACGCCTCGGAAAAAAGGAAGAGTATCAGAAATTTCACTATTGACTTTCACTCTTTGCTCGCGATTAAACAGGAAATTCTCAATTAAATTACTGGCCGATCTGAAGAAATGATATAATGAACCCAATTTTCTACATAGTAAATCATGGCAGAGGCTATTAAAGGCCTTAGAGAAATCCGGGAGGACAAGAACACTGACATCGCCATTATCAAGCGCTTCGTGAATGTCAGTTGTGACTCTTAGCAGTGCTGATTCACAACAATGTCATGGACGAAAACCAGATTGCCAACGAGATAGCAGCTTTGTATTTGCCAACACATTAATTTCCCCAACATCTTACCCATAAAACACAGTATGCTTATTGGACGGAAATCACCAATACTCTCCGGTAATCTTACCTTAGCGATCGGAAGCACATTTGGATGAATAAGAGGAAATAAAATCTTCCGAAATCTAGGTGGCATATTGCCTTGACCGATTTCTTCAGATTTAATTGAGTAGACCGCCCTAGACAATTCCTCAATGTTTGCACGCCTGAAGGAAACAAAAAACTTTCGAAGTGACGGCTGGCTTGAATTACCTCTGGAAAACTACCAGTGTTAGGGGAAGTAAAGTGACTGGAAGTAAAATCAACATTAAGACTTGCACTCAAATTACAGATATTTTGTTCCTTTTTACAAACACCCGTCAGATATTTTTCCAGATAGTTTTGGAGGGATTATCAGGACTAAATTTCGAAGAGCAATACACAAGTTTGGTTGCGCGCATTGCCTAATTAACTGCATTTCGGGCTCATGTGTAAGTGTTTCTTGCAGTGGTGGACTTGAGATGCTTATATCTACGGTAAAAATATTCCCGCAGTGCTTTACATTTTAATCGAAGCATACTTGTCGAGAAGATACTTCAGGTTGCCTTCCAATAGTTTCAGCTGAGCATCAACTGTCGCACAGTAATAAATATCGTTGATTGGCATTCCTCATACAAACTATCATAATCCATGTTATTAAAATCACGTTATCTCGCCAAGTTGACCATATTATTGTGATCAATAAGAATATTATAGCTAACAAATAAAAAATCATGATCAAACAAAGAAGGAGGGCTTAATTGGCTATGAAAAAATGAACGGGAATCATCAGAGGTTAGGATTAGATCGAGTAATGATGGATTAGATGTGTTGAAATAGGTTGGCAGAGAATTAATTCTTGTTAGATGTAAAGATTTCAAAATATCAATAAAGGAATCACTAAGATTACTTTGCTGGAGAACATCAACATTGAAGTCACTTCCTATTAGGAGATGTTTATACCGGTGAGACAATTGGGACGTTATGTTTTGGAATTCACTTATGTGATCGTTCTAAAAATTAGCAGGCGAGCAGTATACTATCGTAAGATCACATCTTGCAATACTTGTATCTAATTAAACACATAGCAATTCAGCATCATTGCCTCTTGAGGAGTAAAGTTTTTTTTACTTTATAACAGTCTTTTATATACATGGCTACTCCTCTGCTGACACGATTACACCGATCGGTTCTATATAAATTGGATCTTGAGATTTTCATAAACGAAGAATTAATACTATCATGTATCCAGGTTTCAGATATTACAATTGCATGCACTGAAGAACCATTCAAGATAAACTGAAGTTCAACCATCTTATTTTTAATACCTCTGGTGTTCAGCACGCATATAAATATTTAGACTATTCGCCCTTTTACAAAAAAATATTAAATAGTGCTCTTACCTCGTTTTTCGATGTACTAGAGCTAATCACAGCTATCGAAAGAAAAGCAGCAGCAGCAATCAAAGATATATACAAGATATACAGGACAAATTCGCAGTTGAAAGATGCATAAAAACACAAAACAAATTAGTAGCAGAAACAATGACCTTAGGGCTTGTTTACAAGCGCGATTTATCGCATGCGACACAGCTCTGATTGGTTGCAGCAATTTTGTTGTCGCTGTACATGTTTACTCTTTCTATGTTTCATCCGATACAAAGATTTATTGCAGCAATGCTCTCAGTTTGGTGCGATTTTCACCTTATCCTCAACATTTATCTTTGTTTACATTTGTAACCGGATGCTAAAGTTTCGCAGTGATGTCGAAATTTACTATAATATGTAAATGAGTAAATATAAAAGCATGAATATATGTAAATTTCACCCTAATATCTCCTTGCTACTACAAAATTAAACAAATTAAATTGTAGCCGCTGTCGACCTTGTGAACGTTTCGCGCGATAAAATCAACTCGCAAATAGAGATAGATCTATAGAACGAGCAGAACGTCACGAAAAAAACGTATCGCGCCCGTGAACAAGGATTTAGAATGCAAACAATATTACAACTCCGGCACTGATAAGTTCTATTGTAAGCTCACAATATCCAATTAATCCATGCTATATATTTTGATCGGGCGATCACCGCTTTTCCCTTTGACAAATACCCTGCCTCGGTTTGTAGAGACAGAAAAGATTTGCTGGGTCCTGCGCAGCCGCCTCTTCCGAAATCATCCTGGCAGGCGATTTTAATGTCCAAAACATGCCATGGCTCAGACATTCTTCTACCACAAGTCCTTCGGGCCGATTCGTTGAACTATTTTGTGAATCTTTCAATTTGCATCAGCTAGTGGATGCACCGACGAGAATCCCTGATGCAGTTGGAGATAGGGCCAATTTACTAGATTTGTTTCTGTCATCTCACCCTGAAAAATATTCCATCTCAGTCGGCTCCCCTCTTGGTAATTCAGACCACTGTCTAATCACGGCCCAATTTATCACCTCAACTCTGCGCCGCCCTACTTCTCCACCTACAAGTAGGCTTCTCTGGCACTATAAGAACGCTGATTGGGAAAGTCTCAATCAGTATCTTAGAGATATAGATTGGTCGGTCTGTTTTGCTTCGAGGGATGCTGATGAATGCACATTAGAACTTAGTAACATACTAAGTCTAGGCATGCGTGAATATATTCCGTATTCTTACAGCAGATCTCAACAACAGCAAAATCGCTCTTGGTTTAACGATAAGTGCAACCAAGCTATAAAAGCGAAAGAGTCTGCTTTTCGCGCCTATCAAGTGCATCCTTGTCCAGAACTGAAAGGAATCTACAAGACTGCACGGAACACCTGCAAGTCCATTATCCAGGGAGAAAAATTTCTTTTTGACCAGAATGTTAGACAAAGAATCCTGGCAAGCCGCAAAGGTAGTAAAGGTTCAGCAGTTCCTCTATACCTTCACTACTTAATAATGGTGAAGTGGTTGTTGACTCCCTGGATAAAGCTAATATTTTGGCTGCTAGATTCGCATCAAATTCTTTTCTTCCACCCACTTCACAGGCACCTGTCGTGCATCCCCCGTGCGGATGTGTACAAGAGCCAATACACATCCGTACGAGGGATGTGTTCAAGGTCCTTAAGGAATCAACGTCTCTAAAGCCGCAGGCCCTGATGGTTTCTCGCCCCTATTAATTAAAAGCTGTGCCTCATCCTTGGCTAAACCTCTGCGCAAACTATTCTACCTGTCCTATTCGACAGGAAAATTTCCAACTGCTTGGAAACTAGCTCACGTTCAGCCTATTCCCAAGAAAGGAGAGGGTAGCGATCCCTCAAATTATCGACCAATTGCAATCACTTCGATTCTTTCAAAGGTTTTTGAATCTATCATTAACTCCAAATTAATGAAGTATCTGGAAATCAATCAGCTCATCAACGATCGCCAATACGGCTTCCGGCACGAACGCTCATCTGAAGACTTGCTGACTTTTCTTACGGAACGTTGGAATCGTAGTCTTCACAATTTTGGTGAGGCCTTTGATAGAGTCTGGCATTCAGCCCTTTTAGCCAAACTCAAAGCACTTGGTCTCTCCCCTCCTGTTCTATTATAGATTGAAAGTTTTTTATCTAGTCGCCAAATACGAGTTGTATTAGATGGCGTTATATCTGATCCTCATCCTATTAATGCCGGTGTCCCCCAGGGCTCTGTTATTTCTCCGACTCTATTTCTAATCTTCATTAATGATCTGCTTTCCCTTACTTTCAATCCTATCCATAGCTTTGCTGATGACAGTACCCTTGATTTCGCATACTCCTTTGGCACCCTTGCGGATTCCAGAGGGAACGCCACATGTGTTAAACGAGACTGCATGATTAGATCACTGAATAACGATCTTGACAATATTCTCGCTTGGGGCAAAGTGACTCGCGTCGAATTCAATGCATCTAAGACCCAAAGCTGTCTCATCTCATTAAAACAAGACCATCACTTAACCACTCCCATTTCGTTTGATGGTGCATTAATTTCTGAATCACCGTCACTAAGAATTCTTGGCATTAATATTTCCAGTAAGTTAAGCTGAACAGATCACATCTTCTCGGTTGCCAAAGCAGCATCCAAATGTCTTGGTTTCTTGAAAAGGTGTAAGAAATATTTCAGCCCATCAAATATAGCGCTCCTCTACAAGTCCTACATCAGACCCAGAATGGAATACAATTCCCATATCTGGGCCGGGGCTGGTCGCACAGCCTTAGCTTCATTGGATATTGTCCAAAAGAGAGCCTGCAAGCTCATTGGCGATGTGGCAATTACTCGTCATATCGACTCGCTCGAGCACCGTCGCAATGTTGGATGCCTTTCGCTCCTTTATCGCTATATGCATGGCCAATGTTCTGATGAAATATCTAGTCTGATCCCTTGTAGAATAGTTCCTGCACGCAATACCCGCGCTGCATCCCGCGCTCATCCTTTTACCCTTCAAATTACCTTCGGCCGTACACTTAAATTCCGTGATGCTTTCTTATCCCGAACTGTGCGAATGTGGAACAGTCTACCATCTTCTGTCTTTCCTCCGGCATACAACCTTCAAAAGTTTAAGGGCGACATACATCGGCACCTCCGCCGCTCTCCTCATATCCCTTAATCCTTTCCCTATCTCCTTCCTGCCACGCTGTACTTTGCATCATAGGGTATCCCCTGAGCTTGGCTTAATAATATATAAAAAAAAAAAAGGCTTTCGCTCACATAAATGTTGTTGTCTACTGTAGAAAAACCATGCAATTGATTCAGTTTGATAGGGCCATGCATTTTTAATGCTTGTATGAAAGTGTTCTACTCGTTATAACACGATAATCGTACAATAATAGGGTTGTCATAGCGACTAGACTTAAGCGCATCACCGCTGGCACCATTGAACTGATCCCAGTGGGAAACGGAAGCGCTCAAAGATGAATGAAGGAGCACTCCTTTGGAAGCATGCAGCGCTTCCCCAACGTATCCTTGTTCATATCGTTTTAACATGAGCATGCCCGCAGAGAGAAGCCCTCAGTTGCATATTCTTGGTAAACGTTCTTAGGGCGCTTGTTGGGTGGCCCTCTTGCACCGCTTGCAGGGTAGCATTCTTGGAGCGCTTGTCGGATAGCACTCTTGGAGCGCTTGTATGGTAAGATAAACTATCGTAAGAGAAACTACTGCTGCTCTTTCAAATGCATATGAGTCATCTTTTCGCAACAGAAAACGAATGAGCGTAAACTCAGAGAAGGGATCTGCTTCCACAAAGATGCCTTTCTCTATGAGAGAGCTTCAGAAAAGATATTTTCTGGAAGTTCTTCTCTTTACAAGCACTTGATATGTTTCCTGTTGGGATTTTTTGGCTTAGGTCGAAATGCATCAATGTATTGAGAGGCTTCATGCTTCACAACTGCGGCAACATCTTCAAAAATTTGAATGGGGACTTCATATTTTTATAGGGGGCACCTTGGATTGCCACATAACTGAGTCGATTTATCCGCATCTGATTGTCAAGTTCAGATCTGAGAGCAGTTTGCGCAGATGATACTTCAGTCAGCTATTCTTCTATTTTCTATAGTCGAAGTGCAATTGCTGCAAACCTTCCGCCCAGTTTGCTAAAAATCTTTAGCTCAAACTTCCGAAAGGTTCATTTATTTTAATGGTCAGGTTTTGCTCCAACACAGTCAAGTGGTGCATAGAGACGACCATATCAATGGACTGGAATGATGTAATTGATTGAGTCCGTTAAGATCTTCGTTGTATTGCGGGCTTGGATGGCTGGGCTACATATTCCGATTCAGATCTTTTTTTTTCCCTGTCCACTTTATTAGCAGAATACTTAGTCTTACCAGATAGCATCACCGTTACACAGCTTACACTTTTTAATTAATTAAAACCAAAGTTCTCGAGAACGCTTATTGAGTTTGTGTTAAAAAATGGAAGTTAACACGGAAACGGCCAGAATTAAGCTTAGGTTCAGAAATACACACAAAAAAAAACCGGAGCAATTAAAAACATATCTACTCGCCAGTTAACATCAGAAACTGTAGGGTGTTTAATGAAAAAGCGCATATTTTACTAATCACCCTGTAACTTGGTAAGGTGACATTTTGCAATCCTCCTGTCATACAATTTTTACTTGTTTGGACGAGAGGAATAATTTGGCAGAATATAGTCATGTTAGTCTGGAACACCCTGTATACTAAAATATAAAAGTATCATAATTCATAATCTTAAGTATTACCAATAATAATAATAATTTTAACGCATTAATTATGCGGTCTGCATAAACATAACCATAAATAAAAAATACCCCTCCAACAAAATCATATCAACTCATATCTCAATACTAAAAAGAATTATTGCCATTCCTTATCCCCAAAATTACTTATTTCTCAAGTCAATTAAAATATTTGGGTTCCGGCCAAAAACAGGAAACCCCAAACAGGAAGAAAACGAAAAGAGATTAAACCCTGGCCGCATTTGGTTTTATCTATATCTTAAGTTGTCTGCGAATATCAAGCCATTTCATGCTACTCGCCCGTCAAAAGCCTCCGTAGTATATTTCCGAATATCTAAAGCTATATAGCCCTCTTCATCAGATTATGTCCGATGTCCATCCATTTACTTTTATTATTTCAGGATTCCTATATCTTTTTGGTCAAAGTGTTCTTGAAACCCCTGAAGGGCTGAAGCCATGATTCTAATCTTCGAATGGAATCGAAGGGGGTGCTCACGCTCTACTGCCAGCAGTCATCTTTGCACAGAACAATGAGAGCGGGAAAGGAAAATATTATTTGCCATCATGGTGTTTTGTCAACTGCGGTAAATCTTCAGCATTAATAACATCTTGTTAAATCGATATAAGAGATTTCCTGAATTCAAGCATCCCCCTCGGCCATATTTTATGGCAGGCTCATTGATTTGATCTTAAGTGGGGAGAAAGTCTTTCACCGGAGAGTGTCGTTTTGTATGAACTGGAGGACTATGAATGGGGTGAAGCTTAAGCATTTCATGCCCGAGCTCCTTTTATGATTCCCTTTGTTTCTAGTTAGGAGAATAGGATGAAATATGAACAAATGATAAGTGTGTTGTGGAAATCTCAAGCACAAAAAAAATATATATTTTATAGAAAGTCTGATTGTATCGAGATATATCTTTGCGAAAAACCAACGGAAGGACTATTGAAACTATTTGTCATGATTAGACAACATTTCTATTTACTACTATTTTGATGATCGCTTGAAATATTCTTATAAAACCTAAAACTGGTAGCGATAATACCAAGTACAAACAAAATGCCTCAAATTGTCAAGTGCGCAGAATGGCGCCAACGAGACTACTTAATTTCACGGTCTCCAAATACGATTTATTTCATTCGCGTCATTAATTAAATTTATTTCACTTGCTGTCGCCATATGCCTTTGCAATATCCCCTCAAATAGAAGGGTGTAGCATAGGAAAAACATCAAAAGCAGCTGACATGACGTTATTTCAAAATTAGTTACCATTTTGCTTAGATTTTTTCTTCTTGTTTTTTGTAGATATTTTGGTACCACACTGCCTTCAATATTAAGCGCTGTAAGTCCCCATGAGGACTGATTTGCATCTGATTTAAACGCAAAAAATGCTACTTCTAAGTATTCCATTCTGCTCCTGGTGAAGGATGGACACGGACAGTCACTCAAAAATTGTATGGCTTTCCTATATATTCAATACAGCAATGAAGGTATTTCCAAATAATTACTATATATACTATATATACTATATATAATTTTTGTGAAAAGCGATCAGACAAAAATTTTAGCGATATAAAAAGGTGTGAGTTCTCTACATACATATTCCAAGTATGTATGTATTAGGTACTAAGTAAACTTAAATGTACAAAGGTCCTGTGATGATTTTTATTAAACCCATACTGGTAGGAGACCTGAGAAGAGAGGACGTTAATACACTTCAGGAGGGGGCGAGTCAAAACTAATGCAAGCAATGACCTTGATGCTTTCAATTCGTGTCATTTTTCAATTGTTGGAATGTGCAGAAACCATCTTGCTGTTACCCTGAATTCCTCATGGACTATGATGAATAGCGAGTTTTTTTCTTGTAAGGCAGTGAAGTGTGGTTCCTGCATGAATAATAACATGACGCAAGGTTCGCGATAGAGAAAAACTAAGCAATGCTATTAAGTCCAATTATTTATAAGGAAGTCTTCCATATAGAATGTCAAAGATTATGTCAGCTTCAGCCTTATGTGATCATGTTTACTCTACGCACTTTTCCCATTGTCCCATAACGGAATTATACACATACGGCATTTTTTTTTTTGTCTTCACATCAAGTCGAGTGGTAAATAATTACTTACAGTTAGTGGAAGGGCATTTGCAGGGCAACTTAGTATTTAATATGAGATATTAGTTCGCGTTATTCGCTATAAAATATAACAAACGTGAATAGGTGTTAAAAGTTAATACATATACGCTGAGTCTGTCAGCCTTTGTGGTTTCGCGACTCTTGGGCTCCACTTATTGCAAGCTCTACTTAAAGATCATGCCTGATAGTAACGCAGAGCATTTCTATGTTACTGTTGCCATATCCTAGCGACAGAGAGTAAAGGGCGAATAAAGTAATTAAAACAGCTTTTAAAGAGTCTGATGGAACCGGATACTATGAGGAATCATATTGCCACAGCATAGAGATACTATGTAAATAGTTTGAGTCCTCTGTTACCGCCTTTTACAGTACGGGTATGAAGTAAGGCATTGAAAATTTGAAGATTATGCTGTTTGATGAGTTACTTGAATATGATGGTAGTATTCACTACTTATATTTTCTAAAGAAATCCGAACTTCAAGCACCAAGCTGAGCAGATAGAATGCATTACTTCAACAATGTTGTCTCTTCGCAGCAGATAAAATTTTGTTACCAGTTAAGGCTAGACGTACATTCCCACTTGACATTTATTGAAGTAAATATAGTATGTCTCATACAGTAATTCTTAGGTGGGAGCACGGAAAATAGGATCTGTCCAACAGAGATGGCAGAGAGAAGAACAAAGTGTCGATAGATAACGTGTCTCAAATGGGAACAATGAGTGTAGGAGAAAACTCTCAGAAGTAAACGACTTGTTGCTTTTTACAGTATGTGTCGACAGTACATCGAGTTAAAATAGGTAAAAACTGGATAGTAACTAAAGTTTAAAATTCAATAAATTTATACCAAACTAATTGTCCGATCCTCTATTCACAGTTCTCTTTTTAAAAGACTATGCTAATCTTAAAAATTTAGATCACCTCCAAATTCATTTTTTCACCCAGGCTGACCATTTACTTTGTTTTTTCTTTTTATACCCTAATTGATGAAACCATACGTTATTCGAAGTTTGTCATTCCGTTTGTAACACATAGAAAAAATGACGGTAGGGCAAAAAGGATTAGACAGGCACGCAAAAAATTTATTGTTGCATGTCCGTCCGTCCATATGTTCCTCTGTTTGTTTGTTCGTCTGTCCTTCCATCCTCTGGGAAAAATCGGGTAACTCCTTCGTAGTTTTATCAAACAAAAACTTCATTTTCCAGAAAAATATTTTGAAATGGAGCAGTGGTACCAGTAGCGCACCCAGGATTTTAGTTGGGGGGGGGGGGGGGGAATATGGAAGTCCACAATCCAGAACGAGTAGGAAAAATAGGCATCTCAAGTAGCATCCTGAACACTTAAGGACTGCTACTTTTGAATATCTAGAATTTGAAGTATTATCTTCTAAAATCTCGGCATGGACCATAAAGCCAATGGTTTCTTTATCTTCAATAAATTATTTATTTTATTCCCGGACGGGAATTATTAATTTGATTTAGAATCGTTAAAAATAAGAGTTCTTAAAAATTCTTCTTTATCCTTCAATAAATTAGTCATAATTTCATAAACAATGAAATCAATTTATTTATTTATTTAGAATCCATGCAATTTCTGCCGCTTTTACAAAATTTTAAAATGAAACTTAAAGCCATACAAATTTATAATTGACGACGATTATAAATGTCGACTGAAGTGCACATCTGAAACTAACCGAAAATTTGCAAAATAGTCTTCATACCAGTCTGGTTTTTCTCTACTTGCAAATTTTAATACAGTATCAAGGAAATTTTTACCTCAATAAATACTTTTTTATCTTTAAAATATTTCTGATGTGGGAAACAATGTCTTTCGAGTTAATTTTTTGTGATGAGTAATACGATAAGAAATCTACAATTAGTTACAGGGAATTTTTTCATGCCTTTTTCTATGGGATGAAGAAGTAGAACTTTTATATCTTACGATAGTTCTGTGTAATAAAAATCGAAACGGAATGAACTCTTTGAACGAATAAATAATGTTATTAGGAACCTTTATTTAAATATAAAAGTTTATATGTACCACCATGAAATTAATACATTCGTCAGTAAATGCGGCAACTATCTACTTTTCGCTGATTTCCTTCCATATCATACCCTCCCATAGGGGCGAAATTATAAGTTCTTTTTTTTTGTAAGTTAATTTTTGAAATTAAATATTCAGTAGTTTATTTGAAATTGTTCTACTGTAAGAAATATACTGTGCAGTAGCTATGTCCTGCCATTGTTGTCCACTCAAGTCTTCGGGAATCTTCACGCCCATCATTGTATCTCGTAATCGTGGCTGTTTATCATCGACAGTGGGGTAAGGGGAATCATAATTTCATATTCGTATTGTATATTTAAAGATGTTACTTTATTTTATCGGACTTTGTAATGATATACAAATTACATTTTACTCATGACTTGTAAATTACGTTACAAAATCTGATCTCTTAAGAGGGACTGGTCCCCCTGGAAAAAATGGACACTTTCCTCTCTAGTTGAGACATTTCTTTCTCTCAGAGACATTTGTGTTAGAGATAACCATCAAGTGGGAACGTAGTTTAAGATATGCATCCTATGGTGTCTTTCAATTTTTACTTTACGCGGTGAAAGTCTTATCCAAATCATGTTAAGAACATCATCACCAGTAACCAGCTAAGTTTAAGGCTTCCTATTTCATTACGGAAGATATAGGAATTAAATGCAACGGTATTCTTAAAAAATGGTCTTAAGAAACTTCGCCCAACATTTCAAGGGTTAACTAAAAGGGCTAGAAAGCAGACCTGAAAACGACTGACAAATGTACTTCGAAACGCAGTATAACTATTGAATAGCAACTGCAGATTTGGATTGTCACCACTCAGTAGACTAATAATACTCAAAAGCAGTGTTGTTGTTTTTCCTGTTAAATTGTGGCTTGACTCGCTTCAAACGCTTCCTTATTTTCACTCTAAAATCGCAGGCAGTGGATAAAAAAAAATTGACAAAGATGCGGAATTCTTTATGCCGATTGGATGAAACGTATCCATACGAGCCATATCATCATATAATAGCAGAAAATTGAGTTGTATCACGACAAGGGCGCTTCAATATTTTTGTTCTGTATCTCAGGTAATAGATGAATAAGGAGGATGATCTTTGTAATTTTTCCAAGCTGATTCGCTATCTCATCGCTAATAAACAAGAGATCTCATGGAAAATGGATTAGGTCGCTGTTTGAAATCAGGTTCAGCAGTTACTTGCGATCGAACAGAAGAAACTGCTTGAATACTATGAATATGTTCTTTACTTTTTTTTTAGTTGTATGCGATATATAGATATACATATACTTAGTACCTTACTTTAAACAATTTAAAGTTCGGTATAACACTTTGATGTAACAATGCACACTTCTGTTCTTTTATCCTCTACAGTCCGGCATTCTTCATAAATGCCATAAATCCTCACAGTTAATTCCTTCATTATTTGTCCCTTTATAGCAATAGTCTGTTCATCTGCCTAAGATACAACACTATTGATATGATCAAATTATATTAATCTACAAACCGTTTTATGTTTCCGACAGCTTTTTATATACTGCTAGGATTGAACTCCCGCTTGTCTTTCAAATTCGTTGTGTCGAAGAAAGATCCAGTTATCCTGCAATAAATTCCACAAATCAAAAATCATCTCTTCAAAAGTGATACGAATTATTGCCAGCTTTTCAAACTTATAGGTAATTTTATCTCTCTTATAGTGAGGGAAGCAACTGCCAGTGACAACTAGGTTATTTGCAGTCAACGAAGTCAAAAATCCTTTTCTATAAAGAAATTTTTAACCTCTGCCCCCCCCCCCCCTCTTATTTGCCATCCTCTCTAAACCATTCACACCTAGCATAAGCATAAAACTTTTCGGTTCTGGTATATACTCATGGCATTGGACTCTAAAACGATAAAGTTTAAACTTTTACATAGACCTATTTCATCTCAAAATGGTCCATCATCTACAACAAGAGAAGATACAGAAAAACTTTTTCAGTTGATTTGGGTGTGTTGTCTTGTCAGTAGCATACTCAAAAGATAAAATTTAGCCGGAAGCTTTTCCCGTTGATTTATGTCAAATAATTCCGAATGTCTTCACTAAAACTTCCCCATTTAGCAAATCCCGAAATTTGAAATTGCGTAGATATCTAGGAAAATGTAAAGCTGAAAAAATTGCATTCGCCAGTTTCAACTTTCCTATAGATAAATCACGGCAATCCTTGTCTTGTCTCTTGATTGACATACATTTTTATTCTCCTTCTGAGAATGCCGCTTTTCACAGAACAACGGCTCAGTAAGGGAATCTCAAATTTAATACATTAAATCAGATAAAGGAAAAGTAATTTGCTCCTCCGCGGAATATTCCAAAGAATTTGAATGTGAAATGCCTTCCTGACAATGCCGAAATATCTACATGCAGCAAACATTCCGGCTGAGAAGAATGAGGGAGGATATTAATTAAATACCTTGCGCCGATTGAAAAAGCTTATCGGAAAATAATTTACATATATCCAGCTACAGCGACAATTTTATCGGGTATTCATTATGTTGGGCGATTTACCTGGCGCACCAAGCACTAATGAAATCGATAGATAAAATTTAATACCTAAACCACAAGAATACACCGTGCGTATCTGAGGAACGAATAATTGATACGCGATGCAGCCATGTCATGGATGCTTGCTGTTCATTAATGAACCATTCAGTTGGCCGTTTAAGCTCCGATACGGGTCATTTGCATCAGAATGCGACCTAATCGATTCTCAATGGACAGGTGAAGGTAATTTCTTAAAATTTTATCGCAGACAAAATCAATTCTCGCCTGCACTTGGACGACCACATTATCGTCGGTGGGGAAGGTGTAGACAGGCGAAGATCAGAGCAACCGATGGGTGCGATTTGCTCATTACATTAAGCCAAAGACTAAAGCGATTAAGCCCAGTCAAGCTTATCTAGATTCATTGGGTTATATTACTTCGCGATATGCCCTTTGATTCTAGGGTGTGAGCTGCTGTTCTTTTTCGGTGTGAAACCGCACCTGATAAGGCGGAATATAAATGACTGTTTTGCATATGAAAATAATTCAACGATTGATAAGGAAGCTATAAATGGTTTCTGGTTTTCTTATGAATTTCAATATCGGAATGTTCTGCGGGAGAGGTTTCTTTCTGGAAAATTAATTGAGATTTTTCACGACGATTTTGGAGAGGGCTAATATAGAGGTCGTTCGCTATCAACGTATGACATAGAAAATTATATTGACTTATCTTAATTTGTTGAAGTCAATACTAATATGGAATATAGTTTCCTACTCAACCTTTGTTTTTCTTTTTTTTTTTTCATTTCCAAATTTTATCCAATTTAAACATTTCTTCAAAGATAAAAAACTTCTAAAATATTAAAAAGTGCACGCATAATATTAAAGGGTATTTTGCTCTTGTCATGTTCATCCGTCTGTCCGTCAGCCTGTCTGATGATGATCAGTACGACCTCTCGATAACTCGAGAACGCGTTTACTTAGAGAGCTGAAATTTTGCAAATCGGGTTTTTAAAGAAGTTATAGATTTACATAAGTTCGAAAATAGGACATTGCCTGAGAACACGTTGACCGAGAGAGCTGAAATTTTGTACACAGCGTTTTCGTAAAAATAGTAAATATAATTTTTTAAATGGACTTATTCAAGCAACCCCTTCTTGGTGTTGCCATACAAAAATTTGGGTTTTTTACGTAATATTATGAAAATGATCCTAACGATTCAGCAAATAAAATTCTATGAAATTAGCTATAATCATTTTTACTGAGCGACCGACTGTTCTAAAAATAGATGCAAAAACCATTTTAACAGTCAAACTTGCACAGAGAGGTGACCATACGTAAGGGATGCGTCCATCATTTTCTACGTAGATGATGTCCAGATTTACTTTAACAGACCAATAGGTTTGATCGAAAATTTTATTGTTCGGACAAAGGATGCCTTGAATAGAGTGACAAAGTGGGCCAAATATAATCACCTAACCAGGCATGTGTAATCTCGTTACTTTTGTTACCCGCTAATCATTCGTTACTCTAAGAAAAATATTCGTTACTTTCTAATTCGGTCCTTACGTAAAATACTCTTTAAGCAGAATACTCGTCCTTATTAATTAAACAATTTGTGAAGGAGGAGTATTCAATTAAATATGAAAATAAAGTACGCACAATTAGATTTCAAGAATTGAAAAATAAAACATTTCAGAAGAAGAAAAAAATAACATTTTTCAGAAGTAAATTAATAATATATTAAAAATAGAAATTTTTTAAACAAACACACTTTTGTTTAAATTGTTTGAGCACTGTGAAACTAATTGTAATTGTATCAGTTTGTAAATAAAAGTCTTCTTATTGTTCCACTATTTTTAATTTATTTTTTAACGTTTTCGGTAGCTTTATTTTCAAACCAAAAATATATGCATAGCTAGACTACTCGAATATGATAAAATGGGAAGCAAACAGTGCCCCAAATTCAATAACGCAATACGTTTATGTACGTTTTAAACTATCCGTTAACAAAAGTGATAGGCGAATGATAACAATATTAATGATCTATGTCCAAGAGATGAAATAGTCTACTTTCGATAGGAGGTTCTCCAGTGTTCATTAACTGAATTGAATTCTTATGTATAAGTAACGATTCCCATGCATCTAATTTTTGGTTATTTCTTACTGCCTTTATTAGTTTGAAATTTCTTATGTGAATTTCATGGTTGATATTATATAAAATATGGTGAGCTATGCTGGATCGATTGGATTCATTTTTTGTTATGTGTCTGTTGTGTTCCTTCCATCTTTCTTTCACAGCTCTCGATAATTGTCCAATATAGGTGAGATCACACGAAGAACATTTTAAAGAGTAAATGCCGCTCTTACTATTTCTTTGTTTGTTCCAAACGAGGAATTTTTCCTATTTTGTGTGCTGTTTCCTAAATTCTAGTATCGAGTTCACGTAAAAAGTGACATTTCCATACAAATTTTAGCGCCGGTAAAATCACAAGCAAAAGCTCTACTGAGGATTTTACTAGTGCAGTTCAGAGTTCTCAGGTAAAAACTAAAGGTTCCCTCCATATAAAATAATAATAAATGGCACTATAAATTCTCCACACATTTTGAAATGCATTTTAATGCAAAAAAACCTAGTATCGAGTTCAGGAAAAATAAAATTTAATGCGTTCTTCAAATATTTCACACTAAAAGCGCTAATAAAATTTTTACGTAGGACTTAGCTGGTGCAGAAATCGTCAACTTCTCTAGGCTTTCCTGATGCTGCCTTTATGTTAATTTGGAAAAAACACAAAATAATTCATTTTTACATTTTGATAAAACAATTTGAACTCTTAGAAATAGAAAATGTCAAAATTTTACCAGGCATTAAGGCTTCGAGCATTAAAATGCTTAGTAAAATGAATGGAGTGTTTATAGTGCCATTTACTTTATAAAAAGGAAACCTTCAGTTTTTACCGGTGAACTCCATATTGCACTAGTAAAATCTTCAATAAAATTTATCCTTGCGATTTTACCAGCTCTAGAATTTGTATGGAAATGTCATTTTACTAGAATTCGGCACTAGGCTCAAAGCATTAAATGACTGGTAAAATTTTAACATTTCCTAATTCTATGGCAATTTGCATGTTTAATTTTCTTTTTATTGATTGAAGAGTTAAAATTGTTTTATCAAAATCTAAAATTGAATTACTTTTTTATCCAAATAATCATGCGTCAAAATTTTACTAGGGATTTTAATGTGAAATATTTGGAGACCGCGTTAAATTTTACTTTGCCCGAGCTCGATACTAGGGTTAACTTCTTATTAGGTTAACTTTTGTACCGCCACCGCAGCTTATTGCTCACTTCTCACCACGATTGTCATACCTAGTAATGAAGAAAAAAAAATAGATACGGTACCTACTTACAACAACTGGGAAAGAAGTGTGATTAATTTTGTTGGTAATCGTATAGATACAATACTCAAAGACTTGAAATATTATCGAAACTATAAACGGGTACCTACGTAGAACGAATTGTATTTATTTGATTTCCGTTCTTACATGGTATTCGTATAGGTAATAGAATTCCGAATATACTATGAAATGAAAACTTTGAACTGATTATGAGTACAAGTAACGAATAATTATATGGGTATGTATTCGGTACCCAGTTTTTAGAGAAGTAAGGAATACTTTTTTACCGAATGATTACTACCCACACATCTCTACACCTAACACTTAATCGAAACAAATCGACTAGTTTTCTTTTTATTGTTATACTCCACTTTTATATTATCCCTAATCGTGTATGAAAGTAGGTATGGAGGAATTCATGTAGCATAATAACTAACAATGAAAAATATGTACATGTCCTGCAGAAAAGAAGCGAAGCCCGACTTTGAAGTTTATATTATAAACATCGTTGTCTATCCAAAATCCATTCCTTTCTGCGGGGCGTTAGTATGTAGCTTGAATCGTGTGAAGTCAAAACGAATTCTATGAGCTTAATTACATAAAAAAAAAATCTTATTAGAAATTTAGCTACACGAAGTCGTTTCGACTTTACTCGATTTAAGATACGGAGTACCACCCCTCGATCTGCAAAAAATTGAACAGAATATTATATGATGAATATATTCAAAGTATGTGTGCGAAATTATTTAGTGACCCACATAACTTTTTTAAGTTTATTAATATGAAGTAAAAAACCGACAAGTAGCCCAATACAATGAGGTACAAAGATTCTGCAAGTGCATTTTCCTCGTCAAATCTCCAACCTTGAAATAGCAACTTTAGTCATATGAACGACTCCCATAACGTTTCATTCACTATCCCTACAATTACATATGAGGATATACTTAATCATATTAATGGGCTTCCAAATGACTTCATAATGGGTCCCGATGGGATTCGTCCAGCCATTTTTAAGTCATGTTGTCTCTCCTTAGCAGCCCCGCTGAGAATTATTTTCCAAAAATCGTTCGATAGCGGTTCTTTTCCGCAGCTGTGGAAAAATTCTTTCATCACGCCTATCCACAAAGAAAGTAGTAAAAATGATATTTCTATTTATAGGCCTATTGTGAAATTATTTTGCATGTCCAAATTATTTGAATCAATCATCTACTTTCAGCTATCAATTTCTTGTAAGAATTTGCTTTATTCAAACCAACATGGCTTTATTTCGGGCAGTTCGGATACCATTGGCGGGTTTGCAAAAGGCTACCAGACAGATTGTAGTTATACTGACTTTAGTAAAGCTTTCGACAAGTTAACTCACTCTGTGATATTATTTAAAATGGAAGAGCAACTTTCCCCTAACATTCTTAAAATGAACGGAGTCATATTTAGATAACAGAACTTACCAAATGTATTTCCACCATTCCATTCTATCTACTGACGACATTGTCATTAATACAGATACATTGATACAGAGTGGCCTACACAAATTTAACGATTGGTGCAAAAGCAATAATTTGATACTCAATATTGACAATTATGAGGTTATGACTTGATTCAGAAACCTATCACTTATGATCATGGGTTCTCAGGTTCCTCGATTGATCATGTGGGTTCTGTCTGTAACTTCGGTGTTAGATGTGAACAAAGATTGAATTTTATACAGCATTTGTACACTTGCTTCATGAGACCTCTCCTTGAATATGCTAGCCAGGTTTGGTCTCCATTTTACGGTACACACATCGACCGTATCGAGTCCCCTCAGTGGAACTGTCTAACGATTTGCGCTCAGGCACCTACCCTGGAATAATTCATTAATTCTTCCACTCTATGAGGATCGAGTCGCATAGCTGCCGATGTAACTTTTGTGCATCAACTCTTAAACGCTATTATTGACTCTTAGTTGTTACTGGACAAATTCTCTTTTCGAGATAGTAGACACAGTTTAAGAAGGCTACCTCTGTTGCATGTTCACTTCTCAAGGTCTAATTTTAGCTTATACGAACCTATTAATTGCATGTGAATTACTGTTAATAATATGGCCGAGCATTTTGCTGTCGACTTTTCTAAGCATGTTTTAAAAAAGCGTCTATATAATATTTAATCTTTCTAGGTTATATTTAATTTTCTTTTAATGTTTGCTGTTCAATGTTGCATTGCATGTAATTTCATCTTATGTTTGGTTTATGTTTAGTTTAACATACTAATACTAACACCGACTAAGTGATGAAAAGCATGTATTATTGACCGTTTACTTATTAATTGTGTCACTACAGCGAGCTTGTGTTAAGCTCGTTCTAATAGTCTATTATGTATTCACAGAAGATTTTCCCGGTTATTGTTCATCAAAGATTTCCTTGAATATTATTCCCCGAAGACTTGTTCCACTACTGTTCGCCGATCTTTTCCTCCATTATTGGTCATTAAAATTTTCTTCCATGATTATTCATCGAAGAATATTCACCGACATTTTCATCGATGACAATTCATCGACGTTTTGTTGTACTTTGCTCCTGCAGAAAGCCATCACAACCTTGCCTAGGACATCCTGGGTAAAATTCATCCATGCTATCAAGCAGAAATGGGTCGGTTATGAATGCCAAAGGTGCAATACGGTTTGAATACGGTGAGTACTTTCACTCATTTTTGATTGTGTTCAAGTAGAAAAGCTACGGACGAAAGGAAGGCAACGGTTTATTTTTGGGAAACATGCTAAAGATATTATTTTGAGAATTGCCATATTTTAAAAGATCATAAAAATAAGATAAAGCAAATATCTGGTGTCTTGCGATGTAGAATAAGTTAGTTTTTTTTTAACTTTGTCCACACACTCGTAATATGCCAGCCTTATTAAATAAAAAAGAAGAAAAAACTGACAAGCTTGCTTCTCACAGAAAACAGCACTTCACCAATTCTAAGTTGTTTTTAAGACAATGCATAGCTAATATTTCTTGTTGATACCACTCGAATCAGTTTTCATATAGAAGAACATACCTGTTTTTGAGGGATTCAGAAACATCAGAGGAAATATCGTTTAAGAATTAATAAAAAAAGCATTTTCTGGTAGTTCATTACTTTTTTTTCTGGGTGCACGAAAAGCTTTTTTTTTTTATACGTAGGTAATTAATACGACAAAAGTAGGTACTGCACCAACTATTCGAGTGCCTTAATATTTGTAATCTTTATCCACTTCCGTTCGACATTCATTTCATTAATTAAAAAAGAAGAAATACACGAATAAAGCCCAAATTCAACTTAACCGCATATCGACTTGGGTCTAATTATATCACTCCAGACTTAGTGTCGTTCTGTCTGGAAAAGCAAGTGAGCAAACACATTTCTGTCATTCGTCTTGATGAGTGCTGTTTGCACTTATAAATTATTCCTGGAATGGACTTCGTCTCCTCTCGTCTTAGGAATGATATGTCAGGGCGTTTGCTTGGTGAGGTTCAAATATTTATAATATGCACATAAAAGCAATTTAGCCCAGTCGCAATCAAAAGGCGGTTTAACGTTCTACAAGGAATGGCAACCGAACAATGCCCAACCAGACAGATTCCTTCCAATTTGTAGCCGGGCACAATCCATACAAATTCTTGGCACACGTTCAAATTAAATAATTATAGGTCCTCCACTTCGCATGATTAAGAAGAGAAGAGAATCCAAGGAATAATACCAAACTAAGACCATTGGCAGCTGGGTGAGAAATTTTCCGAGTCACGGAAGATTGAAATCACTCGTATTATCTACTAAAGCAATGCAACAAGTAGTCCAAGATAATAACAGGGTTTTTGTGTGTGAAAAGTTTCAAAGGGTGCCAAGAGAAAGCCCAGTTGCGAATACATGGATGGAATCACTTTTAATGGCTTAAGGTAATACATACACTAGAATTTGAAAGTAATAAGCTGATGCCAATACCTCTTTGAAAATGATATTATTAACAAGCAAAGCCAGCGAAAGTTTCGTTAATGTTATAACTAAGAGAAAAAACAAAAATTAAACACGTGATAAAGTGAATTAAGGGGGGGGGGGGGGGTGTTTAGGGGTTGAAAGTGGTTTTGTTTTATTTATTTTCGGCGAAACGTGACCTCCTAGCGGAAAATGTCCTTCATAAAAGTTATAGATAATAAAAAAATCTAAAACTATTATAAATGGCATTTTTCAACATAACCTCAAATTTTCTGTGAAAATGACGGAAAACCGTTTTTTTCGGTTTTTTATTTTTTTCTCTCGTAAAAATAATTCAATTTACATGAAGTTCCCTCTTCAGTTCAAAGCCCCTCCATTCTTTTAATCGATTAGCAACAGAAGATTCATTCTTTGATAGTTATTTTCTAAATTGTATACTATACAACGCTTCCATACTACACAGCTTTTACATCGATCCCCACAGTTTTTATCATAATTTACAGGGATGATAAAAAATCTAAAAATAATTGACCAATCTCCTTTTAAACGCTATGAATTTGGGTATATTTGGTGTGAAAGCGTATTTTCAAAAAATGATATCTTGGACTACATTAGTTGTTATGCTTGAGGTCTCATATTAAAGGAAATTTCCTGAAGTATAAAAAAAGAAATATTGCTGTGGCACCAAGTGGAACGAACTTTTTTTTAGTACTTAATAGTACTTTTTGAAACTACTTTTGGCCCAGTAGCGGATTTCATTTTATAATTTTATGTTGCAGTTCTGGACCTGCAAATAAATGATGACTAAGGTTTTGTGTTATCTATTTTTAAAATTCATGGGAGCTTATAATTTCGCCATGCACTATACGAAAATATTAATTAATTTCCAATTGTATTCGTTCCAATATAAAAGTCAAAACAATTTCGCACGTTTGGTTTTCATTAAATATTTTTATCTCTTTAAAATATTTATGACTTTTCCTCAAATTTTTGCATGCCGGTAATGATTACAAAAGAAACCAAATGACCATTGAAATTATCTACATCAACTTATAATTGAATTTAAGCAATAAATTTCAAATCGATAGAAGGGAATCCACGTTCATTTTCTCATTGAGAGGTATAGATAAAGGCTATACAGCAAGTACTTTTAATTTGGTAAATATACATACGTATATATTTTAGAAGATATTGACCTAACATTTTTTATATATTTTTTTTGCACTTTATGCAATACCTCAATTCGTGTATACTTCTGAGTTGCCCTACATACATAAGTGGCTGCGGCCACACCCCAGCAAACGAAATTTTCTAATTTCTTTTCGAAGTCGTAATATAATGTCGGAAAAATTATCCGATATCGGAATTGATTTCGCCCCGAGTTCTTTTCGAAAAATGTATGAAGCAGTTGACACGACTTCGAAATCGCTGAACCAAAAAACTACTCTACAACAACGAGTCTTTGCCATTATGCAAAAAGGTTGAAAGTTTCTTATACTTTAGTATTTCTGATCTTTTAGTTTAAGTTTAATTGGAAATATTCGGTACTGCAGGGAAGCAAAATAAGTTTTTCGTTTTCGTCTACCGATGTAACAACGGCTCCCAGAAATGAGCTCTCACCTGTACAAATTATAGTAAAAATCCTAGTATATTTTATAAAAATATGGACTTCCGAAATTTTTTTTTAAATTATACATATTTTACATTAATATTTGTTCTATATTCCACATTTATAATTTTTTATTTATTAAACTTTTAAAAAAATTTATCACTACACACTACAAGAAATCACAATTCGTAATGCTCTGCGCTTCAATTCCGCAAAATTTTGAACGTGCTTAACTACACATTGTGCTATTATGATATACTAATGAGAACGGTAAAAATACACGAAATGTCGATTTCTTTACGAATTCATAACGGAAGTTCGTAAGAAATTGAAATTGAATATTCTCACTTCCGAAATCATCACGAATTCGTAAAGAACCATCGGAAGAGAAAGATTTTCGCTCTTTTCAGTTGTCCGAAAACTTTCAGATTTGTCTAAATTTGGGAATGTTGTGTTTACTGGGATATAATGGAAAATTAACGCATATGTTTAACTCAATTTTAAATAGCTACAACTAGAAAGCTTAAAGTATGATTTCTTTACAATAGCTTAGTGAAACATAATAATTCACGAATTAATTTAGAAAAGGGAAGATGCTCGATTTGGATATTTCCGTAATTTTTAGGATATGCATATTTTTTTACTCTAATCCACTAATTGATCTGTAATTGAACAGGAGGATTTCACAGCTCTAGTAAATATGTATGTATTTGTTTCAAATGTACTAATCAGAGCTACTCCATATTTGTGGAAGTACAAATTAAAAACTAATCAGAACACTTTGTATCGATCAACACATCATTACTAAATTTAATCAAAAACGACTCAGCCGTACAACTGTTTTCATCTCTACATATATTGATATATTTGATAGACGGTATTAAAGACACGCCCCTCCCCCACCGTGCGTAAAAGAAAGCAGCAATCTACAAAATTCATAATCATCCTTTTCGCAAAAACAAAGACCCAATCCTGAATAAATTTCGTCCAATTTTACGTAGCCACCTAGGTAGATCCATAATGGTTATATAGATATTTTGAAAATGAAAATTGGACACTCGAACTTAGCCCACAACTAGGCCCTTTGCTCAGCCTTTTGATCTACAAGACTTCAGTCATCACACCCAGCTAAGTGCTCTAATCAATTAAGATTTACTTTTAATACTCACTACCTGCATCGTTTGGTTCAATTAGGAAATGTGCACCTAGATATCTACATCGTTTAACAGAGAATGCCGGACAGTAAAAAAGTAAGGAAATCATCCCCTGAATTCAGGACTCTCTATGACTCTCAACCTTTGTAGGTTTTGTCATAAGGAATAGACAGTAGGGGTTTCAAGAATGGCTAACTTAACTTCAATATTTCCATTTTGAGTCTATATTGGTGTTAGATTTACAAGGACTGATTCATAAACAGGAAAGGGGTGCCTGATCGGAAATAAGAACTCAGTACATACATGGTTTAAATTCCACCAAATTTGTCAAAAAAAGCAAAACTATTAATAATTCAGTAATACTAAATTAAAAAGTAAAATAATCCAAATAAAAAAAAATAATGCAAAAATAAAAGGTTAAATAGTCCAACTAAAAAAAAAAATTAAAATTAAAGAAAAATGATAATAATTCCAAATGATACGAAAGGTCGAAAAACGAAAATGAAAATAAAAATAAAAATAACTCCAAATGATGATGATGATCCAAAGTAAAATATAATCCAAAAAAATGTTTCTTGGTGAAAAGTTAAAAAACACTATTAGTAATTGTTATGTTATGGAAAAGCAATAGGTATAGGTTACTATAAGAACGTGCCGGGAATCAGTCCTTCCCAGGAGGATGCTGAAAAATTAAATTAAAACAATAGTTCATAGATCCAACAAAGACTTCAGCTCGGCTTGTTGATGACTGTTCGAGACGTAGTACCAATTGTGAAAAGGGTGCTCTATTTATATAGATTTGGATCTGTGCCTGAGCTGAGATTTCAAAATTTTTTCAACTTGGAGGTGTTCTGTGGTGCACAAAGCTTTTATTCTAGCAATCAAAATATTGGATAAAATACTAGAGTCAATACTTCTAGTATTAATTCTGCTAATATAAATTAGACTAGGTTCAGTACTCCTAGGTTTTGATATCCAAGACTTCATAATGACTTTAATACTGCCGATCTGTCTAGGCTGACTACACAGAACGCTATGGTTTCTCGTATTCCCAGGAAAAATGCACAGGGTATAGAGAACTTCATAAGAAAATTGCACAGCGGTTGCGTCAGTGAGCTCTGGCGGTGCCTATCTCTGCTACGTAAGGCTTAACTGTGACGAAACAGAAATCTATATGTGTGCGTGTGAGGCCGTTCATCTAAAATGTTCGATATTGATACTTATGGCAAATTACCAGCGATTGGCTTTATATATGCTATGGAGCCTAAACTACTATCCATACAGGAAAATAGTCTTCCAGTAATTTAAAGCTTGTTTCATTACCTTTGCGACGGCTACACTTACTCTATACCTTATTTAACAAAATAATAAAATAGTGCTGATTTAAAAGTAACCTTACCATCTTAGGCTATTTTTGTACTTTTTTTGGTCTGGTTTTATTAATGTCAGAAACGATATTACCTTTTTTGGGAATCTCTGATCGTAAGGAAAAAAACTACAATATTTGAGTTCTTTGTTGTTTTATTTTAGAGTTGGCCCAACGTTTCGACTCTGTGGTTTTGAGTCCTTTTCTAGGGCCTGCAAATTACATAGTCATTTTGCATTATAGAGTTTAAAATATGAAAATATAAAAAGAAGTTTACCTTACATATCCAAATAAAACTCACAAAAATTCCGGACTAGGCACGATAATGAGCAATAATCAGCTGCTTCTTATTATCATGTCAGATGTGGTGTATAATTTGCTGGTATGTGTGCTTGTGTATCTATGGTGTTGGTATTGATTTGTTGGATTTGATGTGCTCTTTTTTGGTTGTGTGTATGTGTTCTATTTAAAATGCTGTAATAACCTTTGCGTATTATTTCTGAATCTAGTCTGATGTTAATTAAGTGTTTTCTATTTATATATAAAGGGTTTTCCAATAAGAGGTGTTATTTTGATATTCAAAGAAAAATGCCATTTTTTGAGATAAATGATCGGACCTTTATTTTATTATAAAGAGGAAGGTATGCCGTTAATAATGGAAAATAACATCAGCCAAATGACCACCACAACCACGCCTACAGGACCATATCCTTTTCATGAAATTTTCCATACCAAATCGCAAAGTGGCTGCCCTCTGTCCTCGATAGCCTCACGAATCCCATCTTTGAGATCTTGAAACGACGCTGGGCTGTTGGCGTAGACCTTCTCTTTCACGTGGCCCCAAAGGAAGAAGTCGCAAGGTGTTAAGTCACAAGATCTCGGTGGCCAATTGTGATCACCTCTTCGAGAGATAACACGGTCCGGAAACTTTTCCCGTAAAAGATCAATGGTTTCGTTGCTTGTATGGCACGTAGCGCCGTCTTGTTGAAAGTAAACGTTGTCCAGATCAATACCATCCAATTCCGGCCATAAAAAATCATTAACCATCTGTCGATAGCGCAATCCATTCACCGTAACTGTTGCTCCAGCCTCATTTTCGAAAAAGTAAGGTCCCATGACCCCGCGGGACCATAAACCGCACCAAACAGTCACACGTTGAGTATAGAGAGAGGCTTTTCAACAATAACTCTTGGGTTTTCCGAGCCCCAGATGCGACAATTTTGTTTGCTGACGAAGCCATCGAGGTGGAAATGGGCCTCATCACTCAAAATGAGTTTTCGATGGAATTCCGGATCATTTTCATGCATTTCAAGGACCCAATCAGCAAAGACTCGACGTTGTTGATGATCGGCCGGCTTGAGTTCTTGTGTTAACTGAACTTTATAAGCCTTAAGACCCAAATCTTTATGCAAAATACGGTGTAATGACGTTTGTGGAATGCCTAATTCCAAAGAACGACGAGGAATGGACAAACCTGGGTTTTCTTCAACACTTTCGGCTACAGCAGCAATATTCTCGGCTGTTCTTGAGCGACGTGCACGGATTTTATTCTTCACATCACTAGCTTGTCCCGACAGCTCGAATTTTTCTACCAATTTCTGTATTGCGGTCCGCCAAGGTGCTTCACGACGACCCAAAGATGTTCGAGTTTTACGAACCGTCTCTGCCACTTTTTCACCATTTTTATAGTGAATTTTAATAATTTCAATGCGTTGTTGAATCGTATATCGTTCCATTTTTATTAATGGCGTAGTTTCTACTTGTCAAATGGCAAAAAATGACAGCTTCAAAAGTGACATCTACCGAAATAGCGGGCTAATTCAAATAACACCTCTTATTGGAAAACCCTTTAGGTGGCACGCTTCTTTTGTCCCTCTCTTCTTTTTGTTGTCCTCTATGTCAATGATGCAAGCCTCTTCAAAATTAAAGATATGACCAGTTTCCAACGAGTGTGTTGCCAGTGCTAAGTTGGGTATCAGTTTTTCTATTTTTTTTTTATATTGTGTCAGTTGCTGAGTACTTGTCTGTTCTATGCGTGGATCTTATTGTGACTTAGATTAAGGACTCTATTGGCAAAAGTCTGTGCTGTGTTGATTATTGTTGAAGGTGGGTGGTTTGAATGAAAATTGTTCATACGGTTAGGGCTACAAGGCTCGCAATACCAATCCGTTACGATTTTGTGGTCTCCTGTCCTAATGGTCTCATGTCCTAAAAGTCTCCTGTCCTAATGATCTCCTATCCTAATATCCAGAAAGGGTATTTTGTTGTTATTTTCTGTTTCCAATACCAATCCTTCATGATTTTTTGGTCTCCTGTCCTAATTGTCTCCTGTCCTAAAGGTCTCCTGTCCTAATGGTCTCCTGTCCTAATGTCCAGAAATGGTATTTTGTTGTTATTTTCTGATTCCAAAGTAATTTTAATATTATTGTTGATGTTGTTAAAATGATGTAATAATACATTTATGTGTTGTTTTGGAATTGCGCAGATAACGTCATCCACATATTTCTTGTTGAATGTGAGCTAATGTATGGTGCTGCTAAGAGCCTGATTGATTATGTGGTCAAGCGCAAGATCTGCTAGAATTCCTGGTAGAGGGTTTCCCAAGGCCAGTCCACATTTCTGTTTATATATTATATTATTATATGAAAAATGGTTACAATCAACACCGCAAAACTTTATGATTTCCATGAAAAGTTTCTTATCTATAGGAGTCAGATTTTCTACTAAATGCAATTCTTCATTAATAACTTGGAGAGCTAATTGTGTATCGATATTTGTATATAATGATACCACGTTAGATGAGTATATCATCAGTATTCAACTGTATGCTGTCAAGGAAGATTTTTAATCTATTAGAATCTTTTATGTTTATTGGATTGTCAACATTAAGTTGTTGGACAATTTTATAGCTGATCTCATGTCAGGTTTGTAGATTTTTGGTAAACCATAGACTCGGACATGTAGCCGTATTTGTGCGTAAGAAGTATCCTTGAAATTTGTTAATACATTTTTTATCTATTAGACGTTGTACTAATTTATTGTACTTCGTTTGAAGTTCACGAGTTGGGTCGTTGTGTTTATGTCACTAATCAAGTTTGACATTTTGGATTGGTAGCATTATTTCTGTACAATGACCGTTTTATTTCCTTTATCCGAGTTAACAACGTATATATCAATATTATTTTTTAAAAATTTTGTTGTAGTTTTATAGCAATATGGGAGGTTTTTTTATTTTGTTAGAATCATCATATAAATGAAGTGTTATGGAGTTGGCAATGTTTCTTCGAACCATTTGTCTGTTGTCTATATCTTGGATGGTTTTTACTGTATTCTCAGAGGCTGATATTACTTCGATGAGGTTGGGCTTTCTATTTTGGTGGGCATATTAAATTTAGGACCTAAGCTCAATTTGATGATTGCTTCCGTGGGATGTCTACATTCGTATGATTTTTCACAAAATTGTCGTCAAATAAAAATTCTGTTGGTTTTAGTTGTGCATGAATTAATCTGTTAATTTTATATTTTAGTCTATTGTGTTGATATTAATTTGTTGGTTTTGATGTGTGTATGTGTATGTCTATTTAATCTATTTAAAATTGTGTAATAACCTTTGTGTATTATTTTTGAATCTAGTCTGATGTTAATTAAGTGTTTTTTATTTATATATATGTGGCACTCTTGTGGTTTCCATCATTGACATAGGGGATAACAAAAAGAAGAGAGAGACAAAAGAAGCGTGCAATTTTACGCTTAATAACTCTCAGCTAAGTAATAGTTGCAATAGTGAATATGCGGCCGGAATTCGAATCTGTAGGCAGACTGATTCGGCATATACAATTACTACTCAGTTGAGAGTTTTTGTTTGAGGAATCGTAGTCATTTGGTTAAGATAAATTTTTTAAATTAATTTTGTTAGGTAAATATAAAAATTTTATTACCATTCGAAAGACAAGAAAGCTAGCTTAAGATTATCAGAACACCATTTTGCTGAGTGAATAGTACTCTAAGGCGTAGGAGCTATTCAAATCAAACTTTTGACAGTTTTACATAAAAACAGTGTAAATATTTTATAATGTTCGGACTCAGTTGGGGCTATCATGTGGTAGTGATAGGGATTCTGTTTCATTGCTTGTGAACTATTCCCGAGGGTATTGCCCATTGGAAAGTTATGTTTTGCTTTTTTTGTTGTATTTAATACATGCAAAATTTTGTTTATGTTTTTTACTTTCAGTACTACGATTACCTTGTCGATGAGAAGTGGGATTCGACGAGCGGATGAGTTTTATTTTGTAAGACAAATTCTCACATCTACCTATGGTCTGAATATTTTGTTTGGTTACGTAAATTTCTACTTTGTTTTGTTCCTTGCAAGTCAAAATAATTAGGTTTCCCCACAGTTCTTTTGTTATTCTGCCCATAGTGTCATCGAGTCAAAACGATCCATGCAAACTAGGCTTTCGATATTTCTTCAAGATGAGAAATATCGTCCACCTTTTCGTGTCTGCAGATATTTCTATTACCTGGCTCCCTCTTTACATCACGAAAGAGATTTCGAGGTGGTTTTACAGTCCAGTTCCAATTTGAAGTCAACCATAATAAGCTACTTTACATTTGCAGTTATAAAAGTCCGATCTGGCATGTTTAGGAAAATTTTTTCTTATTTTTTTTTTTTGTATTCAAAGAACCCTTGCAAAAACCAAAACATGTTTCCTTAACAATTTTTGATAACGCTTTTGCTGCTATTCTAAATGACAATCCAATAAATAAATATCTTTGATTACGTTTTTTTTGTTTTTCATTATTCTTGCAGGAATTATTACGAAGAATAAATAGAAAAGTTTTGCAGGGCTAGTTTCGGGACATTATTTCAGAAATTTCTCCACAATTTTCTGGAGATATAAGCAATGGAACCGATTCAATAAGGCCCTTATGTATGTTAAAGCCGACATGACTATATTTGAAAGGCCTACTGTTTTTAAGCTCTATCATCAAAGGGTATACAAGGAAATTTAAAGGAAAATATTTATGATAATATTGATCAAAGTTGAAAGTCTGTTCAAGCATAAGAAGTTCCACTTAACATCTTCGGTTTAACTTAATAACAGAACAGAAAATCAAATCTACCAATGCCCCATATTGAAACCGTGAGTGTCTTTCAGACGACGGTGCTAAGTTCAATGCAGATATAACAGAGATCTTCATTTGCTTAACCTCCACTACAGTAGCATTAAACTACCTACAGAACATCTGTATTACTTTTGATCAAAAAGCAAAAGCTTAAGAATTGCACAATCTAAGAAGCCTTTTCAACCATTACATTCGACTAAAAACCATTAAAGCACATCTCTCTTGACAAAAATGGGATTCCACTCGAAAGAAATTTGCAGAAACGTATTGTAAACAACACATGAGGCCTGATAGTCGATAGCCGGCGTAGTGGAAATTGATTTACAGGTTAGCATCAACAAAGCTCAAGTTGTGATTGGTAAATTCACATAGGCACACACTAGATTCCAGATGTTTGCAACCAACATTAAATCTGTGCTGCTGTTCGAGGTGAAAGGTGATCCAACAGTTTATCTAATCTGCAAGCTTTCGTGAACTTGTGTTTAAAGGAAATTATTTCAAGTAAAAAAGTAAATGGTGAGTTTTGAATGAATCTGGATCCTCTATACGTTCTCAAAAAAATTTTCGAGGCTCCCAGTTTGTCTCTTCTTTTAGCCATTCGTATACTCCCACATCCTTTTGTCTTAGAATTTTCTTTTCCAAAATTCCTTCTTTGATAATGTTTTCACTACACGATTTACAGCATTTTTAATACTTGGCTAGTTCCTTGAAACCATTTTGTTTCTTTAATTTTATGCACAATTTATGCAATGGATTATAAACCCCCATCTATACCTTCTTATTTTAAAATAATGCTACCAAACCTTATTACAAATATATCTAGTTACTACTAACAATATAAATACAGATAAATAAAAAACAAAACAAAAAACCATCAAAACGTGCTACTATAAATTGGATTCCTGGCTTCCCTTCTTGACTTCGTTCATAATCCAGAAAAATAATAACAGACCGTGAGTATCCCATCGAAAATCAATTTACCGCAAGCCGAGCACTCTTGAAATTTTTAATATAAACTTCCCGGCCAACGATTTTCAATAAATGGGTATAGGATGAGACTGTGGATAGTGGGTATAATGGTGACGGCGGACTAGCAGCTACTCTAAAACACTGGAGTATCGCAAAAAAAAATCATTTGTGGCTCCATAGGCATATATACAGTGTTGAAACACTAAAGTTTCTCTTTAAAACTTTAACTCTGATGTACATATTATTAGAAAAGATACTCTTACAGAAAATTTTCTCGTATACTCTTACATAAAAACATCACCTTGATACCTGAAGCAATTTCGAAACGTGGAAGAACTACTAAAGACACGATATTTATACAAAAATAGTATAGACATCTTTGGTAACATGCCAATGCGAATAGGTCATGAATTGTGTATTTGCAGAAAACCCTTCTAAATAGTATAATAAAAATCAGATTTTTTATTTCTTTGTAAAATTTTCAATATGATAATGTTGAAACTCAGAAATTACAAGAATGGACCTGAAGAGCTTCAAACAAATTAACAATCTTCCAGCTCGCGATACATACCGGGTATCAGATTATTAAAATTAGTTAAAAACATTTCGAAATTTCAGGTATCGGACGATGTAAGAAGATGAGATCAAAGTCATTGAGTACCAGAACGATTTAAGTCAACACACGAGAATTTGAAAATCGCTAATGCGACTCCGACGTTTGTACAACAATATCAAACTTATTGCAACCGATCCTTAACTGCATTGGGAATTTTAATTAATGAACTGAATAACATTTATTGGCTTATTGTGTATTGCTTTCTTTTGTAGCTCCTCCAATAGTCCTGCTCTCCTCAAAAAGTGCAAAAATTGCAAAAAGTCGGAAGGCTTAAGAAGGTGTGCGTCAAAGACCTGGGATTTATGATGTACAATTGCTCCAAATTCGCAAAGGACATGCGACGATGTTTCATTCTCCTCAAGACATAGTCTAACTACATATGTACATCATACACTAGGTGATTGACTATCCGATACAGGTAGTTGTTAAGTTTACAGTGTCCAGACTAAGACTTCTGTAATTATCCTGAGCTGATTACTAGATATTCTAAAAGGTATCAGGCTAATCCTTTTTTCACTTGCCTGTATTTTGTCGCTGAAGCACATGTATAGAATATTACGTAGTTCCTTGTACCAAGGCGTGTTAATGCTTGGATACATTCTCGAGTCGCATTTAACTTATGTGCTCGGTGTGTCTTTAGCATTGAAAGATATGAACATATATCGCAGTACTCGACGAAGATTCTCGGTTGCGCTTTGGATAACTATCTCAATTTCCGTATTTGCTTTACAATATTCAAAATCCTTAACTTACATTACCCGGATTACCTTGGCAGTCGACTTCAGTTTTTGCATTCTGAAAGAACGCTTTTGTTGAAAACTCCCCATTATAGGCTCTCGATTAGCTCTCGATCTTTCTTCGTCTATGATGTCAAACTTTGGAACGCACTTCCTCTAAACATACATTCACTTCGAGTCGTTGGGGGATTCAAGTGAGAATGTTTTAAATATTTTTGTAGTTTAAAAAATTAAGTAAATCTTTTTGTTATTTAATTGTTTTTTTTTGTTTTTTTTTTTTAGTAACAATGCTTTTTTCTTTATGTACTTTTTTTCTGTATCTTTAATTTTATAATACTTAGCTATTTTTTTCTTTATTCTTATATCTTTTTTATACATATATGCTTTTTATGTTTCTCTCTTCTTTTAATGAAATTTTCTCCGTTAGTAATTAATATTCTCGCTTAGAGTATAAGAGACTTATTTCATATACATATATTTTTTTTTATGTCTAATTATATATATTTATAACTCACTTGTGTTTCAGTAGTATTTATAAATAAATTTAAATTTAAATTGAAAATATTAACATCGTTTTGACCTCACCTGATCAGATAGCTTTCAGTTCCGCTTGACTGTCTACAAATTTGTATATATTTTTATTGGTGTAGATTCATTGAGATTTATTCGAGTTCGAATTTAATAATATTAAAGAGAGTTCTCCTATATGTTGCTTTCCAAATGATATTTAAGTAAATTTTCATCGCCGTTGCATTGATCTTTCAGACACACAAAGTGATAAAGCTTTCATAGCGCCAGCAAAAAAAAACACGATTGGTAAGAACATCATAGCTTCTTCTACAAAAACCCTACTCATCAGTTCGTGGTGGAGCATTTAAAGCTTCTAATAATAAATGAGAAACCTCTTCAAAGAATAAGCCTCTGAAGAAAATGGAAATCTCCACAAAAAAATTTCATAAATTTACTTCAGGTTTATGAACTACAGAAGTAAATTGCCCGCTCGCAGTAGCTATTGAAATAGAAGTATGCTCAAACAAGATGGAAGATATTTTAAATGCCTTAGACGTGGACATACATATTTCCTAAAATTTTGCAAGTTGATAGCTAAACCGAAAATATAGAATAGAAACATTAAAAACATTAAAACTTA
This sequence comes from Dioctria rufipes, assembly GCA_963924295.1. NCBI lineage: Eukaryota > Metazoa > Arthropoda > Insecta > Diptera > Asilidae > Dioctria > Dioctria rufipes. The sequence goes on along the minus strand of OZ002740.1, from coordinate 82,354,833 downwards.
AAACAGCACTGTAAAGAATCGCAGAAACTACGTATGAATCTGTACATGCTAGAAAACAATTTATGTTTTTTATAACACTCATGATGACAATCCCTCTCGCTTTTTTCGTGGCAAAGATAGGTACGCCAAAACTCCACGCCCGCAATCATTATTCAATTTTATTCTAAAGCTATATTTACCTGTGCATTTCGCATAGTATAGATGGAGCATGACATTGCGTTCTGAGCAGGCAAACCAGCCGGATCGGCAGTAGTGAACCAAGTTGAATTCTTGGAGATTATACTAGAAGCATTGAACCTGGTTAAAATCTAGATATTCTCATTGCGAAAATGTACATCGTGCAACACAAGCGCCCCAGCAGTTGGAAATACATTGATTTGCAACAAAACTACATTTGTATGTATAAGCATTACTAAAAAGTATATTCCGCCATAAAAATAGAGCATTTTAGCTCTCAATCGAAATTGCGTTCTGAGCAGTCAACCGAGACAGATCATTGAAGTATTGGGTATAAAAACTAGGAGTATTTCATATTAAGAGTATTGATATCGTAATATGTTTCATTAATACTGGAAGTATTTAAACTAGTATATTTCATTTTAACATTAGTTGTAGTGAGCCTAGATACTCATATCCATATATTTTCATTGTGAAAATATAAGCATAGTTTAGTACACCCCAGCACACTGTCAAAGTATGAAAGTATTGAAATCTTAGGCACAAATCAAAACCATATAAATAAAGAATTTTTGCTCACAATTAGTATTGCATTTTGAGCAATCGTCAAGAACAGATCGGTGCTCTGAGCCGAGCTTAATCTTTGCAAATATAAGAATTTATTAATTTTCTCTATTGTTTTTTTTTTTTTCTTTAACAGTCAGCACCCAGCACGTTCCTATAGGCTAAAAACTGAAGCTTATTGCATTTTCTTGCTAACCAAAAGAAATTACTAATAATGTTTTTCAACGTTCAGATGAAAACACTGGAACACTTTGTTTTTAATAACTTTTTATTTATTTTGTACTACATCGTATCATTCGCAATTTATTTTTTTATTTTCAATTTTTATTTTTTTATTATTTTAGTTTTTACTTTTTGCGTTTCTTTTATTGAATAATTAGTAGTTAATCCAATAGCCTAAGGCATATTATAACAACTGAGTGAATATAAATATTTTATATTTTAACACATATCTGTACTCTCTTATTATTTCTGATTCGATACTTCCCGCTTTTTAGGATTTGGTCCTTGTAGATCTAACAATCCCTTTTTGGAGTAATTCAAATACTAAAAATATGTGTAGACGTGTAAATAATGCGCAATTCTGTCTTCAAAATACAAGTAAAATTTTCTAATATTTATTGTGTATACTCGCACATGAGTACATAAAACAATAGTTTTACAATGAATTACTACACGTTTACTTACAAAAAATTGTAGAGTTTGTCAGAAGGACATTTCGATTCTAAAAGCCCGGAATAGTAATTAGCGCTCTTTCTGTAAGCACAAAAAATGGGTCAAGGAATGATTAAAATAAATCTTCATTTACCTGTGATAGAAATAATCAAAGGAATGGATTAGTCCTATGGATTTTCAATAAATCATGTCTCCCTCAACCACATCAAATTACAACAGCGGCTACTCCCACCTCCGCCCAACCGTTTACGTACAAAAAGTATGTGATTAGCACAAGACTCTATTTGTGTAGATGCAATAAGTGTGCACGAACTTAATAAACTACATATGTGCACGTACAATAATTTTATGTATCAAAAACGATTTATATGTATTTCGAACGTCCGTACGAGTACAAAAGCTTAGAAGAGTATACGTCTGGGAACCTGAGTTTTAACGGGAAAATTCCACATAAATGAGAATGTAGTAATAGTAGGCTAGTATGTCTGTAGCCTGAAGAGAGAGTCAGTGCCTCGGTTGATGCTACTTACATGGAGTACAATAAATATAAAAAAATCTAAGTTACATATGAAAACTCTAAGGCATACAACACATCCGCCTTTTAAAGTTTAAATTTAACACAGTCAATAATTCACATTTACATTATTTGTACAGAAACTAAAAAAGTAAACGAGATGTACAGCGTAGTACGCATCCAGGTCTTGCTTGATGCATATGGCTGTGTCTCAGTCGAATTATTCATAAGGGTGTCAGCATCGTTATGCGATGATGATGAATTTGTCTTCTCCATTTCATTTGATATTTTTGTTTTCGCTGGCAAAATATCTTCACCAAATGATATCACTTCATTTTCTTCTCTTGATGAAAGATGAGGCTTAGAAACTTCGGCAGGATCGTATGGTATAGTTTCTGCACGAGATTTCGTCAGATGGAAAGAGTTTCTGCTTAGTGTACGTCTGGGTTATATTAACTATGTACGATCTTGATGCTGGTCCTTCTTGTGTAATAGTTTCCCATGTTTTCATATCGCAGTTAATGTCTCTTGAGTAAAATTCAGGCTTTGAAGATACTGCATTGTATCGACTGAAATTCGTTGTTTGTTTGGAATTCTGCTGTACTTCTGTAATTTGGCGTTTATCACTTTTAGGGTGCAGTTAGGATCTAGTGACAGGTAATAGAGTTGTTATACGCCTTCGTATTAGAAGTTCAAATGGACCATACTCGGTTGTTTTTATCAATGTAGAAGGCACCTTTAATAATGTTCTTCTAAATAAGTTTATTGAAGTGCTAACAAACTATGGAGTGACTGATATTTGCCCACTTTGCACACATATTGAATACTAGAACTGTCTTTGCTGATCTGAGCGGGGTAAGCAGAGCTAAAAGGGCTCACTGGGGCACTCCACAAGGTGGTATCTTATCACCTCTTTTTTTGGTACTCATTATGAACAATCTCCTGGTAACTCTAACCCGTATGGTATACAACACAGTATGTTATGCAAACGATCTGACGATCTTGGTCTCCGAGAGTTATGAGTCTGAACTCTGTGGACTGGTGCAAAGGCGATCCGACTAGTCACGCACTGGACTACGAATTTCCGGCTAAGCATTAATCCACGGAAAACCGACTTATGCCTCTTCGCCAGGAAAAGGAACATACCCGGCCTAATCCTGCCCTCGATTGGTTCCACACGTTTGGGGCTAAAAGACAGGGTAAAATACCTACGTATATTAGATAAAAAGCTAAACAGGAATTCACATATCGCGAACAGAGCAAACAAAGCTCTTACAGTCTTTGCAATGTGCCGCAGAACCGTTGGAAAAAAGTGGGGACTTAATCTGCGGATGACTCTATGATTCGACCCATCTTAACTTGTAGTGTGGTGGAAATCAATGGAACTCGCCAATCATCATAAGATATTGGAGAAGATTCAAAGACTATGTCTCCTCAGACCAATGTCAACTAACACTCGGGCCTTTTAGGTTATCCTAACATACATCCAAAGCAAATACATATCAAGCAGGGTGCGTCAACTACAGCGCTAAGACTGCATCTTAATTATGGCTGAATTCACTCTGCAACAAGAGTCCCACACGAATCCATTTATGATTTCGTGCAGTCTGTTGAATAAGAACTCTTTTGTCCTTACTTTACTGATTGATCGAAGTTTCTTGGACCTTGATCTTGAAGTGGGCGAAATGGTTCGTGTACAGCAACAGCCGTAGCAAATTGTTAATTAAGATAGTTTATATTTATACCAATGAACCACAGGTTATTGTACCTGGATTTTGTTAATGTTGAAAGACGGTTCTACTACCGCCAATATATATTATATACATATATATTAAAAAATTCTATTACCTAACTTACTTATCAGCCAGCTAAAACTTCCTAGTAAGCATTTCTAACGAATAAAATATTCAAGCAAAATATTATTTCTCATGCAAAGCACTGACGAGAAATATTATACATGTCAAATATCGTCTAGCTTGGAAAGAAAAATATTTTTATTTGTGGGAATTTAATTTGTATAAAGTGTTATTTTGCATGAGACATGCTTACTTACCCTACTTTTCGCATTGTTGGAATTATGCCATGTATAGACATCCTCCACCGCCTTGAATGATAATTCAAGAATATGCAATGTCAAAGTTGACGCCAAATTCGGATGCAGCTTCTTGATCAGTGTTGGGAGGTGTCTTGTTGTGTTGTTGCTTAGTCGATAGCCAATTTAGCTGGTATTTGCAGAAGAAGTAGATGATCACTACGATTACTAGTAGCAAACCGGTGTGAATTGATGATAATCATGCGGCTGAAATTTGCCTGGTAGATCACTATGAAGGTCTAGTATTCGTTTCATGATTGACTTCAATTGTTTCATGTGAGGTTGATAGTCCGAAGTATAATGGAATGCAGGTGCCAAATGTTATGGTGTCAGATAGTCCGTCAGGGTGCCAGATGGTATGTAGGATATCCCTGGATGGATATATATTATGTCCTTGAATTTTAATTAGTCGTTGCTTGACACAGATGCTTTGAATCGTTAAAATTCCAGATCCTTTAATTACAAATTGGGAGACATCATTGTTGCAGATGACGTTTATTGTGGTTTTTTCCTTTAAAGCATATATCCATTGATTTGTGTTATGCATTTGAATCCAATGGGGTCCATCGTCTATTTTCAGTAATTCGCAGGTAGGCGATTGAGTCAAATGGTTAATGAGGTTTACTTTACATGCGCTGATAGCTGAACCTTTACGATAGTTTCTGGTTGCATAGATGTTGGTCGCGAGTAATTGACGTCCAGGAAAGCAGTTCTTGTTCTGTTAATTTATAATACTGGTTCCGATGCAAATTAATAATCAAAAGCAGAGATTAGGTCTTATTGCCGCCACAAAGCTGTCGCTTATTAAGACTGGCACTGGTGTGATCTTAAACAACTCGTAGTCTGCTAAGGCGAGTAATCGAATATTGAGCTGAAATATGATATTCTCTAATGTAGCTCTTCCTTCAATAATCATGTGGCCGTAGTATTTGAGTATGTCATCCTGCAGTGCTGGTAATCTCAATGATGGTGGGAGATGACTCTTAATTTTGATGAGTTCTTGCTTGAGCTGAGCTGGCGAGATCAATTGTGCACTGTTTTTTGCATGATGAGTATTAATAATTACATCTAACATGGAATTTCGAATTCTGTGAAAGTTGGAAGCTAACAGAGTTGTTTGTATAGCTAGAGATGTGAATAATTGTGATGACTTTTCTTGATGGAGCTCTTCTCTAATCGTAGTTATTTGGTTGATTAGCTGGCATACTTGCAGTTTAAGGTGGCGGAGTTATTTATCAATTGCCTATTGGTCCTTCTTCATGACATTGATAGAATGTTTGATTTTTGATCAAGTTTACGAGATGGATTTCATTTTGTTGAATACTATTGATTATTTGCGACATTTCTTTAGCGTAGTCCTCATCCAATACTCCAAACAATGTACTTACCACGTTACCAACAAAGTTTAAGGGTCCTCTCTTAGCTCTGGTCACTTGTGGTTCTGGTAATAGTAACTCATTGTTCCTTGTTAGTTCCTCATGGAGATGTGGAAATTGCTTCAGAATATGTGAACATGAATTACGTTGTTCAATTAAGTTGCATATCTTGTGTAAATTTTTATTGCTGTTTGTGAAAGTTGTAAATTGCTTCAAATAGGGTACCATCTCGTAATAAGCTATGATTTTACATTTGCTAGAGATGATGTTGGCGGAATGGTGTGAGTTTGTGGATGGCACAACGCAGAACGCCAGTTGAAATTCGAACGTATTAAGCTACCATTTCCCTTAATGGTGTCGATGATTCCCCCCAGGGGACACTTTAACACAGGCAGATTGTCATCCTTGAGAATGATCATGGTACCTAGTTGAAGATTTTGACAACGTTGCTTCCATTTGTATCTGTGCTGCAGATGATTCAAATATTCGGTGGTCCAACGCCGCCAAAATTCGTTCTTGAGATGTAATACAAGCTTCCAACGAGTGATAAGAGTGGCTTTTACTGGGACTTGAGATAGGTTCACCTATTAGGACGTGGCCAGCAATCAATGCTGTGAGATTGTTTGGGTCCGAAAACATCGGAGTAATTTGTCTAGAGTTTAAAGTTGCCTCTGCTTCGACTACAGTGCTTTCTAATTCTTCATACGTTAATGACGCTGATCATAAGGTGCGTTGTAGTAGGTATTTGTCTGACTTGACTACAGCTTTCCAGACACCGCCGAAATGCGGGGCACGAAGTGCAATCACGTGAAAGTCTCTGCCGCTACCACTACATACTGTGATGATTCTTTCTCGTCTTTCATCCGATTTGAACATTTCCTTCATCTCTTGAATTTGATTTCTGGTGCCAATGAAATTTGTGGCTTTGTCACAATATATATTTTTACAATGTCGTCTATGTGCCATAAAACATCGGAGTACTCCAATAAATCCTTGGGCGGTCAGATCGCTGACTAACTCTAGGTTTGTAGCCATGGTTGCGAAGCATCAAAAGGCTACTATATGTATAATATTTTTGGGGTCTCTTTCCCCTGATCTTGAATTGAGTCCACACTGGTCCGCAGAAATCAACACCACTGTTTACAAAAGGACATGCCGGTTGTACTCTATCCACTGGTAAATTTCCCATCAGCTATGACAGGAACTTCGGTTTGGCTCTAACACACTGAACACAATGCTGAACTACAGAACGGGCAAGTGTTTTACCCTTTATAGGCCAAAATGTCTGTCTTGCAATCGCTAATAGAGTTTGCGAGCCTTTGTGAAGATTCTCCTTATGCATGTCATTTAGCAAAAGTTTTGTAAGCGGATGAGAGTACGGTAGCAGCATCGGATTTTTCGCATAGTAGGATACGTTGGCTGGCTGCAAACGTCATCCAACTCTTATAGTTCCTCTTTTAGGTACTTCTCCAAAGTGTCTCAAATGTGCGATGTCTTCTGCGAATTCCTGGTATTGCAAAGATTTGATAATAATTGTTTAGTCTTCATCCAACTCTTATGTGCTGGGGGAAATATTATTTGTTGGCCACTGATTGAGACGGCTGGAATGAAGTATGACCCACAACATATAGTCTAAAATGCATTGAAGCTTTCTGAAGGAGTTTTTGTGATCCATAGTGGTGATAAGGTCTGCTGTTCTTTCCACTTCTGAAGTGGTCACCACACTTCGTCTTCTCTCAGTGTCGTTTTCAATTGTCTTTTTGTGTATGAAGGTGGCCAGTTTGTCTCTATGCCGTGCAGAAATAATGGTGCATAAAACCAAAGAGTGGATGCCGCAATCTCTCTCGATAGGATGTCAACGGGATTCTCCTTGAAGCAAACATGTCACCACTGTTGAGGTATGGTCAGTTGTTGAATTGCGGATACTCGATTGGCTATGAGAGTATGGAATGAGAATGATAACGAATGTATCCCAGTCCACTTTATCGATGAGCTAGTTCGGCAGCAAGCTTGGCTGCACAAAGCTTGAGTCGTGGTAGTGTGATTTGTTTGGCTGAAGCGACTCTTGATTTCGTGCACAATAAGTGGACTGTAATAATATTATCCTCGACCATTGCTCTGATGAAGGCGCTAGTTCCATATGCATTTCTGAAGCATCGGCAAAAATTTGGTATTGCATGATTTTTAGAACTTTGTATGAAAATATATGTATGTCTGGAGAGCTTGATGTCATTTAAAGCATGCAGACTATCGCGATACTTTAACCAGGAGGAATGTAATCCTTGGAGTAATGTTGCATCCCAGTCTAGTTTAAGTGCTCAAATTTTCTGGAGAAATATTTTCGCTGTAACTACTACCGGAGCCATAATACCAAGAGGATCCAAAAGATGTGCGATATATAAATAGGCAATTCGTTTTGTAACTTGTTGTTGTTAGTTTTAGTTGTTAGTTTTATTCCATGATGTTTTTATACAAAACTCATCCGTTTTAGTGTGCCATACCAAACCTGCGTTACCAAAATCCAATCATTTCAAATGGTCTTGCGTCTGGTTCTTTGCTTCAAACATTAACAAACCCTATTATTATCTATCTACACTGATGGCTCCAGATCTGAATAAAACACCCGAGCAGGCGCTTTCGAGGAGCCTCAAATGGAAATCTACATACACCTTGCAAGCCATGCCACGGTTTTCCAGACAGAAGCCAAGGCTATTCTTGAGGCGAGAAGACATCGCCTTAACTCAGGCACTGAGAACAGGGAGATGGCTATCTGTTCAGATAGCCAAGCAGCTGTCAAGGCTTTATGTAAACCCTTTACAGCCTCCAAGCTAGCAATGGAGTGTAATACCACCTCTCTCTCGAAAAAACAGGGTAATTTTTCCGTGGGTGCCAGGGCACAGCAATATTAGCGGGATTAAAAGGAGCAAGAGCTTGCTCATCATGGTGCGGCCTCGGAGAAGCCAGCCTCCATAATCGGGAGTACAACAAAATCCTTAGCCTCATTTATTTCAACTTGGGCCGACCACCAACACATTCGCCTTTGAGTAGAGGAACTACCAAGAAATTATGGAAGAAACCGTCATGGTGCGGCCTTAGAGGAACCAGCCTCCATAATCGGGATTGCACCAAAACACTTTAGTGTTATTTATTTCAACTTGGGCCGACCACCAACACTGTCGCATTTGGTTAGAAGAACTACAAAGAAACTGTGGGGGAACCCAACCCTAACCAAATGAATAAGCTCTTGGGACTTGTCTATTCTCACCGGGAACTTATTTCTCAGGGGCCATCTTCACAGTATGAGACTTGTTGAAGATCCTATATGTAGAGGTTACTGAGAGGAAACCGAAACGGTGACTCACTTTCTTTGTTACTGTCCAGCACTCTCAGGAAAGCGATATAGATACCTTGGATCTCACCTCCTGGACGAGCTGCTTGAAACCGGCAGGGAAGGCTGAGAGCTAATACCTTTGTGTATAGAACTATATAGGGGTTGTGAAAATGCTTCCTTGTTATAATGTCAGATGGCTCCACTTGTAAAATTTTGAACAGTTTTGCTCGCGCTCAGTCGCTAAAGTTCTGCAACCGAAGTTTGACGAGGGGTTCAAGGGATAAGCCGTAAGAGCCTTTAAAATTGCCTGAACCCTGAATGATTGTTTGTCTAAAAGCGCTTGTGTTTTTTCTTGGTAGATATACATATTTATTATTTGGGTTTTGCTCACGCTTCGCTAAAAGCAAAACTGTGCAACTGAAGTAGGACAAAGGGCGCAAGGGATAAGCCGTTAAAGCATAGCCATGGGAAGGGAAGTAGACATCGTTCTGATTGAATATAAAATCCAGGATGGCTGAACCTGATGTAGGAAAGGCCGTAATTTTTTCTTAGAAATTTATTGGAGATTTTTTACTTAGAATCCATATGCATTGTTGGAGACCGACAACGGTTGCTCGGGCCACTAACAATTCTTATGAGCATAGACTCATAGATGAGCGAATAGCATTCATTTCTTCTTAGAAATTTACAGATAATGTTTTGGCAGAATTTTTTTTCAGCCTGGTAGCCGACTGGAATTGTTTTCACATACAATCATACATTATTTGCCATTGTCGTTCTCCAAGGAAAAAATTTACAGCAAATTTCTAAAAAAAAATTGCTGCTTTCCCTACATCAGGTCCAGACATTGCTGATTTTATATTGGATCGAGGGCCGAGGCATTGCTGGCTTGGTTACGTCTGCTCTGCAGTAATAGCGCCTCTATAACGCAACAAGCTACTAGCTCAAATTACGTTTCGCAATCACTATAGCTCTATACACAAGGCTTATATTCTAAAAATGGGATTGCTTTCATAATGAAATTATGGCGATTCAGATCAGAAATTAGAGTAATCAGAGGTCTGGTGATATCTCTTACCCACATAATTTCAAATTACACACCGCGAAACTTGTTGGCTACTTTACTGGATGTCATAGAGGAAACTCCATGTTTGCAAATGTGTAAGTAAAAAAATCAACGTTTAACATATAGAAACCTGTAGAGACATTCCAAGTATACCAAGAATTCCCGATTTAGTTGAGAGGAGTAGCAGCTTGAGTATATGACTAGATTCGTTACTATGAATTCATGGGCCAATCTAGCTGTGAGAGAATTAGTGAACTGCCCGGCGTTGTCCAATGAAACATTCTAAAAACAAATTCAAAAAAGAGCTCAAATGTTCCAGCGATCACAATTTGAAAATACAGGGCTGATTTTATATTTACAAGTACATATTCATCTAGACCCTAGGTTGTCGTGAATTAGTTTTCGACAAACTATAATTGTTTTTCTAGTTTCAATTTACGTTTCGCTCAATACTACTTGAGAAAAATTCACTGCCTATTAAAACAATAAAAGTCACTTTTTGCCATGTTTCTAATTAACACTTTATTCTCTGGAAAATAATTTAATATTAATAAACTGAAATACAACAAAACATAGAGGAATCTCAAGAACTTCGAACCGATTAATTTGGCTTATAAAACAAATAAATGAAATAAAAAGAACCGAAAACAAGCAAAGCGCTATTATTTTTTTGATTTTGATGAGGCGTTCGACACATATACAAATCGATTTCGAATTATCAGTAACCATTTGCTAAATTCTTCCGTTTTTATCCAATTCAGTAAAAAAAGCTCCCGAAATCTTGCAACTATATAAATATTGTAATATTGTGGCTCTAAATTATGTCGCACAATTTTAATCTAGGTGCCAAAACTTAGATTGTTTTTTGTCTATTTACTATTTTGAAAAAAACAAGAACGAAATTAATATAACGTTTGTAAAATAAAATTTATTTATGTTTTATTTTTTCGCATTTGTTTTAATATTCTGTAACTTCTTTGTAAATATATTTGTATTATTTTATTATAATAATTTATATAACTATATGCTAATTTGTTATCTCGTTAGTTCTAAGGTAGTATGTTATTAGAGGTTTCTCTTTAATATTTGTTTAACTTCCAAAATAAGTGGAAAAAGTAAATAAAAATAAATATAGTAGAGTAGTAAAGTAGATATAATAAAAAAACATATATAAAATAAAAGTGAAGTAATTAAAGTAAGGAGCGCGATTTTTGCACCTGCATTCGTTTCCCCAATTACATAATTTTGGGCCTGATACTGTTAGTTAAAGCTGCGTGCATATCATCGCTTATATCCAATCGGTTCCTGTATTAATTAGTTAGTAAATTCTTCTCTTAAGGATTTTCAGGTGGCGTACAATACTTTGATTAACTTCTCATAAGATCTTAGCATTTGTTTGGTTATCAATAAGCTCTCCAAGGGACCGATTAGTTTTGTGTCTAATTTTATCTAGCCATAGCGATCTATTTCTTTAAAAAAAAGCGCGAAGTTTATATTCAAAGATAAGAAATAATAATTTTATACGCCCCGTGCATGGTACTTTATAGGACCACTTAGAAAGTATATTATATTATATTATATATTATCGTGTGGATCTACGGATAGACGGAAGGACAGACAGACGATTAGGTGAAAGAACATAAAAAATTCGAAAAATGATTCTCTCCATCTGTATTTAACACATTTTGTTGTACCATCATTATTACCATCATTATTTCCATATGCTAAAAACGTATGAAAAAACCTTTCATTTCATTTAGTGTATACAACTTTGTCTGAAGCTAGTTTCGCGATGGACACGCCATAACTATTTCAAGTCTCAAAAACATATAGATCCTGTCACTATTTTATAAACAGTTAAGTAATTTTTATTTAATTATGACTTATTGTGCAGTGAATATTAAATGGAGCGCTCTAACATTCAAAAAACCAAATTTTAGAATTTCTCCGTTTGGTTTGATTTTGGGAGTACACTCAGAGTGTGCGTCAGTGCTTTTATAATCTCATGTTACTTTAAACGACATTTTAAGTTAGAAAGATTAAATTTTATCTTTCAATCATTAATATAGTGTACAGTATGATATCTATTTTGCGATGGGATTTAATATAAGTAGCAAAAGTTTAACGCTAGGCCTTGTATTATCCTCGCTAAAAATCTTACAGTAGAAATATGCGCATGGCCAATGATATATAATACAGCTGTTTGCTGGGAATTTACTATTAGCATGTCCACGGCAAAATTTCAAGTAGCCGTCAAACATAAGCATCAAATCTTTTTTTTTTATTTTTATTATGCATACCCAATACATTGTTAACTTGATTGTTAATTAACATAAGTCGAAAAAGGCGTGGCTCAAAAAACCTCTCCTGCAACTATAGCAAAGCGTGACATTCGTTTTGATTATGCTCGAAAAATAATTTTACTAGTACATTATGTTGTACCAGTTACGTGTATATGTAGTTACATGTCTACTGTACTACTGAAAACAAAATCTTTTAGTGACAACACCGACGACGACAACGAAGATTTCAATTTCCTTCGCAGTGATTTGCTCGAAAAGATAAGAGGACAAGAGCCATGACAAGCAAAACATGTATCTTTGGAGTTTTTCTCATATATTCAGTGGATATTATACTGCAGCAGCAGAAGTAGCAGCTAAGTCTTTTATTTTTTTTTTTTTTCATTTATTTGTACATCGAAAACTACCTACCTACCCAAGTAGGAGATGGAATATATTTTTGTATTTAGCGACAGTTGATACCTCTTATCGAGAGTTCATCTTAATTGTATTATTATATTCGTACATTCACGTTTTAAATCTCTGGAGCTTGTCTCTTTATGCCTTAATTAAATTTCAGATAAATATCTGATAAAGTCAATTCGGATGCTAGGTTGGGATATTGAATTTTAATTAAATGGAGACAACTGTTCTGTTTTGTTTTCTTTAACCTTTTTTATTTTTTTTATTATTTTGTAACTATAGTTGTTGATAAGTTTGAATTATAATTATTCCAATTTTTTAAAAAATTTCCAAAGTCTAGTATCCTAGACATACAGCGCTCTTAATTAATACGAACTAATTAAGCGCTAATGACTCATTACGCAACAGACAGACATTTTTTTAACTTTATTTTATCGTGAAAGTGGTTTTGACATTGGACAGTGTTCGAATAAACTTTTCTATATTCTTACTTTTTATTTATGTTATAGTCGTAAAATGAGGTATACCTTGCTGAAGTTTGTTACGACTTAGAAAAGTATCTCAAACCTGAAAATAGAGTCATATTAGATATTCATATTATATGGAAGAGAAATTAGAAATTAGAAATTAAAACCAGGCAAGGACCAGCCGGAAAATTTAGTTAAGGTTATAATTAAGAGAAAAAAGAAAAATTAAACACGAGATAAAGTGAAATTGCTAAATGGATGGGGTGAGGGGGGGGGGGGTCTTAAGGGTTTGAAAGTGTTTTTTTTTACAATTTTCGGCGTAATATGACTTCCTAGCGGAAAATGTTCTTCGCAAAAGATAAAATATATAAAACTTTCATATAATGTATTTTTCAATATAACCTCCAATTTTTCGAGGAAATGGTGGAAAACGTATTTTTCAGTTTTTTTATTTTTTCTCTCATAAAAATAATTCAAATTACATGAAATTTTGTGAAAGTATACCTATTTGTACATTGAATAAGCACAATTCCCTTGGAATCTGGGAAACATGCAGTTTCCGATATATTTACAATTTTCGAAAAAAAAGAAATCTTCCACCGAAAACTTTATTGCTGTTTTTTCCAATTTAAATATTCTATCTAGGCTCATTTTAACCGATGAAATGTCTACTTTGAAATGATCTGTATATGTTGATGGTTTATTTTTGAAGTAACCGCTTAAAATTGAGGAAAACAAAAGAAATGACTTTTCGGATCTGGAATTTTACAATTTTTACTTTTACTTTAATGTAATATTACTAAAGTTGAACCAAATTAATTGAAGACAGTAGCGGAAATCATCCTGAAACTATTGAATGAATAAAAAATCTTTTAATAAAATCTTTTAGAAAAAACACAAAATCTGAACAAGGTGAATTTACAAGCATTAATGCTTTGCTGGCCTGTAACAATATTTTACATGTCGTTGACGATGGGTTCTTACTACAGAAAGTCATTTGGCAAAAGAACGATACTATTGAAGAAATTTCAAATAAATATTTTATTTATGTTCGAAGCTATTATGCAGCTAATACTTTTATAGTGTTCGATGGGTATCCCGAAGTAAATAAAACTGTAACTATAAAACTTACAACATCTCTTTCCACTTCGATGAGGACGAATAAGAAATATGAAAGTATACCTACATTTGAATATCAAGATATAAGTAAAATACCGTTTTCACAAAAAAAAAAGTATTTATCCAATCAAAATAATAAAAAAAAATTAATATAAACTATATCAGATAAACTACAATCGGAGGGATTTTTGTACAAGCAAGTTCCTGAAGACGCCGTTGCATTAATTATAAAATATTGCAATTGTACTAGCAAAACATGATGATAAGACCGTCGTTGTTGTGGGTCAAGATATTGATTTACTAGTACTTCTGCATCAACTAAATTCATATTGTCTCAGTATTTTTTTCTACAAACCAAGCTCAGGCAATGAAATGGATTCATTTCATACATCTAATTGTTTCAAACAGGAAACGTACAAAAAAAATAATAGCATTTCTTCGCTCTTTTTCGGGTTACGATACAATTTCCGGTTTGCTGGAAAAGAAAAGAAAACAATGGTAAAATCATCATTGAGCAAAAAACAATTTATCAAGCCATAATTTTTTTTTAAAAGATGCAGACCAAATAACAATTGCAAAAAATGGATCTCAACTTATAGTTGATATTTACAAAAGTAAAAAGATGGATATGCCATTAATTCAATTAAGATTTGAGCATTACCAACTGGCAAGTAATAAATCTACTTTCTAATTAGAAAGACTTCCCCCTAA